>JARHVA010004871.1:345000-945000 GCA_037957365.1 Torreya grandis | reverse complement strand
ATGTTTGCTGTTCTTGAAACCCTCAGTAGCTAATGTTCCCTTGATTGGGCTGTCGTACCCTTGCATGGCTATTTGGAGGGTGTTCGCCCCATATCTATGCTTGGCGTCAATCTAAATTGAGGATGGTTGTACACCCTCCTTGCTGCCTTTGCTGTTGGGCGTTCTCTTTGCTGCCACCTTGTGCCCATAGTGGACATTCCAACCAGTGTCACACTCCAAAAGGGACTGTCGTACATCTACAACAACATATTCCAGCCTGCCATACCGGTTGGGGACTGTTGAACCTTGTTTCCAAGCTGCTGGACAATGATGTATTTATTGTCGAGTTTATTCATTTGTTGCAGGGTTTTTATAGTAAGGGTTTGTTGTAATCAGTTTTGAATTTATAATCAGCTCTTTGAATAAATATTACAGTTGGATTGTTATCAAATTTGGAGTTTGGGTTTGCATGTTGTTTAGGATTTATTTCAACTTGCTTAAATTCAGGGAATTACCAAAAAATTGAGAATAAAGAAAAATCATAAAAAGAGATATTATAGTGGTATCAGAGCATTGATCTTGCCAGCTTGTGGAGCAGACGAAAAATCATGGGGAACAAATAAAAGAGGGTTCCTACAGATGAGATAAGTTTTTTGCAGGAAACGATCAACTGAGGTCAAAGAGATCTGGGAAGAACAATCCAGAGGACAGTGAAATAAATCATGTTAGAGTTAGTTTGAGCCTTGCAGGGTTTAATTAGAATAAGGCAAATCAAGGGGAAGGAAGCGCTTCAACTAATGAGAGGATTTCAATCAACCTCCTTTCCAAAACTTTTCGGGAAACATTCCTGCAAAGAGAAGAAGCACACATGAAAAACCTAGTTTTAAGGATCATCTACTGGAGCAATTTTCTATTAGCTAAAGCTTTAGCTTCTTTTAAAAGAGCACGAAAGAAATATCCTATTTATGAGGTATGGTTAAAAGAGTCGTGTGACAGAGTTGAATGCAAACTTCTTGCCTTTGATGAATATGATAAGTCTGACATTTACAAATCTTATATCACCTTTGAAGAATTCTTGGAAATATTCAAAGAAAGAAGAAAAAAGTTGAACCAAAACCACAAAAAGTCACCAAGGAGCAAAGACCAAAAGAATTAAAGATGGTGGAATCGGAAATTGTGATGGATACACTTGAGCCAAAATTGCTAGAAGTGGTCAAAGAAGTGGTAGAGCGTGAGCCGAAGAACGAAGAACAATCAGAGCTGCAAGAAATCGAGAGGAAGCAACCCATGGAGAAATCTGCTATACAAGAGGAAGTTGAAAATGATGTTGTTGTTCAAGAAGCACACATCAATCTCCCAAAGATTGAATTCGTGCCATATGAAGGTGATTTGCAAGATAGTTGTAAAAATAAAAGTGAGAAGAATCTTTTGGTAAAACCCAAATTCTTGAGTTATCCAAATGATAGAGTTGATGCAAATTTATCAAAGACATCAATAGAAGAAGATAAGCACTTGAACCATTCCTATGGATGTCAGTTCATATTATGAAATGAATGTTAAGATCTAAGACACACTAGATGGACTTTCAGAATGATTCTATTGCTAATCATGCACTTGAAAAGAGTATTTTAGTAGAGGTAAGTGTTAAGTTCACAAATTCAACAACTAAGGGTAAGCAGTTTGACTATGTTCGTGATTATAGTTTGGGGCATGAAAACATTGATTCTAGTGGAGGTTTGACATCATTGCAAGATTCTTGCCATCATGGAAAACACCACAAGAATGGAGAGAAGGTGAAAAATACAATTTGTAGCAAAGGGCATATAGATCATTTTGCCCAAGATTGTCTACTCATAAGAGTATTGGATCTAGGTGATTGTTTGAGGGCCCTGATATTGAAGTCCGAAGTAATGGAAGCAATGCACAATCATGTCATTCACATATTCAATGATGAGACTACAAAATACAAACAATTTTCTTCAAATATTGTGGGACTTTTCATATATCTAGGAGAGCCATGTCAAGTATGCCAGTTGCTTTTGACAATTTCCTATGGTGGAGATGATTCTTCATCCCCTACTTCAGTTGATGTTCGAACAAAAAGCAATCTTGATGTACTAAAGCTTGTTGTTGAGGGAGCAACTATACCACAGGGTGCAAATGGAACAAAAGTCACAATTCTATTGCTTGTAATAAATCCAAAGGATGTTGCTGCAACTGGTGCAGGTGTGCGTCCTGGAAAGCAAGGGAAACATACTTTTCCATGGCTGTGTGATTTTGAAGAATAGGAGGGAGATCTGAACCTTTTGCCACGCATTGTGGCTTTGACATTTTACCCTTCCATTCTTGGAAACAGTCCTATTACACTCAGTGAGATTGAAGTTCTTGGATTTTCTCTTTCATGGAGAACTATATTTGTTAATATTGGTCTTACACTAAAATCACTGGAGATTTTTCACAAAATGGTGGTGGAGTTTGGAGGTTCTTTCTCGATGAACTTAAATGATTCAGTATCTCACACCATTGCAATTGATAAGAGAGGAATCAAATACCAAACCACAATGAAGCATAGAGATGTCATTCATTACTCTTGGGTCATTGACTACTTTAAACAAAAGTTGCTGCATTGCGAAAGATGTTTTGTGGACACTGGATCAATTGATAGCCTAATGTCTGAGTTTACATGTTCTCATATTGGTAATGATATCTTTTACAACAAGGAGAATGGCTTGATCTCATCTGTCATAGAGAAAAGAGAAGTAACGTTGGGCCATGTGGAGTATTTTGATCAAAGCCTAAGTAGGACAGCAACTGAAGATTACCAAGAAAATAAGAAAATGATTTACAGAATTGATGCAAGTCAAGTATTGATCGACCAAGGACATGAGTATGAAGCAAATCATATTTTAGAAGGCACATATTGTTTTTCTTTGAGCTAATTTTAGAGACAAAACAATGCTAAGATGCAAGGTTTTATTGATAATGTTGATTCTCATATCCCATTGTTAAGTCATAAAGTGCAGCTTGATACTATTAAGAAAGGTATTCGCAGCAGTTCTAACAACACTATTGATAGAGCCCAAGAAATCAAGGAAAGGAAGTGGAAGACCATCAGGTTGTCACGTATGATTGTCATTTTTGGAGAGATCATAGATCTGCTTATGACAGTCAGTCTGGAGGAGATGCATATGACATTGCCAATGGGAAAATTGAAGGAAAAATAGCCAAGGCTAACTTGGCTGCATGTACCTACATGAGAGGACTGGTATATGTTGAGACAATAATCATGATTGAAACAATGATGGAGCACGTAGCACAGGCACTAGGACTTCAATGTGATGTTGTCTGGGAAATTAATACGTATACTAAGGAGACATGACGCTTTATGGTCAAGAACTCATACATTGTAACACAAAATTAGCCTTTGATATAGTGCAGGGATCAAATAATTATCAAAACCATGCCAAAGATGTGAAAATTTTAAATAATTGGAATTGATGGGTGAAATGAAGAATATGTTTGGTACCAGTGAAGTTCAATGTCTACTGGGAGGCACATCAAATGATCTGTTTAGTTAATATTCATCCATATTGTAGTATAAACATTTACTATTCAAGATGTGAACTGAGACCAAATGTTAAAATTGCTTAGGTTGTTGCAATGTCAGTGGGGTCATTTGATTGATGGTCACCTGGACATGGACGAGATCTATGTGCACTCACCAACAACTACAGTGGCAAATAATGTAGCAGAGAGGAGTTTCTTCAAAATTGCGTGCAAAGGCAGTTCTGGACTCATGTCAGCAATTTGTGCATGATGAATTCAAAATATGGGATTTTAAGTTCCCAAGAATGAATTGGGATCCAGGTATTACAGAGATGGTCATTTAGGGAGCCAAAGTAGTTGAGCCTGCAATTGTTTGAGGGCAAGCAATTTTGGAAAAGGCGAACTGTCATGTCCCCTTTTCAGAATTAAACCAATCAAAAGACTTGTAGTCTGTTTGTTATTTCTTATAGGCTATGGGATAAAGTTAGGGAACTAAGTTAATAATAATGTTTTAAGTTGTAATAAGTCACTTTATTTCATAACATAGAAAAAAGATGTATTATTTTTATTTATTAAGAGGGCCAAAAGTAAATATTTATGTGGATGAAAAGTGATATTTTATTAAAGATATTTTTAATACTTTTAGGGTGAAATTGGAAAAGAGATTATAAAAGGAGAAGTTGGGCTAAAAGAATTATTATTCTTAATTTATCTTTGACAATCAAATCCTCTAATCTAGAGCTTGAGCCATTGTGTTCAATCTTTTCATCTGAGGACGAAAACCCTCTAATATATAGGTGTCGAGGAAGAAAATACTCTAACCCATTGAAGTGATTCCATCTAGGAATCATAATTGTGCTTGCAAATCGGGAATAAATTTTAGTTTCAGTGTGATTGAGGATTGCCATCATTTTTCCAACCCTTGTGAGGGTTTGAAATAATTTCCAGACTGCTGTGTTAGGGTTTAGGTGGAAGTTTGTTGTTCTTGAAACCCTCGTAGCTGATGTTCCCTTGATTGGGCTGCCATACACCTGCGTGGCTATTTGGAGGGTGTTCGCCCCATATCTATGCTCGATGTCAATCTGAATTGAGGACCGCTGTATGCTCTCTTTGCTGCCTTTGTTTGCCTTGCTGCCACCTTGTGCCCACTGTGGACATTCCAGCCAACGTCACGCTCCAAAAGGGATTGCCGTACATCTACAACAATATATTTCAGCCTGCTGTACTAGTTGGGGACTGCTGTACCTTGTTTCCAAGCTGCTGGACTTTGATTAGTATTTATTGTTGAGTTGATTCATTTGTTGTGGGATTTTTGCAGTAAAGGTTTGTTGTAATCAGTTTTGAATTTATAATCAGCTTTTTGAATAAATATTACAGTTGTGTTGTTATCGGATTTGGAGTTTCGGTTTGCATATTGTTGTTTAGGATTTATTTCAGCGTGCTTAAATTCAGAAAATTATCAAAAAAATCAGAATAGAGAAAAATCATAAAAAGTGATATTACACTCATGATCAAAACCATTTGTGAGAAATTTCAATGGGACAAAAGACAATATATTTAGTCAAGGCAAGTGAGCGAACCGAAATTAACGCAACAAAAATCAGAGTTGAGTCGAGGTCTTGGATAGGCCAGCTGTCCTGTTTTCTCTGATTAAATCCTACATAGGATTACCAAATAATTTAGTTTGCCTCTTTGCATCCTGAAGGGCCAGCATTTGATTAACAACTTAATGAGGATGGCAATAGTGTGATGAAGGAGAGGGCCATGAGCCAGAAATAACTACTTGGGACCAATTCATGGTTGCACTCTACCATAACTTTGAGGCTTATGCCCTAGCTGGCTACTTCTTGGCCCGTGAGAAAATGAAACTATGTATCATTGTATATTTTTCAAAGGAATTCTGTTACGACATGTTGGGGGAAATAATTTTCCCTACAGGTACATACATCGATGAACTGAAATAGTTTATTAGGTGGGTATGCTATGGTTTTAAAGCCCGCTATTCTTGCGCCTGCCATTCAACAAGCCGAAGCATATGTGGAGGTTGTTAGGAGTTGCCTTACATCATGACTGCCCTTAAAAACTAATCCAACAGCAAAGGGAGAAAGAGACGAGTATTGAAAAGTTCTTAATCACTAGACAGTCAAAGGGAAGCATAGAAAACCCTGTTACCATTGATGATTTATGTTTTAGATGCAAAGAGTTTTGATCCCGATGATACAAGTGCAAGTCCTGAGGAAGGCTCCATAGTAGATGAAGATCAAGAGGAAATGGAAAAAACTGATCATGAAGCACAATAATTGAGAAGTGAAACACCCATGTGGAGAACCAAGAACAACAAGAGATCTGAATTGTCTCCCTTGCTGCAGTGTTGGGATTCGCTCAATGCTAAACTTAGGTAAAGAGAAAAGTAAAGGGAACGGTTGTGAGCCTCATCGAGTCCAAAAGCATTGATAATGCCATAGAATCAAAGTTGGTGATATTAGAGGGGCATAAGAGTTGCTATGCTACATGATTTCTGGGTATTAGTGTTCAATTATATCATGATAGAATGTAAGATGATGATCAAAGAGCTGCAATAGTAGCTGGGCATCCATAAACTAAGTTCTGGATTTTATGTTTTATCTCTTGTAGGGGCAAATGTGGTCATGGGTTCACGCTGATTGAAGATCTTAGACAAGTTACAGATGAATCTCGATAAATTATGCATGAAATTCAAGGAAGTACAGAAGCTGATTACAGTCAAAGGTCTGCAAGAAAATGCTAAAAACTGATTTAAGCTCACAAAATAGATAAACAACTTGCAAAAGGTGAATTATGTTATATTTAAAATGCACTGGAGAGACCCCGAAAATGGGACTCCAATTTTTTTCTAGTTTTCCCGACAAATTAAGACATTATTGTTTGACATGCAAGTTAATCTTGTTGTCATGAACATACAGATTGGTTAAATTTGCGTTTTCAATGCAGTAATTTATTTTAATGCAATCACATTCTTAAAATTTGTGAAACATGTTGTATTGTAGTTGACTAAGCGCTTAGTCTTTTCATTAGACAAGGATGGCGAGCCCTCTTGTCCATACTATTACCTCAATATGCACAACTCACAAGTATTCTCGTTGTGATCAATTCACATTTTTATTGTTGTTTGTGACCATGAATTGGTTCCTTTTTTTATATTGGGGTCTATGCCCACTAACCTGGTTATGTGAATATAAATCAAGCTTTTTGCTTATCAGGGCATGAGTGAATGACATTAGTAAGGCTCACATGGATTTCGTGAGGTCATATATTAAGAGAGCTTGCTCTCTTGATATATTTATAAGCTTACTATTGCCAACCTAGAGTTGCACCCTGAATCGAAGACGTGCTGAAATGGCCAATCCTCTCTCCGGTTGAAACAATGGGATCTTGTCACGAGGGTGGGTGCCTCAATGGTGAGAAGAACCTCCAGAGAAGGCTGGTTCCTGTAAGATGTATCAATGGATCTCTACTCTGTGCTGCGAATCTACCATGGAAAAGGGAGAAACAAACTTGAAAGGGAAATCCTACTTAATGATGGTGATACACCAAAATGTTGATCCACTCTACTTGGAACCTTGAACACTGAATCAAACAAGGGAAAAAGAAGACATTTGATTTCAATTTATCACTATGCATAAATATTTTATGAGAAGATTCAATCCAATGACCAAAACATGAGGGAAAACGATGGAGAGAGGTCTGATACAAGACACTTTGCAGCCACTTAACATCCACTTACAGCTTCAGCAAAAGACATATAGAACACTGAACATGACCTGCATAATATGATGAGCTAGCAACTAGGTACGAATCAAATTTTGGGAAGGGAGAGAAATCTACCATGTATGCAAATTGCTGAATGAATATACACTATGCCAGCACTTGAAATCTGAAAGTACAATCCTCCTATTGATTGAAGAGGTTACACAACTCACCAATGGTAGATTCTGGTCTTACCAAGAGAGGGATACAATTCAAGGCTGAAAAGCCAACTTATATAGAAAATTACAACAGCCAAGAGTTGGTGTTGGAAAAATAGGAGAGAGGCTAAATCCGTCCAACTCAGGGTTTACAAAAAGTCTATTTGTCTTGCATGAAGCTCCTTGGTGTTAGAGGAAATGGACGGTGAGTCCAAGCTTGGCTTATTTTGCTCCTTGCAAGGGAGCTGCGCCGATGTTTAGAAATAGACCTCTCTTTCACTGATTGGATTGAAGAAACCATCTTTTGCATGAAAGGGACGCACAAATGGATTTACGTAGTTTGCTGGAACGTTTGACAGACACGACTTGCATGAGGAGTGTTGATCTTTGACGAACAGTCAGCTGAGCTTTGACGACTGAAAATAGCCTTTACAAAAGTCTATTTTTCTTTGTCTTTTATGCGCTTTTTTATTCTAGAATTGCAGCTGTGCATGTTTTGTCGATCCGTTTGTTTCGTGTATTCTGACACTCTTTTTTGTCTTTGCGCGCATATATTCTTGGACCATCCTGCATGTTTTTGTCTTTTTTGTCTTTATTTCTATTTACTGGTTTATCGTTCTTGGGCTTATTTCTATGAATTTTCTATCTCTGTCTGTCTATTTCCCACGGCCTTTTTGTTTTCTCTTTTCTCCTTTCGGGTTTATTGTCTTCGTCTTCTTGTTCTTTACACTATTCCACGGGTTTCTTCTCCTTATGTGATTTAATCGGGGTTTTGTTCACTTTGGGTTTCGGGTTTTTGTTTTGAACTTTCCTGCGGACAATTTGTCCGCAGGAATTATCTCCCTTTGTGCTTCTTTTCTCCTTTGGACTTTACTTATTTTCAGGTTTTTTTCTTTCCTGGGTTTTATTTATTGCAGGGGTTCCTTTTTAATTTTTCCGCGGAAATTTTGTCCCTTCTTTTCCTTTGCCTTATGTCTTCTCGGACAAATCTTTCGAAAGAATTTTTTCAGACAAATTGTCCGAAATAATTCTTTCGGACTTGTCTTTTCCGTGGGTATTATCTCCCTTTCCGCTTCTTTTCATGCCCTTTGGGAACTCTTGAAGGGTCCACTGTTTATGTCTTTGCCCTCTGCAAGGGCTTCTGTCTCTCCTCTATGCCCTTCGGAACTTTTGAAGGGTCTTGTCACTGACCAAGTGCCCTCCGCAAGGGCTTCTGTCTCTCCTCTGTGCCCTTCGAAACTTTTGAAGGGTCCACTTCACCGACCAAGTGCCCTCCGCAAGGGTAGGTGTCCTTCGGAATTGGCTTTTCGGAAGAATTGAAGGGCACCTGGGCTTTTTGTAGGGAACCCGAGCTTTTGGAAGGCACCCGGGCTTTTTGTAAGTCACTCGGGCTTTTTGTAACCGTCCTTATTCCTTCGGACTTTTTGTCGTCTTCTCAACTGTGTTGTTCCTCTTTTCTTTCAGACAAAAAACTCGAAGAAAAAAGCCTTGAACGACTGCCACTTAGTCATTTTTTTGGACTTTTTGTCAGTCCTTTGAGAGCTCTCTCTCTTAGACAAAATGTCCGAAGAAATAGTCCTCTTATACCCGAAAATTCCTTGGGAAGACAAAACAAATGAACTTACAACCTGAATATCTTGGCTGTATTTGCACGTTTGGCTGTAATCAAGCAAGATCCTTGGAAACCTTTGCATGACTAAACTTGACTTGGCTGTAGATGGCCACTTGGGTGGCTGTAAATGCTCATTTGAGGATGCCAAAACTGATTCACAAGACTAACTTGGCACCATAGCAAAGTTCCGAAGTGTAGGGGTGACAATTTTGCTCTGTGGGGGCAAAAATGTCAACATTTTTGGCGATTTTGCTGGGAAACATGTTTGCTATGCTAGAGAATTGAGGCCATATAAATGCTATTTGAATTCCCAAATGGTGAACCTGATTTCTGACTGAAAATATCCTCCTAGCCTTGGCTGAAGTAACCTTTCTCCCTAAAAAAGGAATGGAAAACACGAAAGCAGAAAAACTAAGAAGCAAATGTGTAAACAAGCACTTATCAAACAAAACTGAAGCAAACTATTGTGCTTGAACACTTGGAGGAAAGCAAAAACAACTATGTACATAGAGCTTTGCTCTTCAATAGCAATGTTTTAGATGTATCCCATTGACTGAGATTGGAAGCTCTTGGCCGTCCATCTTGGCAAGTTGGAAGATGTTGTGGGATTTGCAGTTGGAGATCGTGTATGGGTCACTCCAAAGGGAATCAAACTTTGTGTGCCTTCCTGGTTTGGCTCGATCCTCATCCAACTTGAGGACCAAATCTCCTTCATTGAAGCTTCGTGAGGAAGCTCCTTTGTCAAATGTTCTTTTCACTTGTGCGTGATGACTTTCCATGACTAGCATGGCTTGATTTCATGTCTCTTCCAACTCCATAAGCTATGCATACATGATCTCCATAGGCTCATTCTCTGACAACTCAAGTTGATGCATTAGTTCCAAAGCTGGAAACTCGAGAGAAATAGGTAAGCTTGTTTCCTTACCATAGACTAGCTTGTAGGGAGAGTTGGCTATTGACTTCTTGTAGGTGATCCTATCAGCCCATAGAGCTGACTTCAACTTGAGATGCCATGACCTCTGATTGTCTTCAATAGTCCTTCGTATGATCCTTAAGAGGTTCTTGTTTGTAGATTCGACAAGGCCATTTCCTTGTGGATAATAGTTCGATGAAGTGTTGAGATAAACTCCTTGTTGGACAGCCCATTCGGTGATCCTAGATCCCACAAAAGCCATTGCATTGTCAGAAATAATGGTCGAATGAACTCCAAACCTAGTAAGCAAACCTTCATAGAAATCAAGAACGCTAGTTTCGTTTGCTTCTTTCAATGCAATTGCTTTCGTCCAACGTGTGAAATAATCCGTAGCTGTTAGAATCCACTTATGCCCTGAACTCGAAGGAGGATTAATGAGACCAATAAAGTCCAATCCCCACTGGACAAAAGATTGATCCATTGCAATTCGTTGAAGGGGTAGGGCTGCAAGTTTAACTTTTCCTAAAAACATAGCGCATTGTTTGCACTTCCTAACCCATGTATGACAATCGCCAAATATAGTAGGCCAATAGTACCCACCTCTCATGATTTTAAGTGCTGCAGTTCTTGCGGAAAAGTGTCCTCCACCAAGTCCATCATGGAGTTTTTCAAGTAAGCTTTGAGTTTGGCTTGGTTCCACACACCTTAGTAACATTCCATTAATATCCTTTTTGAACAAAACACCGTCAATGAGCAAGAATGAAATTGATTGCAATCTGAAATACCTTCTTTTTGAAGCACTTAGGTGAGGGTAAAAACCATCTTGCAGATAGCTTACCAAATCACGAAATCATTTGGAAGGTGAGGTGTGAACAACAACAATCTCTTCATCATTTGACACTAAAACAACTTCATTAGTTTTTTGCAAGCCCTGAGCTAGATGCTCACAAAATCCTTTGCCTCTAATCAGCTTTGTAACCTTAATTTCTACGTCATATTCCATTACCTTGGTTATCCAACCAACCCTCTTCTCATTTATGTCTTTGTTCAGAAGAAATTCTTTGATGCTTGAAGGAGCAACCATTAGATGTATTTTATTATTAGACAAGTGCCTAAATTTATTCAGAGATCTTATAACTGAAAGGACATGTTTTTCAACAAAAGAATACCTTGTCTCATACTCCTGCAAGCCTTGGCTGTAGAAAGCTATTCACTGCTCCAAATCTTCATGATTCTGTTGCATAAGAATGCTTGAAATGGTGTTCACATTAGCATATGTATACAAAATGAAATCTTTCGTAAAATATGGATTTAAAAGCGTATGAGCACTTGCTATGGCTTTCTTAACATCTTCAAACCCTGTTACTCCCTCCTTGGACCAGCTGAAGTTCTGATTTTTTTTTAACATGGTTGTAAGTGGTTTAGCTACAGTAGCGAAATCTGAAATGTATCTCCTTATAAAATTGATTTTTTCAAAGAAACTTTGCAAAGCCTTTTTACTCTTAAACAAGGAGAGTGCAAGAATGGATTGAATTCTTTCAGAATCTATGTTTAAACCGTGCTTTGAAACAACATGTCCAAGAAGCTTAACTTCATGAACTGAAAATACACATTTTTTGGGATTTAGAGATATCCCAAATTGCCTACACCTTTCAAAAACTTGCTTGAGATGAACCATGTGATCTTCTGCATCTTTTGAAAATATTGTTATATCATCAAAATAAACAAGCACAAACCTGTTAAGAAGGCCTTGGAAGGCCATATCCATGGTTCTCTGAAAGGTTGCTCCAAAATTAGACAAATCGAATGGCATTTTTCTGTATGCAAATGTCCCCCACTTAGTCGTGAGGGTTGTCTTGAATTGGTCCTCTTCTTTGACCAAAATCTGATTGTAACCACTATATCCATCCAATAAGAAAAATCTCTTTGAACCTGCAACAAGCTGTAAAATTTGTTTCATTGATGGCAATGGATAGTGGTCTTTAAGCGAAGCCATGTTTAAATCACGGAAATCAACACAAACAAATTTTACCATTCTTTTTCCGTACTAGAACGAGGTTTGCCACCCAAGTTGAGTGCTTGATTGGAAATATAATAATTGATTCTATGAGCTTGTGAAGCTCAGCTTTCATCAAAGGCTCAAGCTTTGGATTGATTGGCCTTTATTTTTGTTTCACTGGTTTAGTTTCGTCTTCTAAATCAATAGTGTGTTGAGCCAAATTTGGATCAAAACCTTTGAGATCACTATACTGCCATGCGAATATATCAGCAAAAATTGTGCATAAATCAATGAAAGCTTTCTTTTGTGGAGTGCATACCTTGCCCAATTTCAAAATTTTACCTGCTACAATCTCTACATTGGCATAGTGCTCTTCCTTTGTCGACAAGGATGGTTTCTCTTTCCTCAGCTCATCATCTTCACTGAAAATATTTTCAAGGGTGACCAATCCCTTGGGTAACTTATTAGTTTTCAGTTGTACAATCTGATCACCATACTGCTGTAAGTGTTTCGACTAATTTCTTAAAGAAAACTCAGCCTCTTCCTACAAAAATCTCACAATTTGATTGTCATTTTCAAACCTTTGCCAATTTTCTTGGTTTTTTGGAATAGAAGGCCTTACAATTACCTTTATATGTGACTGAAAAATGTCACTTTTTACATCAGCTAGAATATCAAATTGTGCCCCAACAATAGCCAACCTATCAGCGTGTTTATTTTTATCTCTTGGTATTCACTGAATATTAAAAGCTTGAAAATCTTCAAGTAAATCCCAAACTCCGTGTCTGTAAGATTTAAGCAACAGATTCTTGCATATATTCAAACCTCTTACTTGGTAGACTACAAGTTCACTATCTCCAAACACTTACAAACAATTTGCTTTCTTCTTAGCCCACTGCAAACCATGAACTAGTGCTTCATATTCAGCAACGTTGTTTGAACAACCAAACTGAAATTTAATAGAGGAGAAATACCTTTGTTCTATAGGAGAAATTAACATCATTCCAGCTCCGGTCCCATGCTTATTTCTTGATCCATCAAAGTATAATTGCTACAAGCCTTCATTAGATTCGTCCTCTTTGACCATCGCTGGAATTGGTGCATCGTTCTCATGAAGACAATGCACACCAAGACCTTCCTCTTCAATCAGCTTGTAGGAATCATTCTCATGCAAGGTGGAAGCCCACTCATCAAGAAACAAATCTAGAATTCCATCCAAAGGAGAGTCCTTTTCTATATCACTGGTTTGTAATATTTCATCTGAGATGATACAATTTGCATTGATAACATTTGGCGTATAACGCTTCATATGAAAACGTGCAATAGGCTCTGAATGAATTGTTACTTTTGTGCCATATCTGGTTCTGAACAACAAATAGGTCCAATCCGTTGATAAATATACCCCAATCTTTGAGGTGAAATTCCTTGAAAGACAGCAAAATAAGGAGGCAGGTCCACCACTACAATATCCTGTTGAATAGTAATGTTAGGATAGACATGTAATGTCAATTTCAAATCTTTGATAATGCCTACCGTTTTTGTTGGTGAACCATCCAACTGCAATATCCTTTAGTATTTGGCTCGTAAACAAAGCCGAGCTTGTCTGTAATCCGTTTGGGCATCACTGTACTGCTAGCTCCACTATCCACAATACAATTATGAACCAAAGTATCACCCACTATCAAAGAAAGATAAAAGGGAGAGTTTTCTTCGTTTTTACATCAGTTTTGTCCACTTTTGATATTTTATCTCCTTACTGCACCTGTTGCATAGTTGGCTGATCTGAATTTGTCAAGACGACACCTTTCTCAACCGATTTTGGAGACAATTCAAGAGCTGAAAGTTATTGAATGAGTTTATCTTTTTGCCTTGGAATTGAAAGAGAATCCCACATGCTAATGTTGATGTTAGACTTCTTCATTTGATCTACAATACTGCACTGAGATGCACTAACCTTTGATTGTGCTGTCTGTGGTACTTGCTGCTCACGAATTAGAGGTATTTGTTGCACTTTACTAACCTCTATATTTTGATTTTTTTGGGCTGTGGGCGTAGCAAGATGTTTTTTTGTACTTCGAGCAACAATACTAAGAGCACTTGAAGTATTTGCTACCGCTTGGGCTTCCTCAACAACTCTTTTTTTAGTTTTCTGATAGGTTATAGCTGCAACGTGACTATTTGAATCGTTAGTTTTAACATCTTGAGTAAAAGCGACATGATCATCTCCTTGTCAATTTACATTAATAGCATCAGGCTGCCCTTGAGTCACTCTTTGTGATGTCAAACCTGTATCTTGATATTGACCTCCTTGAAAAGAGAACTCTTCTTGTGTCATTTGTGGCATGGTGATGTTCGGTGATACCAAGGCCTGGTTTTGAGCATCACTGAGATTTGAGGGCTGCCAACATGAATCCTGCACCAAATTATTTTGAGGTGGGGTTGGAACAATGGCTTTTGAAGTGGAAGGAGCATTCGGATCAAGAGCAGCATATGGCTTAGCTGGAGTTATGGCTCCTTATGCTTGATAGGGTGGTCTATTTTCTCTGAAACCCTGATAAGGAGACCTTTGATTTTTGAAGCGCTGATAGTTGTTCTGATTTCGCTGTTGATAGGGCCTATTTGATTGAAATTGCTGTCTTTTGAGTTGTATTATTTCATTTTCAAAAGATTGTAGCAAACTTTTCAACTCTTTTATCTCACTAGATTGACTAGTAGGGGTTGCAATAGGAATTTGAGGTGTTGGAATTGGAGCTAAGAATGGAATTTGAGGAACTTGAGGGGCTGGTACAGAACTTATTTATGGAAATATGGGCATTGGAGGTCTTGGAGAAAGCTTACTTGCTTGTATCAAACTATTTTCTGCGCTTATTGCAACTTCATAAGCATCTGGTAAAGTAGTACCACCCATTGACTGTATCATCACACTAATGTCAGAATTAAGAGCTTTCAAAAAGTACAGAAATGCATATTCAGGGGATGGCCTAATTAGAACCGGTATCTTGGTCCATGTCTTCTGGAATCTGAGATTAAAATCGGACATGAACTCATGAGCTCTCTATATGGCGGTTAATTTCTCAACTAAAGATAAGTGAACAGATTTGTCTTCAAATTGCTTGACTAAGGCTGCACCCAATTCATCACAGGTGGAAACGGATCTAAGTGGGAGTGTTCTATACCACTGTAATGCTTTTCCTTTGAATGAAACAGCAAACAATCTGATAGCAACATTATCCTCAACAACATTATGAACTGAACAAAGATTAGCCACATCTTGGATATGCTCAATAGGGGTTTTTTGATTTTCTCTTGAAAATAATGGAATACTTTTGAGGGCAGGTATAGGAATGTCATCTAACTGTGCTAGATTCAGTGGACTTCCCCTATTGAATGGAGCAAACATTTGATTTCTAACGGCCATTTGGATGGTGGGGAGTGCAGTGTTTAGAATGATAGGATGAGGGGGAGGTAAATAATCCCTTTGAAGATATGGATTTGCCCTCCTAGACCTTGCTCTTTTACAAGTTACAAATTCAAAAGGAATACCTTTACTTGCTGATCTTGTGGTAACCTTTGGCATGAATGGATCCCCTGAATGATGTTACTTACTCTACAATTGGATGTGGATGAATATCCTCTGTTGTTGCGAAAGCTCTATGCAAAGAATTTTTTTTTTCGTGGTCCCATTGGGCGTGCCAAAAACAGTTGTCAACTTGGAGTTGCACCTTGAATTGAAGACGTGCTGAAATAGCTAATCCTCTCTCCGGTTGAAACAATGGAATCTTCTCATGAGGGTGGGTGCCTCAATGGTGAGAAGAACCTCCAGAGAAAGCTGGTTCCTGATGTATCAATGGATCTCTACTCTGTGCTGCGAAATTACCATGGAAAAGGGAGAAAAAAACTTGAAAGGGAAATCCTACCTATTGACGGTGATACACCAAAATGTTGATCCACTCTACTTGGAACCTTGAACACTGAATCAAACAAGGGAAAAAGAAGACCTTTAATTTCAATTTATCACTATGCATAAATATTTCATGAGAAGGTTCGATCCAATGACCAAAACATGAGGGAAAATGATGGAGAGAGGTCTGATACAAGACACTTTGCAGCCACCTAACATCCACTTACAGCTTCAACAAAAGACATATAGAACACTGAACATGACTTGCATAATATGATGAGCTAACAACTAGGTATGATTCAGAATTTGGGAAGGGAGAGAAATCTATCACGTATGCAAATTGCTAAATGAATGTCCAGTATGCCAGCACTTGAAATTTGAAAGTACAATTCTATTGATTGAAGAGGTTACACAACTCACCAATGACAGAGTCTGGTCTTACCAAGAGAGATACAATTCAAAGCTGAAAAGCCAACTTATATAGAAAATTACAACAGCCAAGAGTTGGTGTTGAAAAAATAGGAGAGAAGTTAAATCCGTCCAACTCAGCCTTTACAAAAAGTCTATTTGTCTTGCTTGAAGCTCCTTGGCGTTAGAGGAAATGGACGGTGAGTCCAAGCTTGGCTTATTCCGCTCCTTGCATGGGAGCTACGCCGATCTTCAGAAATAGACTTCTCTTTAGTTGCTTGGATTGAAGAAACCGTCTTTTGCATGAAAGGGACGCACAAATGGGTTTAAGCAGTTTGTTGGAACGTTTGACAGACATGACTTGCATGAGGAGCGTTGATCTTTGACGAACAGTTAGCTGAGCTTCGACGGCTGAAAATAGCCTTTACAAAAGTCTATTTTTCTGTCTTTTATGCGCTCTTTTATTCTAGAACTGCAGCTGTGCATGTTTTGTCGATCCGTTTGTTTTGTTTATTTCGGCACTCTCTTTTTTGTCTTTGCTCGCATCTATTCTTGGACCATCTTGCATGTTTTTGTCTTTTCTGTCTTTATTTCTATTTATTGGTTTATCGTTCCTGGGCTTATTTCTACGGATTTTCTGTCTCTGTTTGTCTATTTCCTTTGGCCTTTTTGTTTTCTCATTTCGCCTTTCGGGTTTATTGTTTTCGTCTTCTTGTTCTTTACACTATTTCATGGGTTTCTTCTCCTTATGCGATTTAATCGGGCTTTTGTTCACTTTGGGCTTTGGGTTTTTGTTCTAAACTTTCCCGCAGACAATTTGTCCGCAGGAATTATCTCCCTTTCGGCTTCTTTTCTCCTTTGGACTTTACTTATTTTCAGGTTTTTTCTTTCCCGGGTTTTATTTATTGCAGGGGTTGTTCCTTTATGTCCACGGGAATTTTGTCCCTTCTTTTCCTTCACCTTATGTCTTCTCGGACAAATCTTTTGAAAGAATTCTTTTGGACAAATTGTCCGAAAGAATTCTTTTGGACTTGTCTTTTCCGCGGGTATTATCTCCCTTTCCGCTTCTTTTCATGCCCATTGGGAACTCTTGAAGGGTCCACTGTTTATGTCTCTGCCCTCCGCAAGGGCCTCTGTCTCTCCTCTATGCTCTTCGGAAATTTTGAAGGGTCCTGCCACCGACCAAGTGCCCTCCGCAAGGGCTTCTGTCTCTCCTCTATGCCCTTTGGAATTTTTGAAGGGTCCACTTCACCGACCAAGTGCCCTTCGGGAAAATTGGAAAGGTCCACTTCACCGACCAAGTGCCCTCCGCAAGGGCAAGTGTCCTTCGAAACTAGCTTTTCGGAAGAATTGAAGGGTACCTGGGCTTTTTGTAGGGCACCCGAGCTTTTTGTAAGTCACCCGGGCTTTTTGTAGGGAACCTGGGCTTTTTGGAAGGCACCCAGGATTTTTGTAAGTCACCCGGGTTTTTTGTAACTGTCTTTATTCCTTCGGACTTTTTGTCTTGTCTTCTCAACTGTGCTCTTCCTCTTTTCTTTCGGACAAAAAACCCGAAGAAAAAAGCCTTGAATGACTGCCACTTGTCATTTTTTCGGACTTTTTGTCAGTCCTTTGAGAGCTCTTTCTCTCGGACAAAATGCCCAAAGAAATAGTCCTCTTATACCCAAAAATTCCTTGGGAAGACAAAACAAATGAACTTACAGCTTGAATATCTTGGCTGTATTTGCACGTTTGGCTGTAATCAAGCAAGCTCCACAACCATATAAGCTTTGGAAGATAAAACTACAACCTAGGTACTATGACCTTGTGAATGAAGTTGCTACTCGACCGACATCCCAATGTGAGAGTATTTGTGGTTGGGGATATGGTATTTGTTTGCCTGCAACTTGTTGGCAAAATATTTGGCACTAGGACAAATATGAATGGCAACAATGAAGGGGACAAAGTCCCTCCTCTATTTTGAGGGGAGGTTCCCTTTATTGAAGACAAAAAACCGAAATAAACTATTTACAGATAGAATTTGATATTGAATTTTATTGCTTTCTATCCTTGAAAAAAAACAAAAAAGAAGGAAGATGGAAGGTCACACATGGGAAAGCAAATGGAGATCTTATCCTATGCATAATGAGAGAAATTGTAAACATAGTTTGATAGTTTGGCAATGAAACAAGTATTGCTTGAGAGTTGATAGAGATGTATTAAACTTAAGAATAACACATCTACAAAGAAAAACATGACACAAAGGTTTGAAATATCCTTTGTATTATCAATGGAAGAGTGAACACAATTTCCTCCTTCCTTTCAAGCAAAATAACAATGAACATCAAACAAACCTTGTACAAATGCCATTTCTTCTAGTTATAGTGTAGGAAGGAATGGATTGACCCTTCATATTCCCATTTCATCCAATTCTATTTTATATTTATATTTATATTTTACAAGAGGAAAAAAATGATTTTCGCAAAACATAAGGATTAAACCCTAAGATGCTTTCCTTGAAGAAGCCTCTGTTTTGGATGGCGTTGGTGGCAAGGTGACAGTTTGACTAACAAACTTCCCATTTTCTTGAGATGCTTTTGAACATTTTGAATTTTCTCACTGCCTCAACAATAGAATTTGCTTTGGGAGCCACTATTTTTGCAATGTACTAGCCATATACTGGATATCAAGATCATCATATTAGGGACCATAATCAAGTTGGCCAATTGGGATTTCAACACTTCTAGAGAGGCATGAATTTTATTTAGTGGATTTATGGATTCAACATTGAAGATGTCTTATTTGAATAGTTCTTTATTGACTAACTTTTTGAATTGTTCCTTTATTTTGTTCATTGTTTATTGATCGGAATCATCTTCATTAAGGAAGTTGCAATGCAAACTCCCCACATTTGAGTAGATTTTAGTTTTCTTCCCTTCTTCGATCTTCGACTGTTTCTACAGATTGTCCATTGCTCTTATTCGGTACTTCCATTTTGTGTAGAATGCTCTCCAATCAATCATACGAGAGATCATTTTCTCTCTTGTCAAAAATCCTTGACTTGACTAACAATTCTGCATCGGTGGCTGACATTTCTTCAATATCCTCTCACACTTTCCCCCAAACTCAACTCCTTTTGATGTTATTGAATTTGCTAATCAATCTTGTTTTGTTCTAACTCAATTTTTTCATACAATTTCGTCATCTCAATATATTTCAAACCATTTAGAAACAATTGTTCAACCCAAGCCTTAAGTTTTTTCATAGTTTTTATATTGGCTTATAGTTGATATGACCTGTCTATTGATACCAGGGACTTGAGTTGGAGCATCCACTTGGGGAATTGCTGGAGCCTCCATTGGATTCAAAAGATAGTTTACATAATTTGTAAGTTGTTGGCACCGATCCTTCAACTGTTCTTAGGTTAGCTCATCTTGTTCAAACGTTTTGATTATTCTTTTTGGGGTTTCTTGAACGCCATGCACATAACTCTCACGAGTGGTTGCACCTAATAAGACTCTTTTTAGGGTATAATTAGATATAGTTATTTCCCCCTTGTTCTTTTCTACATTAGGCTCAACAATTTCAATGAACTGAGCTTCAGATGGATCATACACTAATTTTGAAGTGGTTTTGAGTTTTTTTGGGGAAGTCACGCGGAGGTTGCCACAACATCAAATACAGGCAATTCTACCTCAACCAATTTTTGCCTACCTCAACCAATTTCTTCTTCTTTCCAAGCAATGGCTTCATCTGCTAGAAAGTAGTGTCGCTGAAACTCACCATCTGTGTTCCAGAGTTAGTGGAATGGATAGTGGTGTAGGCTGCGTTGGTGGTGTAGAATATGGCAGAGGTGGAATTTGAGGAGACGCTGAAGGAAGGGGAGATGTTGGTACTTCAAGTGTAGAACTTGCAACAATACCTGCAACTATTGGCTAGTCCAATCCCTGATTGGAAGCAATATGTTGTGTGGTGCTATCAATCAACGATGATGAATCACCACTAGGGGAGGAGGATGACTATAGTTGCACCGACATTGTCTTGCAATTTTCTCACTATAGAA
Source organism: Torreya grandis (assembly GCA_037957365.1). Taxonomy (NCBI): domain Eukaryota; kingdom Viridiplantae; phylum Streptophyta; class Pinopsida; order Cupressales; family Taxaceae; genus Torreya; species Torreya grandis. The sequence continues at coordinate 924,656 of JARHVA010004871.1, read as the reverse complement.
CCTTCATCGTAGGTCTTACTCAGTTGCTTGGGCTAATAAGATATGGTGCCAGAACTACTTGTGCCAAATGCTTTGGGGATTGATGCGGGAGCTTGGCTTGGTGGGGCTGAGGTTTTAGATCTCCTTGAGCTGTCGGCTCCAGTGAACTCTGCAAGTTTCTCGCTGATCCAATACTATCTTGGTTCGAAGTTGTGGATCTGTCAAAGTGAGGATATGACCCTCTCAGTGTAAGATGGGTCAAGCAATTTGCTTTCGTTATCTATCATTTCTTCTAGTACCCAAGTGTCAGTGAAGGCTTTAATCTGACTGAAACTTACTCGACCCCAATCATGTCTCAACTCTTCATATTCATTTGCATAATCAGGCCAATAATCTTCTAGATGTGGTTTGTTCACATATGAGGAGCCAATTCCTAGATGAGCTTTCACATATCCTTTGTTGTCAAAAGAGGATCTACTCGTGTGAGGATGAATTGTGAATTGAGCAATTGAAGCTTCAATATTCAAGACATCCGTGGCATTCTTACAAGTATAATGGCCCAAGGTGATTGGAAACACTACACCCGCCACACGTTTCTGCCTACATTGTTTATGTACGTCAACAAGCTGTTTGCACATCTCCATCAACAATATTTTGTCATTTTCCAGCCTTTGGAAGTCTTAAGGGGCAGCCTTCGAATCCTCATATTTTGATATAGGAGAATTTTTGGAATTGAATGAAATAACACCCGTATTGAGATATGAGTTTGGCTACCTCATCATAAATTCTTGCTTTCTAATCTTCATTCAATGTCTGCACAACTCTCATGGTGAAAGCATCGTTGACCCATTTGAAATGTTTGTTACTTTGTCGCAGGGTCAATAGTGGGTAGAATTTGTGAACTTAGTTACTATGCCTAAATTGGCCAATTGAGTGAGACCAGGGTAGACCCTCTGAGCTGCCAACGAGTACACCAAGTATGAAGTCCTATAGAAGGTTTTTTTTTATTTCTATATTGATGAATTGCTGATGTATAGCGTTGCTTATGATGTCACCCCAGTCAATATGTTGTTTGCCATTGCATATGATGCTTATAGCCATGAACATCCACTGATGAAACTCCATGGTAGTCTTGTTACCGATCAACTTGTTGAGAAGGGTGACCATGTCTGAAAACTTTGTTGAAGTATGATTTGTAGAAGATGTTTGGGAGTTTTGACAATTGCCTTCTCTTGTGTTTCAGCCACTTGTTGATGGTGTTGAGATGTTTTTTTGGGTTTTTATCCCAGAAAGCTTGCCTGACCTTGATGCTCATTTTTGCTTAGGTTTCCTTTATGGGAATCCTCAAATTCATGTCCAAGGCAGTGCCATATAGATTGCCCATCAAGGCACCTTGTTTTGACCGTACCTCCCTAGTATTTGGGTCGTAGTGTCAAGTACACACAAACATAAGAAATTAGCCACCCCAAAACCTCTCATATCATGGAAGATCCTTTTTTTTGGTCAAAAGATTCATTTTATTATTTTGAAAATTGTAGAAAATCTATATAGAATTACCAAAAACATATAAAATGAAAGTTGTAGGTCTCTTTAATATCTTTTCAACAGTTTAAAGAACACCCAAAATGGAGTTTAGAGTAAAAAGTTATGCCAAAATTACAAAAGATTCATTTTTGTGTGAAAAGATTAAGTTTTTATTCATTTTAAAAATCGTTAAAAATCTGTAGAATTGCTAAAAATTTATAATAAGAAAGTTGTAGGTTTCTTTAATATCTTTCTAACGGTTTAAAGAATACCCAAAATAGAGGTGGGTGTGAAAAGTTATGGTAAAAATACGAAAGATTCTGCAATTGGAGAGCCATTACTCTGGCTTGTTTCGTATGGATACTATGTCAGAGCATTGCACCATGAAAACCAATTGCCTTTGGTAAACCGCTTGTTGACAAGAGGGTAGCCACGGGAATCAGAGTTTTCTGCATTCATTCTATTATGAAACTCTTTTAGGTCTGCGTGCATGATTTGAGAATCGTCAATTTTTGGGATGTCATTCTTTAGCATAGACATGGGTTTGTAAGCCATGTATGTGAACTTCATTTTCATTGATCTTGTGATTCGGAAGGCTACCTTAGCAAGAGCACACAGGGCCTTGCGTGTTTTCAAAGGTAGGAAGTGTTTATGCGATTGTGGATAACAAGCCACAGTGTTCATGAAATTTTTTGCTTCACCTCTAGATCCTTTGCGAAAAGGTCACATAAGCTGACTGTAACTTTGGTGTACCCAGGGTATTGAGATCTTCCCTTGGAGTGAAAAATATTCAAAATGCATCCTAAATCCTTTGGAACTTGTACCATGTGAAGTACTTGAAGAATTGGAGATTTTGACTGCATTTTGCTTGATTTCCGTCTTTGCAAAGAGAAATGTTGTAAAATCAAAATTTTGGCTTTGTGTAGGTACAAAACTCATAATGATCAGGTGCAATCTAGAACTTTTCACATAATTGGGTACTAAGGACCAATTATATAGGTATGGGGGAGGGTAAGATGATTGCCTAGGTTGCTGATCCCCCCCACACATGGCACACATTCTTAGGGGTGGTAGATGCGAAGCTACAACTTGTTTTAGCATGGCCTCGACTTTGTGTTTGTCGCCCCTGACTGCGTGTGGACGTCGGATGCGAAGTCGCACTGCCATTGGGCGGACAAACTGTGGCTTTGCTTTTGCTGTGCCTGATCGCGTGGGCACGACGGGTGCCACCATATGGGCGGGCATCTTCACGTTTTGTGTGCAGGTGTGCTGGGCACGAATTGATAGCTTGAAACACTTAAAAAAAAAGCACCAAGTATTTTCTCCTACGAACAAATTTGGCACTCAAACTTGACAAATGACTCATTATGTTGATATCAAAATCGGTAAATTTGATTATGGGAATTTGAAGACAACATAGACATATAAGCTTTGGAAGATAAAATTACATCCTAGGTACTATGATGCTGTGAATGAAGCAACCAAGCAACCAACCAACATTGCAACGAGAGAGTATTTGCGATTGGGGATATGGTATTTGTCTATCTACAACTAGATAAGCTAGAAGATAAAACTACAACCCAAGAACTATGCACTGTACAATGTGCATGAAAGGGTTGGGGAGGTGGCCTATGCTTCAGACATCACAAAGAGAGGCAAGATCAAAAATGGGTTCCATGTGTCGTGTCTGAAGAAGGTGGGCACTCATGTAGTCTCTCAATAGAGTTGTCTGTAACAAATGAGGGAAAGTTGTCATCAAGCCCGAGGGAATACTAGTAGAGAAAGTGAAGAAGCTGCAGAACAGGGAGGTTCAAATCTTCAAGGTAATGTGGAAAGGAATGCCGGTTTGAGATGCAACATTGAAGAATGAGGATTTTTCGAGAAAGCATCCAAATCCCTCAACATTGCACACTTTTTGATGCATAAAATGTAAGGGGGTTTGAGGAGTAAAACAAAAGCCCCCAATCTCGCTCACGGGTTTTGTTAAGCAATATTAAAGGGTGTGTTGGCTAGAGCTTTCTTTTATGATGTGGTGGTCTTGAGTTTCACCCTCCCCACATTCGTATTAAAATTCATGTACCAAAATTTTGTTGTACTGGAAAATACCTGAAAGGCCACCCATCCTAATATACTCTAGGTTGAGCAGGCTTAACTTCGGAGTTTTACTTTAAGGAGGAGGGCAAATTGTGGACTTAGACATTGAAGAAAATAACAATGCACAAAATAATACAACAATGAAACAAAACAAGAAAAGAACAATAAATAAACACCAAATTTATGTGGAAAACCTTAGAAATATACCAAGGAAAAACCACTGGGCAAGAGATCTCTTTGTTGTACTTTATTAACAACAAAATTAGAATTAAATGATATGTCTAACCTCAATGGCTCATGATTATTTTATAGAGGGCAAAGAAGGATCCATAAACCACGTTGTATGACTTCTAGAAGAGTCATACCACATTGTATAATATAGAAGCATCATACCGCACCACAATGCTGAAGATCTAAATATTAATTTCATCTCCTATTAGACACAACATATTTAGACCTATAGTATATCATAGTGTATTAGGGGTCATATAATGCTTACATTAATAATGTTATGTCATTATGCAATTACGGTTTCCTAGGGCTTTCTTCCCATTGACTATAAGGTTGGGGAAAACCCTAAGTTTTGTATCTTCTCTCATTTTATTATCAATCTAATGTAGAGAGCCATCACTTGACCTCTTGTGTTTCTTATCGGTTAGATTTGCAAGTGTGAATACATTCTCAAGTGTGCAGGTGCCCCCATTGTCTCTATTGCATTTTCCATTGTTTCTTAAATTTGCAGATTTTGTTCTCCTTGAACGCTGCAATATATTAATAAGGGTGTTTATTGGCTGGATAAGGCCAAACACAGGTAGAAAGAAGGAAAAAAAAAAAGTCGAAGGTTAAAGCTAATTGCAGAATTATTTGCAACATTGAATTTCATTATTTCCGTCTTGCTTAGAGGAAGTTGGGCCCAACTTCTACATTTGCTGAGGAAAACATTTTGCAAAAGTGGAGAGCCACATGGCTTGTGGCAGGAGAGCCTTTTTGACAAAGCAGGGAAGTAGTCGTTTGCTGCTTTTGATTGATTTTGAATTCGAATAGGAAGCAAAGTATCCGCAGCCAACTTTTGTTTATATTTTGGAATGGTAGCCTTAGGATATGTGTTGGAAGGCCCAAGTGACAAACATTGTGCTTGATTACTTGAAGAATTGTGTAAGAATCTATTTGATGGGTTTCAACTTTCGATGTTTTGTTTGAAGGATGGGGTACTCAAATATGGTCATCAATTTTGAAAGGATGACATACTCGATGATGGTCACATAGTGCCTTGAATTTGACTTGAATCTACTAGAAAATGACCTGAATTATGGCATGAAGCTTGGTCAAATTCTACATAAAAGAAGCTCTCTCTTGTTACTGCTGGTGGGACATATTTTGAGCTAGAAGAGCAACCACAATCTAATAAGGCGCCAAAGGTTGGAAGCCATAACAAACTTTGAAATGAGATTTCCCTATAGAGACATGGATAGTGCGATAACATCTATGTTGAATAATATTCAGGTAGTTGTCCTATTACTCATTGTGGTAGTGATGAATGTAGAGAGCATACACTAAGTTATGATTGAAAAGCTCAGTCTGCCCATAAGTCTGCAGATGAAATGAAGTGGAAAAATGCAATAGGCAAATCCAAAAGGTTCCACAATGATCTCCAAAAGATACTCAAGAAACATGAATAACAATATTAAATGATAGTGAATGGTAGTTCAAAATTGATCCAAACAAGCTTGAAAAACAAGTCGACAACTTGTGGAGCATCATCTGGGATGGTATAGAGATTGCCATTTTGGGAAAATGAAAATGGAAAATGATACACAGCAACAAAGGTGTAGTCATGCTAATGATGAATGGTAGGAAAAACTAAAGAAATCCGTGGAAATAGATTCCCATGGTTGCGAAGGTCGATAACGGCTAATGGCTGGTACAATCAAGCTTTTGATTGGAAGGTTTAGATTGATTGCAAAGAGGGCATTGTCAAATATAGTTTTTAACTTGCGTTCGCATAGAAGGCTAGTGAAAATATATTTGAATGTGTTTCAAAGTCTTTTTTACTCGAAAATGTTCACCATAGGAGGATGAGTGAGACTTATTTCCCAGAAGTTGGTGAAATTGTACATTGCATCCCTCAAATTGTAGTCAAGGAAAGGTTTTGTGTTAACCATTGTGGGTTGTTGCAAAGCGTCAACAATAGGACCAAACACACCGAGTATCCAAGATGCTAAGTACTCAAGGATGATTAAAAAGATCCACCACTTTGTTTGTGATGCCCTTCTTATTAGTGATCATCGAATTAAACACTTGAATGTAAGATGCTCACTTCAGATTTCAATGTTCCTGAATCTTAGACCGAGAGTTCAAGAATTGGATTGGTTGGTGCTTAGTATGGAGAATGACTTTACTGAGAAGATCATGTTGACATTGTTGTAGTGCTTGGATCAGTGCATAGAATGTGATGTCCCCAAATGGGACAATTAGACAAAGTTGGGGTTTTCCAACAAACCCTACCTAATCCAAAACCCCTTCTTTCAAAGAATCGAAAAATACAAATGCAGCCAATAACACACTTCGAAAAATGAAGCAATAATCAACAATTTCCTCCACCAAACCCTTAGGCGATTAGGGCAAAAATCAAATTTGATACATCTAACCTTCCTAAAAATATGAATTGAGCTTTATATTGCAGCCACTAATTTTGAAGTCAAAATATCCACTCAAAAGTCGAAACTCAGAATTCTGGAATTTATTATTGCCAAATTACAACGGAACTTCATAAATTCACAACTTCCACAATACTTGGAATTTCAATGCAAGTGATAGCTCGAAATGATCACAAAAATAATTGCTATCAAACAAAATTAGAATTATAATTTTCCTATCATGGGAAGCTCACCAAAAGTTGTCCCGAAATTCTCAAAACCCTAGTTCATTGTTGAAATAATATAATAAATTCAGAATATTATCTAGGGCACAAAATCACCCTAAGTCATGTGCAAATCAACTGTCAAACAATTTGCTAAGCTAGAATAAATTGCTAAAAATACCTTTGACCCTAGAAGAGAGTTTTGAAGTCAATTAGCCCTCTTGATAGGGGTCGCCACTCCTTTAAAGCAAGCCACCACCCACCACATTAGGGATGGCTTTCTAGACCAATCAAAGCTCTCCAAACAAGTTCACCCACCTCTTTTACTTGCACAAATGCAATCTCAAAGCCTCCAAAGATGTTCGCCAATCTTTCATACAAGGTGGTGTTCCAAAACACGTTTGTAGGTCCAATTGCATGCAACCATGCAAATCTGAAGCACAATTACAACCCTTGAATAGAACTATTCTGAATGTAGGAATGCAGGTTTTCGTCCCCAAACCTTTGTCACACTTGAAGGTTTTCGTCCTCAAGTTGTAATAAACAAGCTCGACATACTTGATCAACAATTTCAATATTTCAAAATGCACAACCTTTGAATGAACAATTCACTTTCCTTTTATATCCATGCCCCAAGGGTGGTGCCCAAATTAGGAGGGAAACTCTCATTTTTAAAATATTAAAGGAACCTCCTTATAATTTCGCTTTAGGCCTTAAGTTTCCATGACCCTTAAAAAGGCCTCAACTTAAGAAGAAATTAGATCATAAAGTGCGTTTCTATTAAATGCTTTTTAAGTCTTCAAATGTTCCCTTTTTCTCTTTAATTCCTTTAGCCTTTTTAGGAACAATTCAAGGCTAAGGACTTATGCAAATTTATACCAAAAAAGGGGACATTACAGTGCTCCCTACCTAAAAGTGCTTGTCCTCAAGCAATTGCAAAAGCCACGGGACTGTCCCAACACTCTTCAATATGCAAGCTCTCTTTGTCAACGCCTCCCATGAAATGGCAGCTCCAAACCAAAGCCTTACCTTGCTGTACCTATGTTTTGGGGGCTGCCCCCAAGAGCTAGAGGTGTTCTCCCAACCTTTCAAAGACTTCATAGGACTCCAACCTACCAACGCTTGCAACACTGAGTTGTAGGTGATGCAATTCCTTCCTCTTATGCCTCTATGAAGCACCATGTACAGCCATGAGTGATAAGGAAAAATATATTTAAGAGTTGTTACCTTGCTGCCCCAGATGAAACTTTCCCCTTGCACTCCATTCCTTGTTAGCACATTATGGTGGTCACTGTCCAATAAACCTTGAGTGGCTCCTACATGCCATGGAAATCCCTTCCAAGCTAGAGAAAGAAGATTAACAACGAATTTCCTTAAAAGCTTACCTTGGAAAAAAGTGACATGTAGATGCAACCTTCCTTGGGCATGTCTTATCATGTGTGCCGTGTAGCTGCTTGTTGACCTCCCTATATCAAGCCCTTTGTGCATATGAGGAACACCATATGAATCAAACAAAAGCCCCATTTCACACAAAAGGTAGTGTTGTACCTTCCTCATACCTGTCCATTATTTATCATGCAATAAGTGTGCCCCATCATGATTGCTTTCAGAACATGCTATAGGTTGGAATTCATCAGAAAAATTAGACGTCTTGCCTTTAGAATGCTGTTGTACCTGCCACCCCAACTCAGAATTTTTTCTGTGATCGAATTCAGAATTCATCCATGCACATATCCTTTCCATCATGAACTGAAGAAGGCACCAATTTTCCATTTTTTTGTCTTCACTAGGCTGCTGTACATGACTCTCAAACTCAGAAATTTCTGAGACAAAAAAATCAGACATTATACCACTGTTTTCAGAAATTTCCCTTGGCTGGAAAATGTCAACAATATTGAATTTGGAGAGGGTTGAAGGCGGTATATGTAGTGAATCATACTCAGAATTTTCTGAGTGTCCTTGTGACTAAAAATCCTCAAACTCACCTCTTTCTCTGCTGTCCACAACTTAGGCTCTTGCCCAATCCAAAAGGTGTGTCAAGTCTTCATCTATGCCTCCAAAATCATGCACATACCTTGGCGTAGGGGGCTGTTCAAAGTAAATTAAGGACTGCCCTTGCCAATCAAGTGTTCTATCGTCCTCTCCTCTCCATGGAACACAAAAATCAGAATTATACATGCTTACAAAAGAGGTAGGAAACTGAATTTCCCGTGGATCCATTGGCTGCCCATAATCAAAATTTGTAGCCGTTTGCCATGGCCTAAAAATCACACTTGTATATCTCAACTGCTTTGCCATTTCAACTGATTGCCCTTCTTTGGAAATCATCACATTCTTTGTATTGCCCTTGGCTATAGCAATTGATCTCCCTAATATTCCTACACATGGAACAAACAAATTAGTAAAAACAGTGGTGTTTAGCAACACCTTTTTTATCACCTTATCAAGCTCTAGGATCATGAAGTGCATCCTTTCTTGATGCCTTGATCCTTTCTTGCAACACCCTACCACCCGGATTTCAAAAGGTGTGTTCATGTCCTCCTTGACATGGTTGTAGCAAATTTTTTCGCTCTTCAACCTTCCCCTTATAGTAGCTGAAAATCCACTCATATGTGCGAACCACTTCCATGATGTTGAGATGTGAGAAACACACCTCCCTGGGGTCAATACTCATCATGGCAACAAGAAACTTTGAGGAAAACAAACTGAAAATATGAAAAACAGCCGTTAATGAATTAACAACAATGCTTGCAATGACCCATGGGTCATAGCACTTGTCACCTATCACCACCTTCATGATTAGCCAAGTTGTTCCTTTGGTAAGTCCACATAAAACACAATATAGGTGGTTTGTATAAAGGCTGTAACAACCATGAATTGCTTGTTCTTCTCTCCAAAACATTGATACATACCTTGCATAATTTGCACCTTGTGACCCTTCACAAGTAGCCTTTACCAACCCAGCATAGAACAATGTATTCCTTCTTATGTCATGGTCCTTGGGGTGTGTTTTTCTATATGACAATTGAATTACAAATGTTGAAGTCGAATTATTGAAAATAACACATACCTCAACCCTTGCTATTTGTTGTATCTTTCCACCTTGCTTTCTTCCTCTAGTCACAATCATTTCATGTAGCATATAACATACAACAAATAAATTGTGATGCTTACCACTTTTATGAATTGTTTGCATGCCTTTTAACATGCCCTCTACCTTGTCTCTTTTCTTAGTACGATCTTTATTACAAGTGGCTGCCTCACTTGATCCTTCTTACATGGTGTACTTTGAGATTACTTCTCTTGGTTCAACCACCTCTTTGTTTTCTACTTGCAACCCTTGTTGTTTATCAAATTTTTGGACACGTTCATTTCGCTGCCATTGAATTTTTAGTTCTTGTGGTTTAGAAAATTGACTTTGGTCTATCTTTAGATTCTCTTTTCTTTACTCAGAATTTTCTGATTGTCCTTCCCTTGGTGGCTGCCCTTCAACTTCAATTTTACATGCCCTCAATTTTTCTGAATTTTCTGATTTTATTTCTACCTGATTGCCCATCATAAGAGGCTCACAATTGATTGAATTTTGGCGTCCAAACTTCAAATGTCCTTCCCTTGGTGGCTGCCCTTCAACTTCAGTTTTACATGCCTACAATTTTTCTGAATTTTTTGATTTTAATACCAGCTGATCGCCCATCACAAAAGGCCCATAATTGATTGAATTTTGATGTCCAACAAACTTATGGAGTGGCTGCCCCTTGTATAATTGAAAACTAGGCTCAGTTAATTGTTTTAAGGGCTGCCTTTTATCCAATTGAAAGTCCTTGCTTGGTGCCCTTAGTGATATTGGTTTTGATGGCTCCACCTTCTTATTAAACTCATCAATGATTCTCTCAAAAAACTCTTCATGTGTTTCAATGATGTTATGCCCTTTTGTTTCCAATCCACAACGTCGCCATTCATGGGCAGCCTCATCCAAATGTCGAATGACAAAAATTAGGGCTTCCCTTCTACCCCTAGTTCTCAAATCAAGGTACTCACTCACCTTGTCTAACGAAGCTCTCACTGGAATACTTGGATCACCACCAAAAGTTGGAAGAACTATCTTCCCCAGGTCCTCATACGTAACTATGTGCCCATGGTGCCCTCTGCCATATCTCAAACTTAGCCAATACTTGAAGCTCCTTCTCATATTGTGGTGCAAGTGTCAAGTACTCATCATAATCTTCCATTAAATCCCAACGAACCAAAGGCTGGTCCTTCACCTTGAGGGGCCAATTCACACGATTCTGGACCTGAGTAAGACTTTCAATTAGACAAAGTTGGGATTTTCCAACAAACCCTACCTAATCCAAAACCCCTTCAAAAAAATTGAAAATACAAATTCAGCCAGTAACACACTTAGAAAAATGAAGCAATATTCAACAATTTGCTCCACCAAAATCTTAGACAATTAGGGCAAAAATCAGTGTTGATACTTCTAACCTTCTAAAAAATATGAACTGAGCTTTATATTGCAGCCACTAATTTTAGAAGTCAAAATATTCACTCAAAAGTCAAAACTTAGAATTTTGGAATTTATTATTGCTAAATTACAATGGAATTTCATAAATTCACAACTTCCACAATACTTGGAATTTTAGTGCAAGTGATAACCTGAAATGATCACAAAAATAGTCGCTATCAAACAAAATTAGAATCATAATTTTTCTGTCACGGGCAGCCCACCAAAAGCTGTCCGGAAATTTAATATAATAAAATCACCATAAATCCTATGTGCAAATCAACCCTCAAACAATTCGCCAAGCTGGACTAAATTGTTAAAAATACCTCTAACCTTAGAAGAGGGTTTTGAAGCCAATTAGTCCTCTTGATAGGGGTTGCCACTCCTCCGTATGAAGTTTGCCTCTGCAATAGGTTGCCATCAACAACCCTACAAATGAAGACTCCATATGAAGTCTGTTGTGGTGATCTCCTTTTAGTGTGACATCTTTGGATTTTTTGATCCACATGTTATGTATTGATTCCCAAAAATAAAATGAATAAACTAGAACACAAGTCGTGTTAAGTAATTTGCCCTGTCAAGGCTAAATTACTACCCTTACTATTCGAAACTTTTTTCAAAACAATCAATTTCCCTATACAGCTGGTCAAACTAGTGATTTATAGTCTAAAGGCATGAACAAAAAGATACGTAGGTAGTCAAAGTATCAAATACAGTCATGATGAGGACCTACAATAGTATATATAGCCATGTATTTCTAAAGACAACTTACAACAGGTTAAGAGCATGAACACAGTCATGCAAATTTCAAAGACACAGGGATAATTAACAGCCACCCAAGGGAAGAGCCTACAGCCAAGGAAAGGTCTTTGGTCATTCAAAGGAAGCTTAAGGAGACTTAGAAGAGTATGAAAAATGTTCACCTACAGCCAAGACTAGATGTCATCCTACAACTATTTATGGAGCGAGGGTCTTGGCATTTTTTATGGAAGTAAAGAGAGGCTACAACAATTTTTCTGAAAGCAGGACCATGACAAGAAATCCGGAAGGGCACAATTCAAGAAGTCTGAGGCATTTCACAGAAGACTCGAAGGTTTCTTTCCCTTCAGGAAAGTGATTTTGAAGACAGTCCGAAGGATTAATTCCTTCGGACTAATTGTCCAAAGGACAAAGTGCCCTATGACATTTTTCCGCGGGACCTTTTCAATTCCAAAGGGCAGTTCTTTTTCAAAGGGAAAGTCCTCACAAAACCCCAAAGGGTATATGCCCTTCGGGAAGGTGCATTCCAAATTTTTTGAAGGGTATGTACCCTTCGAGAAAGTTCACATCATGATTTTGAAGGCACATTTTGCAGAAATTCGAAGGGACAAATTCAAGGACTTACCAACTTTTTCGAAAGAAAGGCCTAGTCAAAAATCTGAGGGGCTTCTTTTCAAAGGAACGGTTCATTACATTTTTCCGAAGGTTATGTGCCCGTCGGGAAAATTTCATTCACAGAAAACCCGGACAGCATCTCCAAGTTGCCAAAGGGCATTTTCGAAAAAATGATGTTTTCAAGAAACCCGAAGGGTATTTGCTTTTCAGGAAGGTTCACTTTGAGATTTTAAAGGACGTTTTCAAAAAACCGAAGTGTATCTGCCCTTCAGGAAGGTTCACTTCGAGATTTTAAAGGACGTTTTCAAAAATCCCGAAAGGTATGTGCCCTTTGGGAAAGTTCATCTACAAGATTTTCGAAGGGTAGGTCATTTACAAATGGGCAGAAGAGAAGACAATTCCTTTGGACTTTTTGTCCGAAGGAACAAGGAAATGAACAGGGAAAATGGTTAAGAACAAAAAGTCCGAAGGAATTCCTTCGAAAAAGGGAGAGAGCTCAAAAGGATAAGTCTTAGACAAATGTCCGTGGGAAAGTGGAAATCCGAATGGGACAATTCCTTCGGACTTTTTGTCCGAAGGAAAGTCCAAGCTATAGAAAAGTCAGAAAAGTCATGGATTTTTGTCTGAGGATATCAAGGAAAATTGCCATAGACAAAAGCCCAAGGAAGAACCGAAGGAATAAGGAAATGGGAAATTCCTATAGAAAATAGCCAAGGAAAAGTGCATAAAAAAGAAGTCTTGGATTTTTTGTCTGAGAGACAAAAGTCCAAGACAAACAAATAGCCAAAGCCCTATAAGGCCACAAACAGATAAGAGCCAAGAAATGCATGCACAAAAACAAAGAAACTGAGAACAGAAGGCTGGGAAATAGAAAGGGACTCAATCTAAATATATCTCCCACTCGTCAAGATCCTTGTCCATGCAAGCACGTGCTATTTTTAGTGGATTGGTCAAAGCTTCAGTTCACTGTTTGATTGAAATCACGCTTCTCCTTGGTTTTCATGCAATCCAAAGCCTTCAATGTTTCAGGCAATTCAAGTGGCGATCTCCATCTATGATGTGGCATAGCTTTTCATGCAAGTGGAAACCATTGGAGTTTGACTGGTCTTGAGTTGGAGTTGACTGGGCAAATTTGTTACACATCTCCCTGGTTTTTCATGCAAATGGGATTATCTCTTCCTCCAGCTTAGCTTTCAAACGAATCAAATGGAGTTCCATATTTAGAGATTTGGCGTAGTCTTCCATGCGTAGGAGAAGTTTGACTTTCAATGGGCCCACCATCCACACTTCTACGCCACCTTGGATTCATGCATGTTTGAAGATTTTTGGAGTGTATTGTTTATTTTAAAATTAATCTTTCAAACTTGGCTCCATCACTTATTTTCTACGCCAAGGTTTGGAGATGCATGCAAATTTTGTAAAGGGAAAATATTTTATTGAATATTCTAAATATTGTAAAATGATTAATTCTTGAGTTAATTAACCAAGACTAACCCTTTTCCTTTTTAGAAACTCCACATAGGCTATTTTAGATTTTGGAAAAGCTTATTTATTGGCTTAATCAAGCCATTTAGAGGGATCCCTGAAGTTGGAAGGAAGAAATTGTAAGCTGGACCATTCATCAATGAAGAAGTTATTGTTCTGAATCTGAGTATTGACAGAAGATAGTGTGTAATTTGATTGTGCATTAGCGTATAAGTGAGATTTATCTCCTTTTGCAGGGCCCTTCACCTATCTCTCCTTTTCTCATCCTTTTGCAGGTCATTTGAAGAGGTTTTCAACCCTTCATCTGAAAATTTATGCTTAAGGACATAATTATAGATTTCATTTGATTATATGTGTGCATTGATTTCAGTAACTTTATAGGGTTTAGACAATCCAGGTGTATCACCTTGCTTTAAATTAGAATTTCTTTTAAGTTTCCTTCCTCTTTTCAGCCCAAAAATCACAGTAGTCAAATTTATTAAAAAATTCTAAAGGGAACCAGCCCTCTTTGGAGGTTCTTCTCATCAAAGAGTCACCCACATTCTGAGAAGTTTCAATTGTATCAGCTGGAGTGAGGGTGTGCTTGCATACCTTCAATCAGGGTGCACTCCAGAGTGATAACAAGTCGTAAATGCATGTTTTTGGGTACTTAAGAGTGTTCAAAGACATATAGACTATTTGATTATAACAATAAGAAAATTTCATCACAAGAGATTTTTTTTGTGAAATTGCAGAAGATACAACAAACATCAGTCGACAATTGAATCAACTAGAGAGATATGCTAAATTTGATGTTTTCAAGGAGGTTGATATTAAGGTTCCAAACATTGAAGGGTGAACCTGTAATTGAGAAACAATTGAATCTCTATTGACCCCAATAATTGAAAACAACACTTCCCTGTAGATGAAATCATAAAATGGTTCGATGTCAGAAAATGACAGAGCTTCAAATCAAGAAAATGAGGCACATGTGATTCCACAAGTTACTCAAAAAAGATACCAAAGTGGGTCAAATAAACATTGAAAGATATAAGATTGGAAAAACAGGCACTAGAAGTGCACCCACAACCACACAACAATCAAACAAGTACCTAGATGAAATTTAAGATAAGATAGAAAACTTACCTTGGAAGACTCTCTGAAAGAAGTCAATGTTGCTTTTGACTATGAACTCACTTCCTTTAAATAAGCGGAAAAACTTGATGCATGGAGAAATGCAATAAAAAATGAGTATGATGCATTAAAAAAATAGAACTTGGGAATTTGTTCATCTTCAAATTCACTGTAAACCTATTCGCTGTAAGAGGGTCTTTCAAAACAAGTACAAAACAAGTTGTTCACTTGACAAGCACAAAGCAAGGCTTGTTACAAAGAGATTTGCTAAAAAAGAAATTGGCTACAATGAAACCTTTACACCAAGAACAAAATGGACTACCATTTGAAATATGTTAGCTTAGGCAAATCACAACAGATGGAAAGTTCACCAAATGGATGATAAAATTGTATTTCTAATAGTGATCTCAAAGAGAGTGCACATGACTCAACTGGAAGGTTTTGCAGTAAATGACCAAGAGCACAAAGTGTGCAAGCTATAAAAGTCGCTTTATGGTTGAAAACAAGTCCCAAGAGCATGGTATGACAAACTCATCGAGCATCACCATAACATAAACTTCAAACTTTTTAAGTTTTAAGATGCAACTCTTTTGTCAAAACAATTGACAAAACAATTATATTTCTAGTGGTGCATGTGGATGATTTGCTCATCATAAAAAATAATGAGAGATACATTGCAAAATTCAAATCAAATTGATAAAAGGTTTTGAAATGATAGATTTGAGTTATCTTCATTACTATTTGGGTATTGTCATCACTCAAGAAAAATACATTGATAAAATTTTGAGTGAATTGAGAATAATAGATTGTAAGTCTCCCAGTTTGCCAATGGAGCAAAATTTGAAATTAATATCAGAAGATACCACAGATTTAGTAGATGCTACTAAATACAAACAACTCATTGGAAGTATAGTCTATGTAACCACAACTAGACCATATATTTTTTTTGCAGTTGGTATTCTTTTTCGATTTATGCAAAAATATAGTGTTATTGGGTAGTAGCAAAAAGAGTCTTTCGATATCTAAAAGGAACACAAAAGTTTGAGCTCAAATACTTTAGGGCAGGGGACTTCAAATTGGTCGGATATTCAAATTATGACTGTTTTGGTGTTTTTGAAGATGAAAATTCTACTTCGAATTTTTTGATGAATTTGAGAACAATAGTCAGTTGGAAGTCAAAGAAGCAATCAATGTCGGTAATTTTTTCAGCGAAAGCAAAATACATGGTAGTTTCAGAGTTAACTACAGAAATTTTGTTGCTTAGAAGATGTTTTTTCAGATTTGTAGGAGCAACAAGTTTCATCAACATCTCTCATGGTTGACAACACATGCAATTCAAATGGTAAAGAATCAAGTCTTTCATGTCCGAACTAAGCACATCAACACCAAATTTCATTTGATTTGACATTATGTGAAATATGACAATGTAAAATTGCTAAATTATCCTACTTTAGAGCAACCAATATATATTTTGACAAAAGTGTTTGGAAGAGAAAAAAATGAAAAGTTCAAAGACATGCTTGGTCTCACAATAACCCCAATAGATTAAGTGGGGATGTATATAATAATGTTAATCCTAGGAGTATTTGTAGGGGAGCTTTTCTCTTGTAGTGGTAAATAGATAATCTACGTAGGAAGCTGAATGGTCTTCTTAAAATATGAAATAAATAGTCATGTGCTTGGCTATAAATATTGTAATCTCTCTTCATTTATTAATGCAATGACTTTGGCTTGCACCAAATTCTTGTTTTATTTTTGTCATCCAATTCTGGCCTAATAACTAAGAAAACAAGACTAAACTAACAAGTGAAAGAACGAAGGTAAATAAAGATTAGAGATTGACAAATTATAAATTAGTAGATTAAAGGATGATTAGTTACAAACTTAAACTATGTCTTAACTAGGGAAGCAAAACTAAGGAAACAAACTAAAAGTGAATGAAAGGAAAAGAACTAACTAAGAAAAACAATAACACAATAAAACTTGAGACTACCTAAAGACGATAGAAACAAAACAACTAATCTAATCAAAAGGAGTACAAAGAAAGAGAATCTAAACTAAACAAAAGTAAAACTATAAGAGTAACACAATGAATGCAATGAGTGAATTGATTTGAAAAGAAAATGATTTCTATTGAAAAACAAAAGACTTCATACATGATTTATAGAAGTTTTGAGAGTAAAAGTGATAAACAATGAATTCTCAGCACACTATTGTAAAATGTGTGAAGTATTCCTCACTATTCGGGCAAAAGTATAAATGTTATTCGCGTTTTATTGAGAAACAATAGAATTCATACATGATTTATAGAATTTTTGAGTAAAAGTGATAAACAATGGAAACTCAACAAACTGTCGTAAAATATGTGAAGTATTCTTCATTATTTGAGCAAAGTATAAATATAATCCGTGCATATGACATTATTTTGCAGTCATCAAAAGGTTAATAATCTTGACCATATTTAGGTAATCAGATTATAAGTCAAATAATCAACCTAAATACACCTGATTGTACCAAGCAGTACACTTCACTGTCACAGAATGTGTTGTTTGGTCTTCCTGTAAGTAATACTCATAAATTTATCTTAGAAGAGAGCACAATATGAAAGTTGAATTATAAGATTTCTTTTACTTGTATATGTTTCTCCCTTTTAAATGATGTCTTCAAAGTCTCTTTAAGGTCTTTTTTTGAAAGTTAGTTATATTTTTAAATTATAGCTAAACTTTAGTTAACTTAAAATAAATTAACTTTATTAAAATAAGCTTATTTAATTAGACCTTTATAAATAAGTTCATAAAGTTAACTTAATTTTAAAATAACTTTTATTGAGACTCAAAACACAAAAGTTTAATAAGACAAAACAATTTTTTTCTTCTTGCTGCATATTGTCCAAAATGGGGTTAACATGAGGACAATAAGTTTTAAATTTTAGGCTTTAGTATTTGTTGTGTCTTATTTGTAATTGCTTTTACTTTAGATTTCATTTTTATTTTTTAAACTTTTATTTTTAGATGTTTTTTTCTTTAGTTGTCTCTTTTTAAATTCAAAAAGAGGATACTAGTCTCCTATAGGAGTTGTCTCCCCCAATTGAGAGAGGAGATGCCTTTGGGGGAAGCCAAGAAACTTCATCCAAGTCTTGCTCCTTGGAGATGTTCTCACTATTGGAAACTCATACCCGAATCAGAGATGTGTCTCCTGGTTACTGTTAGTAATTTGGCCTGTCAAGGCCAAATTACTACCCCTACTATTCGAAACTTTCCCCAGAACGGTCAATTTCCCTATGCAGCTGGTCAAACTGGTGAATTATAGTCCAAAGGCATGAACAAAGGGATATGTAGGCAATCAAAGTATCAAATATAGTCATGATGAAGACCTACATCAATTTTACATAGTCAAGTGTGTTCCAGGGGCAAGACACCTACAACAAGTTCAAAAGCATATCTCCTACTCAAAATGTCACATGCAGTTATAAAGTTGACCTACAGAGTTGTAGGAGGAATGACTTCGTAAGGTGGATAAGAGCCAATGAAGAATTAATCAAGCTACAACCATTACGCCTATAGAAGATGTTCCCTACATCAGTCTCCTATAAACATTCATTGAATGAGAGAACTATGTTAAAGAGAGGGATTGATTGATGGCTAAAGACACTTCATAAATATACATGATGCACGATGGATTGTGAACAATGCTCAAAGGCACTTCTTCGATTAGGCCATCCATCTAAGGGCCACCTACAACTCACAGAGGTACCTACAGTCGACTTTGATCACCAATCAAACATTTGCCTCAATCTAGGGTTTGAAAGCCACGATGACAAGGCAAATAATGCATTAGGCATTAAGGGATATATATTAAGAGGACAGTTTCAAGTAAGTCTACTGGTCTATATAGCTACAACCATCATTAAAGTTAACCTATAGGCTTGTAAGTTCACTTATAGATGAAAGCAAGGGATCAGAAGTAGGAGTACAGGTTTATTTTTTCGGACTTTACATCAAGTGTTTTCTTTCCCAAGTGTTGTCTTTCTTAGAATTCTTTCGGGCTAAGTGTGGAAACAATTTCCTCGAACTTTTTGTCCGAGGGAAAAGAAATTTAAAAGGACTTTACAAGAAGTCCGAAAGAATTACAATGGACAGTTTGGCGAAGAGAAAAGGTGCTTTTCAAGAAACCCGAAGAGTATGTGCCCTTCGGGAAGGTTCATTCCAAAAATCCCGAAGGGTATGTATCCTTCGGGAAAACTCAAAACGGAAATTCGAAGGGACAGTTTCAAGCGAAGGACTTTCTAAATTTTCCGAAGGAGACCTTTTACAAAATCCTGAAGGGTAGGTACCCTTCAGGAAAGTTCAAGGGACAAAATCCGAAGGTTCACTTCAAGATTTCGAAGGACGTTTTCAAGAAACCCGAAGGGTATGTACCCTTCGGGAATGTCACTTTCCAGAATTCCGAGGGGATGGTTTAATTTTCCAAAGGGTCATTTTTGAAGGCCCGAAGGGCTCTTTCTTTTGGAAAGTCCTTAAGACATTCTCCGAAGAAATTCCTACGGAAAAGATTGGGAAAGCTCAAAAGCAAAGTACGAAGGGTAAGATAATTCCCGCGGACAATTTGTCTGCGGGAAAACAACCAAGGAAAAGCCATAGACAATTCCCGCAGACATTTTGTCCACGGGAAATTGACTGAACAAATGCCCGAATAAATTCCTGACTTAATATTGGAAAGGAAATACACAGGAAAGACAAACCAAGGGAAAATTTACACAGGAAAGTCACGGACAATTTGTTCGAGGAAATCAAAGAAACAAACAAAGACAAAAGCCATAAACAGATAAGTGCCAAATAAATGCATGCATAGAAACAAGAAACCGAAGCAGAAGGATGGGAAATAGACAAGGAATTCAATCTGAATATATTTCCCACTCGTCAAGATCCTTGTCTATACAAGCAAGGGCTATTTATAGTGGATTGGTCAAAGCTTCAGTTGACTCTTTGACAGAAATCACGCTTCTCCTTGGTTTTCATGCAATCCAAAGCTTTGAACGTTTTAGGGAGTTCCAACGGAGTTCTCCGTCCAAGATGTGGCGTAGCTTTTCATACAAGTGGAGACCATTGGAGGTTGATTGGTCTTGAGTTGGAGTTGACTGGATAAGCTTGTTATACATCTTCTTTGTTTTCCATGCAAGCAGGAATATCTCTTCCTCCAACTCAGCATTCAAATGAATCAAATGGAGTTCCTTATTTAGAGATATGGCATAGTATTCCATGCAAAGGAGAAGTTTGACTTTCAATGATCCCACCATCCATTCTTCGACGCCACCTTGGATTCATGCATGTTTGAAGATTTTTGGAGAGTGTCATGTTTATTTTAAGAATTAACCTTTCAAACTTGGCTTCATTGCCATACTTCTATGCCAAAGTTTGGAAAGGCATGCATTTTTGTAAAAGGAAAATATTTTATTGAATATTCTAAATATTGTAAAAAGTGTTACGTCTTAGTTAATTAACCAAGACTAACCCTTTCCCCTTTTAGAACTACACTTAAGGCTATTTCAGGTTTTGAAAAAGCTTATTTATTGGCTTAATCAAAGCCATTTAGAAAAGGCCCCTGAAGTTTGAAGAAAGAAATTGTAAGCTGGACCAGTGATCAATAAAGAATTTTTGTTCTGAATCTGAGTTTTGGAAAGAAGAATAGTGTCTATTTGATTGTGCATCAGCGTATAAGTGAGATTTTTCTCCTTTTGCAGGGCCCTTCCTTCACCTATCTTTCTCTATCTCAACTTTTTGCAGGTCATTTGAAGAGGTTTTCAACCCTTCATCTGAAATATTTATGCTTAAGGACAGAATTATAGATTTCATTTGATTATATGTGTGCATTGATTTCAATAACTTCAGAAGATTTGAACAATTCAAGTGCATCACCCCACTAGATAGGATTTCTTTTTCAGTTTTCCCTTCCCCTTTTCCATCCAAAAAATCACAGTAGTCAAATTTATTGAACAATCTAACGGGAGCCAGCATTCTCTGGAAGTTCTTCTCATCAAAGAGTCACCCACACTGAGAAATTCCAATTGTATCAGCTGGAGTGAGGGTGTGTTTTACACATCTTCAAGCAAGGTGCACTCCAGAGTGATAACAGTTACACCATGTGAGGAAGGTTGTGGGTGAAAATGGGCACACTATGAAGTGATTTTTAATTGTTTAATGATAGAATTTTCACATTGATATAGAACACTAACTTTGTTTTTAATGTTTTATTTTCAATATTGTTTAAAGCATACTTTCTTGTGTTGCATCGGTTGAATGTTCCTAATTACATGCTTAGTACATACTTCTAACCATCGATGGCATCGGGGGCTGCTCTCAGTTTTGGTAATTACAATATCATTTTTTTAATTTACTAATTTCTGGCAAGTTATATGCAGATAATAGATGCGGTGGTTGTGGCTCAGATGTTGAATGCTACTTTGGTGGTTCCAAAATTGGATCAGAAATCCTTTTGGAAAGACAAAAGGTGTGTTTTGTGTGTTTGCGTTTGTGTTCTCTCAAAGTTGGGATCGATGAGCATCTTTATATGATTTTTTTGTGTTTTCCATGCCTTAATTATCTTCTAATTGTAGGCATTTTCTTGATCTGCAGCAACTTTGAGGACATTTTCGATGTTGATTGGTTTATATCTTCACTTTCAGGCAATGTTAAAGTTGTCAAAGAGCTCCCCAAAAAGATTAGAAAAGAGGTGGGAAGGCCATCAACCCTGCGTGTCCCAAGGAAATGCACTCGTCATTGCTATGAAACTCGAGTACTTCCAGTGCTACTCAGAAGGCATGTATGTATGCAGTAAATTTTAATGTCCTCGGAGATATTTTCTAGTTACATATATATATATATATATATTTATTCTTGGTTTGGTAAATTCCCCTTTTTTGGGAGTAACCTTCAGCTTAGATTTAACTACTAAGGGGTGTGTCTCCTACGTCAAAGGCATCCGGGACTTGCAGCTGGCCTCATCTGTTGGGGTATGCCACACCCAGAATGTTGGATGTGGTATGTTTACCCAAATTCAACACTTTATCATGTCTTCTGGTGGTTTGGACATTGGGTTCTGCTTTGGAAGCCCATTTTCTTTTACCACTTGTGCTTGTCCCATTCGACCCCTTACAATTATTCACTTACCAAGAACTGGAATTGTTTCTTTTGGTTGTACCATTAACAGCCATGCTTCTAAATTTGAATTGTATTTCCTTTTTATTTTTCAGTTCTAGAGTTATTAGGCGAAAGTGATGATGAATGCATCCTGAACTAAAATTTTCCGGTAAAGAATTTGGAAGAAACATGTTATAAGGCATGCAACTGTTTGAATCTGAGTCTCAAGCCGTCCAGGATTAACAAGGCCATTGTTTATTTATGCCTTCCTGACACAGTGTTTGTGCTTTGTGTTTCTTATTGTTTACTATGTGCTCCATGGTATTTTTTGTTTGCATTCATTTTAGAAGTCAAGATTTCCCCCATTTGGAAATAAATCAACTTTAATCTTTACATTGTGTATGCAGGTTGTTGAACTTACCAAGTTCGATTACAGGCTTGCGAATAGGTTGGACACTGATTTTCAGAAATTGCGTTGTAAAGTGAACTATCATGCATTGCGATTTACAAAGTCCATTTCAGAAATGGGCCAGAAATTAATTGACAGAATGCGGAAGAGGAGCAAGCGTTTCCTTGCTCTTCACTTAAGGTAAATTGAATACCCCTTTATGCCTGAGATATAAAAGTCGTCCTCTTATTATTCTGGGGACCAGTGTAGTTTATTCCTTGTGAACTAATATATCCAGATTTAATGGTTTTGGATTTTGTGAGAGAATATTTTTTCTGCAATCCTGAAGAGGATTAAGATTCTAAGAACTGCATGGTTTACAGGTTTGAGCCTGACATGCTTGCATTTTCTGGATGCTACTATGGCGGGGGAGACAAGGAAAGGAAAGAGTTGGGTGCCTTACGTAAACGGTGGAAAGCCTTGCATGTAAGGCGCAGAGCTCCAGCTCTTTGTTTAGTTCACATTAAATACTTGTGTTCATTACAGTTCATTCTTAGTCTGCATATTGCATTGCATCAAACCCAAGACACTGCTCACCTTTATTTACTAATTGACATAGATAAGCAGTCCAGAGAAGGAGCGCAGACATGGGAAATGCCCTCTCACTCCTCAAGAAGTGGGGTTGATGCTGAGGGCATTGGGATTTGGAAGTGATGTACACCTATATGTGGCATCTGGTGAAGTGTATGGAGGAGAAGAGACATTGGCACCTTTGAAAGCACTGTTTCCAAATTTCTACACAAAAGATATGCTGGCAAGCAAGGAGGAGCTAGAACCATTCTCATCATATTCGTCTCGTATGGCTGCTCTTGATTATATTGTTTGTGATCAAAGTGATGTGTTTGTGACAAATAATAATGGCAACATGGCCAGAATGTTGGCAGGACGGAGGTATGGGTATTGTTTTTAGCAGAAGGTAATCCAGCTTCCGTGCATTGCTAGAATTTGATTAATACTGGAGATCTGTTGTAATTGCAGGCGGTACTTTGGACACAAGCCTACCATTCGTCCCAATGCAAAAAAACTGTACTCGTTATTTTTAAATCGACGTAACATTAGTTGGGATGAGTTTGCAGTTAAGGTGCATGCATACCAAAAAGGCTTCATGGGGGAACCCAATGAAGCTAGGCCTGGAAGAGGCGAATTTCATGAATATCCTTTTTCTTGTATTTGTGACAATCGGGATGCAAATAAAAAGACTGACATAATCATCCAAAACGAGAGCAAGTTCGTTCCAGAAAAAGCTGGGGACCTACCAGTACACAGTATGGAAGGTGGTGGAGAAAATGAGTTAGCTGAATACGATACTGACATTCTTGAAATGGATGAGTCTGAAGACAGTTTACTGATACATCAAGAAGCAGAGAATGAAGATTACACTCATTTCACCAGGAAATATGAACCTGAATTGTCCGAGATGCTATCAGACTAGCCAATTTGAGGCAGGTCCTTTTTCCAATCAAAAAATTGTTCCTATTTGATGTGAATAACCTGAGTTAAGACGTTCCCCAATTTTTCAATCCTCTTCATAATCTGAAGAAAGGTCTTGCTCAGCTTGAGTTTGTGCTACTGTTGTAGATAAACTGCTGCAACAGATGTATTTTATCCCCTGTATCATTTCAATGTCTTATGTTGAAACAATGCTAGGATATGCATTATTGAAAGTGTTAAATTCTAAAGTGATACCGTGTGGAAGAAATAGAGAGTTGTAGCGCGAGATGTTTGTGCAAGTCGTCAATCTTTTACGCGGAGATTTTCCTTGTACATATTAAGGCCCTGGGCCCATGGTATTGCAATTGTGAAAATATTTAGTGGGTGTTGCAGAGATTATTTAGGAGAAATTATGCAGTAAAGCGGTCTCATGGATTTTTAAAATTGTAAAAATTATCCATGCACATGAAATTAGAGAGGTTTGAATATTAAAAAAAATTATAGCATAAATTTTTATTGGATGCAAGGGACTTTTTTTGTGTCTAAATTTTCTCTGCAGGTGCTGCAAATTTTTACCCCTAGCCTCTACCCATCTTCTAAAATCTCTTTCATTTGCAGTTACTGCTCCTATTTTTCAGGTAAATATTCAATTTTTTTGCAATTGAAGAAATTTAAAGTTGTATGGAACCCTCTGCAATTGCAAAATAATTGCAGTTGCCTCCTCCATGGGACCACCCTCTTAGTAGGGGCATGAAATGAAAATCGATCACCACATTGCATTAACTGTTTAAAGATGATAAACTATATTGACTTGTTGTTTGTTGAAGGAGGATTGGAAACAACCTTGCTATTTATATAGATGATCAAGGGATATTGTAAAACTTGTGAGAAAAGATGGGAAGATGATATCAATGCCCCTTGTCATTGAGCATTATTCTTGAGACGACAAGTCCATTGAGTACACTACACCCACCATAAACTAAAAGTCTGGAGGTCTCTAAACCAACCATAGACAAGTGTAGTGTGATATTCAGGGGGAGGTGGAGTGGGATCTTGGTGGTTTGATTTTGTCCTCTTGTCCAAAGGATGATGATGGGAATGTACTTACGATATCAAGAAAACAATACCTACAATAAACTTGTAGTTATACACAAAGTGTGTCACCAAATTAAGAAGTTTTTGTCATTGTCAAATCATACTTTTAGTCAAATTATACTTATCATAAAAATCATTCAAAGTCAATAGTTTAAAATTTCAGTTCAAATTATTGTTATCCTCGATATTATCATGATCCTAGTTGTTGACATTGTCATAATCATCATTATTACCATTGTTGTTGCCATGATTGTAAAAACCTTCTATTTTTATTGATTTTCTTTTAAACGAAGCTTATTCTCTGCAAAACATATGAATTTATTAAAATTTTTATTAGGGTTTTCCCAAAAAAATTGCCTAAAAATTTGAATTAAAAAAAAATGTATCTTTGAAAGAGAATTTTTTTTGCTCGGGGTTTGCGATAGAGAATTTTTTTCGCAAACTCATGACAGAATTTTTTTTGCAAACCCACGGCAAAGAATGTTTTTCGCTTGAGGATTGCCATAGAGTTTTTTTTTCGGTCGGGGTTTGCGACAATATTTTTCCCTCGGACTTTGTGACAATTTTTTTCCCCCCCACGATAGACAATTTTTTTCGCAAACCCACGACAGAGAATGTTTTTCGCTTGAGGTTTGCCACAGAGATTTTTTTTCCCTCGGGGTTTGCGAAGATTTTTTTCCCTCGAGGGTTTGCGACAATTTTTTTACCTCGAGGGTTTGCGACAATTTTTTTCCCCCGGGGTTTGCGACAATTTTTTTCCTGCGACAATTTTTTTTGCATCAATAATTTGCTTCAAGGATTATTGTCTGTCAAAGTTATAGATATACAATTTGATGCCATTTGTGTCAAAATTCAATCAAAATAAATAAATAACGGTGTTTGGTTTATCACATTGCATTATTTAAAAAAAATAATAACAAATGATATTTAATTGATTAATTACATAATAAAGACGGTGGTTGTTTTTGTTGGCATTTGTAGACGACGATAATGACAATTTCAATTTTCAATTACTACCCAATAATTATTTATTAATATAATAATCATAAATGAATGCTCTTAAGATATATATATATATATATATAATCTTACAATAAACTTATAGTTATAAATAAGGTGTATACTAATCAAATGGCATTTACAAATTAATGAACAATTTTAATTATAAAAATTATAATGCAAGTGCTATTCATTAAAGATTAACCAAAAAAACTTCTTGTCATCATCAAATCACACTTGTTAATCAATTAGAGTCAATTGTTTAAATATTCAACAAGTTTATTGTCGTCTTTTGTATCATCATAATCATACTCATCGACATTGTCATAATTGCCATGATCGTAAAAGTCATCTTCTAGTTTGGCACACTATATAGACTATTGGTGTCAAGTTGGAAGAAGGTGAGGATGATGTCAAGTCATTATTCCCTTTATGCCCTTGGCGACACGTGGGTTACAATGCTGCCCCCTTTCATTGTATCAATGTGGATTACACAGAGAAATTACAATGATGTTTTTTCAAGCATTTTTAATTCGTGATCTAATTGAACAATAGATTGCTCCCAACTTCTCAATTGATCTTCTTTTCAACAAAACTCATGCCTATAAAACATGATTCACCAAAGCTTTTCAAATACCTTTTTTTCAAACTTAACCTATTTTATGTTTTTAAAAATTTGAAGTATATAACAAATTTTAATTATTAAATTAACAATTACTGATAGGTCTTTTATTGTGTTAATGCCTACAAAATATGAATTTACTAATTCTTTTCAGATACATTTTTTTCAAACTACTAAAAAAATTTATTCTCTTTTATTTTTAAAAAATTTGAAGTATATAACGATTTTTAATTATTTAATTAGTATTTACTTATAGGCATTTTATTGTCGTAATGAATTGGGTAGTCCAATTTTTTTTCTTTCATGGCCACCTCAATGTGGTTTTTTTGGTGGTGCCATATATTGAAATTTTATTTTTTGTAAGTAGGAAAATAAAATTTTATATTATAAACTATTAACAATAAACTAACAAATATATAAAAACATATACATTTTTATGACAATTGATGCAACCCATTCTTTTGAAGAAAAAAATCTTCTCCCTATAGGGGTGTTGGCAAGATTCTTCATTAGAATTATAAGAGCGTAAAAATATATTGTAGAGGTTACAATTATACCACAAAAGAAGTGTGGTATCATACAAAACTTCATGACATATTTAAAACACATGGATAAAGAATATACAATGGTTTATGTAAGGAAAATACATACATACTATGATATATAAAGTAAATATCATGTAATTAGTAATTAAGAAGGTAAATAAGTGTAAACCAATAGTTACCAAAAGTAATTATTAGTGAAGAGATGAAACATTGAGTTTTTAAAAGCTATATAATAATGTAAAATTGTGTGGCAGAGAACATAACATTTAAGAAAGAAAAATATAACATGTAGAAAGAGAGTGAAAATTGATATACTGAGTGAATATATAAAATTAAGAGTATAGTGATAAAGAGTACGAAAGTATAGGGTAAAGAGATTACGGAATGTAACATATACTTTATGCTTATATATATGAATAAAAAGAGAGTAGGAAATATCTGTGCACATCTCATAAACATTTGTACCCAAATAACATTTTTTATGTCAACAATGAATATGTGTTCAAATAATTTTTACTGATTAAACAACAAACATGAATATTATATTACATAGTATATGACATGATTAACCTTACAAAATCAGTCGAGACTCCTTTTAGGCCTTTTGTCCTATGTGATGTGTAACTGGGTTTTTTCAATGCTTTTTCATTGTTGAGTTAAAATAGCCATTTTTTTCATTTTTTTTCTTCTCATTATCAATCCAATGTGAATCATATTTCTCCACCCAACCCTTGCATAATGATCATTATGAATATTCTTCCATTATTTTTTAGGTTTTTGTTTGTTTGTTTGTTTGTATGTTGTTTTGACGTCTTAAGGGCATCACCCATTGTTTGTAGTGTCTTCTTTTTAGGGATCGCTTCCCCACAAAATTACCATTTAAGCATAGACAATTCTTTTTTGTCTTAGAGAAAATATGGTCAATTTAAATGGGTTTTAACTATTTGTGATTGGAAATGTGCCTAATCACTTATCTTAAGTGAAATATAAAAATTTCAGTGGCTTTATCTTTCCATACATCACCATGATTATTGAACCAAACAAATACATTTTTTACTTCTCTTTGAGTTTGTGTGGTAATCAATGAGAATGGTAGAGGGTATTGAGGATTCATATTTGTTGTTCGGTGAAGGAGGAAGGTCATCTTTATCTATATTATCTAAGAGATCTAATCCATTTTTTTGAGTGTTTCTAGGTGTGTATTTTTAAAAACCATAACACCACGGTCATCCTAGGAAAAGGAAACAATAAATAAATAAAAATAAAACCTATAACAAGGGAAAGATATGACATCCCAATTAGTTTTTTTTTGAACCATATGACTACATATTTCACAAAAAAATGGATTAAACAAAAACAAATGGGTGGTAAAAGTAACTTGCCATTTATTCGTTCTCTTACACATCTTCATTTTCCCTTGCCATCTCATAACATTCATTTCTATTTCGTACTTGGTTCTCTTTCCATTCCCATTTTTTTTTTTCTAACTACAAGTATTTTGTTGTCTCCAAACTTATATATGAAAATCTTGATAACAAACCTATTGATCTAAGATAATGTAACAAACTTGAGAAAATCAGACACAAATATCAAACTATGATTTAATCGCTTTCTTGCCCTTCTCAAACCCTGAAAATGTGTAACAAGTCATTGGATGCCTTAATTATGCTTTGAATTTGCACAAAGTTTGGTGTACCATGTCATGAGACATTATCAAAGATCTAATTGTGTTATTGAATTTCTTCAACTGATCATTTCTTTTGTATATTTTTGAATTGAACGCTAAATTTTGAATTTCAAAAGTTAATAAATAAAATAAAAAATAAAAAAATTAGTTAGAATTATTTCAAGGATTTCATTTAGCCTAGATTAAATTCATGCTAATTGAACTTATCTTACAACCAATCCATTTAAAATTCAATTTCATTGACTTTTATTTAGCGTTGTTCACATAATTTAGCCCCAATTGTTCATGTGATCCAACTAAATGCCTAATTGGGTTTACTTAATGGAGATAAACATGGGTTTGTTTAGTACTGATTGCATGTCCAAGTGGGGTTAAATACTTGTATGGACTCAATTGCATGCCCAATTGGGTTTAATTACTCATTTAAATCCAATTGCATGATTAAATGGTTTTAATTACTCGTTTCACTCCAGTTGCATACATGTATGAGTTTCATTACTCGTCTAGCCCCAATTGCATGTTTAGTGGGGGTTGATTACTTGTTTGGTTCCAATTATATGCCCATATAAGTTTGATCACTTTTCTGACCTCAATTGCATGTCAAGATGGGTTTAATTACTTATTTGGCCCAATTGCATGCCCATATGGGTTTAATTACTCGTTTGGCCCAAATTGCATGCCCATATAGGTTTGATTACTCATATGACCCTGACTACATGCCATAACGGGGTTGATTACTTGTTTGGCCCCAACTACATGCCCAAATGGGTTTAATTATTCATTTATCCCCAATTACACATCTAACTAGCTTCAGTTGCATGCCCAATTGGGTTTGATTACTCATCTGACCTGAATTGCATGTCTAGATGGGTTTTATAACTCATCTAGATCTAATTGCATGCCCAAATAGGTTTAATTACTTGGTTGGCTTAATCACAATCCTAAATACATTTGATTACTCATTTGGACCCAATCACATGCCCATATGGGTATAATGACTCGTTGGGAACCAATCACATGCCCAATTGTAGCTGATTACTTGTTTGACACCAATAAAATGTTAAAATGGGTTTAATCAATCATATAGGTCCAATTTCATGCCTACTTGGCTTTTTGTATGCACCTAAAAATTAGATGATGCAATATGTCTAGTATAATGTCTGATGATGATGCAATGATCTCCTAATGAATGCTAAGAGTAAGGTTCTCTCTAGCCACGTGGCCCGATTTACTTCTTATTCCCTCTTAAAGTCCCTTTAGCCTCATTTTTCTTGGTTTCTATAGCCTTTGACAACCCAAGTTTGAAAAAATTAACTTCAAACTCATATTTATCCACAAGATCTTAATAGAGTAGATCAAAATTAAGCGCAAAAATTATCTAAGTTTTTCTAAGGTCTTCAATAGAACCCCCATGTGCTGAATAAGATCATGAGTATAATTCTATCATCAAAATTTGCTGCATGACAAAACTGCCACCTTGTGTGATGAAACCACCTCTCAATGTGATAGAATTGCCGCATGTGTTACGGAACTGCCATGACGATCCCATCCTAGTGAGGGAATTTTGGTTTGATATAGTGGTGGTTTCATAATTTACAGTGGTAGTTCCATTACAATAACCAATGGTTGCATAACCACCTCTTACAAAAGGGGGCGAACCTATCACCTTCTTCCTGTCTTCCAAATTCAGCTCCCAAGATTCATTCTTTCATACATATATGCATGTTGCTTTTGTATTTCTTAATTTTGCACTTTAGTTTCACCTCTGATTAGGTCCAACTCACTCCCTCTTCTATTTACAATCATTTTGAGTCCCTCATAATTTTTACTTTCAGTTCAACTACTTCATGCAACCTCCATGACTCTTCTACAAATAAGCTAATTTTTACTTGATTTTGTTGAAAACTTGCATTAGAGCTTAGAGTTTTGAATATTTTTAAAAACATATATTTATACTATTATTTTGTATCTCTACCCCTATTGTTTTCCTGATTGACTACACCATTACAAGCAAGGAAGTGGCATTGATTATGCAACCCAACCTTTGTAAAGAGTGCACTTAGCCAACCACACATCAGTTGCTCTTTGTTTAGGACTATCTTTCTTATTATTCCCCTTCTTGTGACAACCATTGGTTTATCTTTTTGGTTGGAGAGTTCCTAAAATTATTGACTACACCATTACAAGCAAGGAAGTGGCATTGATTATGCAACCCAACTTTTGTAAAGAGTGCACTTAGCCAACCACAGATTAGTTACTCTTTGTTTGGGACTATCTTTCTTTTTCTTCCCCTTCTTGTGACAACCATTGGTTTATCTTCTTAGTTAGAGAGTTCCTAAAATTATTGATTGGATAAAGGAGCTAGCATATTGAGGACAATAACAATACATACTACATGCTTTCAACTAGTTTCTACCTTGATCAGGTTGGAGGTTCTTTGTTTTTCAATTTATATTATTTATTAGATCAAATTAGTTAAATTATTCTTGTGGTATATTAGATTTATATTCTAAAAATAATAATTTTGATAGGAAAAGAATCATTTTCTTTCCTATTCTTTGCAAAAAAAAAGTTACTCTCTTTATTTGTTTGTATTCATTAGATTCATTCATAGTATACAAATATTTCATCCAATCTATAGGTGAATGTTAGAATATAACACACATACTTTAAACCATTACAAACATTAATTTTAGTTTGAAAGCAAACTCTTTTTATTTACACATACACACTAGCAACTAGAAAGCCCTAGATTAGCATAGGCAGACAAAAAGTCTAGTTTCAATTTTGATTTCTCTTATTTTGTACAAACTAAGAACATTGTTTTTAGCCCACAATAATAAAAAATTAGAACTTAGACAATCATCTTAATAAAAATAAAATATTTTTCATAGCTAGTGTGTATTTAATCTAGGATTATTCAAATTTTGTTGTGCTTGCATATGATTAAAAGAAGTGTTAGGAACTTAATAGTATTTTGTTGTTTAGAATTTTAGTTATCTAAAATGTCATTTGAGTGCAATGAGTGTTACTTAAAACCACCCATCCCTAGCTTAGACCTAAACTTATATTAGGGCCTATTTAGACACTTATCCAACTTTAATGTGGGCCTTACACATTCATAGACATCTCAAAATCAATCTCAAACCCTCTCTTAGGCATCTAGGCCCCTAGTGCCTCAGGGTCTACCACTTAGATATTAGCACCATACTTTGGACACTAGCACCCCACGCTAGTGTCCCAGTTCGGTGCTATTATCTTTTTCCCTCTTTTTAGTCCCAACAAATATCTTTTCAATTCCAAAGACACATAGGGTTGGCCTAAACCTATTAGATCAATATATACAAGAATTTTAGCCCTTTATTTACTAGATGGAAATTATATACAAATACACACAAACAAGCTTAGAACAAGTTGTACAAAATCAAGGTTATTAATCCCTATTCTGCCCTAATTTTACATACAGTCATCTACAACCATCCTAAACTCAGAATACACATATTTCAAATCTCAAGCTTCACTTAAAGCACTCAAACCAACATTCATACTAGTTTCACATGTATTGTCATCAACACTTAGGTGGGGATAACTACATTAGGCTTGATCCCTCTTAGGAGTATTAGTATGTAGGAAACTCTCATCACAATGGGGTGTTGAGGATGTCCAACATATCCAGCTAACATCACACTTTTGACACTTATGTCGATAGAATACCCTAATAACATGGAGGTCTAGGGTTTGCATATAAAATCAGTCAAAATGGGTCAAATAACAAAATATGTTTCTTCTATACAGGAACAAGGTTAACAGAGTTAGACACAACTACTCCTAGAAGTACATATTAGTTATTGCATAGAGGACATTAATGCCAAAAGTGGACACTATCACCACAACGCTACTATCCAAAGTAAAAAGCTATTGTTCAAGAGGGTTTTTGACACCTAGATCATGTTTGTGACACTTAGATCAACTCTTGTACCATTTTTCAGCTTTTAGATCCTTTGTCTTAGGTAGTTTATATCTAAATACTTATTTGTGTCATTCATTGCTATTTTTAAAAATATCAGATCATGTCAATTCTTGTACAAATTAGTGGCTGCATTTATTGCATATTTTATACCTTGATTTACTATAATCATACCCTTTAACAACTTAGGGATTAAGCTCCATAAACTCTTAAAAGTTAAATCATTTAGTGGACTAAAGTTACTTCGAATAGTACAAAAACCCTAGCCTTACATGTTGTTAAGGTTTTTATCCTTTTATTTCACATTTTTTAATGGTTGTGTTAAGGTTTTTAGACCTAAGATATTTTACCCTAGCATCCCTCTTCCAAGTTGCATTGCTAAATTTCATAGATAAAGAAGATTCTTTTCCTCGTCCTCATCTCTAAGAGGGCGATAACTACTTTCCCTCTAACTAGGTCTATGTTATCACTCCTCCAAGAGGTGAAGAAACCTATACTATGTTTCAAATGTCTATACTTAACCCATTCATCTTTCAAACCCTTCCCTTCCCATATCTCCCATTCAGGATGTGTGCTTGCATGTTCAATCAGAAATTACTAGGGTTTGCACTTGTGAGACTCTAAGGGATGAAATTATCAGTATGAGAAAGCTCATTTCAAAATCACAAAATTATAATAAAATATTACATAAAAATATTGAAGTATTGGAAAATCATATTACAAGACAAAAGCCTCCAGGGCAAAATAGTGTCAATCATATGTGCATCTTCACCTAGTTAATTTGTGGCAAGCAATGTTACATATCAAAACAAGAAATCAAAGTAAAGTGCATCTATTACTAGTGATTTCAAAGTTATTCAAAGATAAAACATAAGTCCAAGTGATATTTAAGGCAAATTATTAAAGTTAAGTTGATCAATCTACCTCCTCTACATCTAGTGAGGAGATCCAAATACTATTGTGCATACCATATAATGCATGGTCTTTTCACAGATTCATGTTTGATATTGAAAAAACATATACAACGCATCATTTACAATGAGGACCATATAAAATATAACTCAATTAAACAATCCAAAATGATATAGGAACATATTAAAAAAGGGTCAAATTTAGAAACAATATAAAAGTGTTTACCAAAGAATAACATAAAATAATAAAAGGTTCATGAAACAAAACCAGAGCAAGAAACAGTGTATCAAGTAGTTGATAATTTTGTTCAACAAGGTTTGGAATTTATGAAACATACTAAGACAAGTCATTCACATATACAGTTTATCAAGGTAAAATATCTAAATGCAAAGGTAATGTAACAAAAAGATCAAGAACTTAAGTTGTACATTCAAAATTATGCTAAGCAAACAACCATTCTCAAAAGAGGGTTTCTAACAACAGAGTCTTCAAAGTAATAAATACATACAAAAGATACATATTCAAAGTTCAATGTAAAGGGGGAAACTAAAATCCCTTCATTATATTAGAATCCTTTCACGATCATAACTTATATAGATGGCAAGCAATGCATAGATGTTAAGATCATGGATTATCAACCAATAAATTTTTGTTCACTATCATTTCTTCTCTCTTTTGTAAAGGAATATACACATATAAATACAACACATGCTTCTACTAAATGCTTGGGGTCAATTCAATTAAAAGTTTCATATGCCTCAAAAGAATGTTCTCTCACTTTATGTGTTATTGCAAGTTCAATTGCTTACAATATTATCTTTGGAAGTTAATGGTAACAACAATAGGAGAAACATTTGACAAAAGAAAATGTTGCATATTATTTTCACATGCGAGTGCAATGATTATAGCTTCTAAAGAGGATACCATTTCTTCCTAATGAGAGCTAAAAAATCAAGCTATACCTACAATGGATATAGTTTTAGATGGCAAGATCCCAATCAGTAATCCATACATTGCTAATGAAAATGAAGAAGATGATTGGAACAACACATATTATTATGGTATAGACCATTTAGAAAGCAAACATGCCACCTATGTCAGATTCATCCCATCGATGACATGTTGGGATTCTAGCACCATTCCTTATCGGTACATAGATTGTTATCCATAACACTCTTCTTATACACAGTTTCACTCATTTTTAGTTTACTTGTACATAGTTTCTATTATCTTGCTCCTTACATATAGTTTCATTTTCATGTTGCTTGTACATATCTTATATCTAGAAAATACAAAAATAATATAATATGCCAAAAACACAAAAACACTCAAATATTTGCTTAAGAAATACAAATGATAGATTGTATGCACTTCCATATTTACATTTCTTATACTTGATAGGTATGACATATGCTAGCTATGTTAGTGTAGCTGGTTTTATCATACATACATACTTCACTTATTCTTTTTGAGTGTTCACAAATGCTTAAAGGACCCATGCCCACCATACGAATCCATATTTGCTACTATATACCAACTAGGGGCACATACACAAGTTCCTCATTTGACACATTCATCCATTTGGGGGCATCCTGTTCATAGTTCTAATTGCTAGGATACATATTTTTATACTCTATATCACATATTTAACAATGTTTATATATTGATATTGATCATCCTACACTACATAGATTTTTTTTTTTGTCAATTACTACTAATCTAGACTCAGTTTATGTACATATTTGATCTTACATAGATTTGTACCCCACGTTCATGCATACTCTCATTTATAGATTTACTAGTTTAGACTTTATTTTGTCTTTATACTTCTACATCTACTTGAGGGCATTTGCATATGCCATTTTTCTAGGGCTCTATGCCACTTCTTTTCATTGTATGTATGTTTTGGACATGTTCCCATGTCCTTGTGTGCACTTTATTGATTGTGTATGCACGCATTTGAACATTTCATTCCATGTGGATCGATGCCAACTTATTTGTTTCTTGTGTATGTGGACATTTGAACATGTCCTTGTATGTATTGCTTTTTCATATTTAGGGACATGTGCCCATGTCCTTTGTATTGTGGCCCCTTGTCCTACTTTACATGTCTCATGTGTGTTGTAGGATGATTTCATGTATGCATCATGGACAATTGTCTCTTGATTGTTACACACTCCAGTTTTAGATACCATGAGGGACCTCATGCATCTCCCCTTCCTCCTTGGGTGCCTTGATGGACATCATGCCCCATCCACCAGGTAGTTACTTGATTTATTACTCAGATTTGTTATCCATACACATGCTTACATTATTATATCTATCTTGATTACTTTGCGAATGATAGATCTAATGCATCATAAATTAAAAATTTATGCTCATATTATCTTACATTTTGATGTCATGTATACACATTATATTGGTTTATTACACAAATATCATATATGCTCAGGCTAACACATAGCATACATAATTTTTTATTTTGAGGATAGTTCTTGCATAGGTTTAATAACTCCCCTCAAAGACAGGGAATTCATATAGGTTTGTCATAGATATTAGGCTATTTAAGTGTACTTAAAGTATAGTTTTTAGCACACAAGCACAAAAAACAGAGCTTAGAATAAAAAAAACATAGTGGAAAATAGTTAGATAGAGATCAAAGTTAGTTTGGCAGAAAAATATCATAGTTGAACACTAACACTAAAAGTGGATAGTAACATTGTAATGATACTATCTAAGGTATGGAGCTACTATCTAGTATCCCTATAAATAATAAAATCTATATTTTCTAAAACATTATAGCAGTTATGGTCCAGATTTGCACAAATTTAGTTAAATATTATCACTTTTTGCTTCATAGATTCATACTAGTTTGCGTAGATTGGGGGCATCATGCATGGAATGATCACTTCCCTTTTAGTTTTAGATACTCAGATAAACATTAATACAAGTCAATCTAGAATTCATATTCTCAGATATCAAAATTAAGGGCATGTGCATGACACATTATTTATTCATACTCACTTTTGAACCAATTGATTAGATGGAGTGACAAACTCCTTGTTATTCTCTATGTTATTAATATAAAAACAATTTTCACTAGTTTTTACTAGATTTGATGCCTTACTCCATATATAGTGGTTGGCATTACTAAGTAGTCCCTAAGCTACATACCTGAGTGTTTGAGAGGCCCTTGAATTGATTTTCATTCCAAAGTTCTCGAGTGGTTGTAGAGCTATTAGATACAGTTTAAGTTATAGTCATACATCTTAAGCTACATTATGCAATTTAGTTATAGATGCATCTACTACACATGGTACGCAAATATGGAGTCATAGTCAACTTAAGTTCTTGAGCCACCTACATAATAGGGTTGGATAAGACATCAGTCCAATCCAAGCTATTCATAGGTTATAATCTACCAAACATGGTGGGAAATGATGGAGTCAAGTCCAAATTGATTTCTTGAGCCACTCACACATGGGGATTGACCAAGACAATCAGCTCAGTTCAAGCTTTTCACCAATTGATCACTAGTTACACACACAAAATATCACTAGGTTTATGCATTGGTTCACATACCTAGTGAGGTGTATTCATTCCTTTCCTATCTCTTATCTATTTACTCAGTTTTATCTTTGATTTTTATATCTCTTAAGTAAGAAATGATCTATTCACATTTCATTTGTAGGACACACAATGGAACATGGTTCACATACTCAAATCTAGATTCATGGGATTCTCCTCTTAGGTAAGTCTAGGTATGTTTCTTTTCTTTATCCTAGATATTTCACTTTGTTGTATTTATAGAATAAAGGGGGGAAAATTTAGTCATCTAAAATTTCATTTGAGTGTAATGAGTGTTACTTGAGACCACACATCCCTAACTTAGCCCTAAACTTATATTAGGGCTTATTTAGCTTTTGTATAGGCCTTTTGCATCTCTAGACATCTCAAAATCAGTCTCAGACCTTCCCTTAGGCATCCAAGCCTCCAATGCCTCAGGTTCTACCACTTGGACATTATCTCCATACTTTGGATACTAGTACCCCGTATTAGTGTCCTAGTTTGACGCTATTATCCTTTTCCTTCTTTTTAGCCCTAATAGATATATTTTCAAATCCAAAGACACCTCAGGTCAGCCTATACCTATTTAAAACCTTGCACAAACACCAGATCAATATTTATATACATGAATTTTAACCCTTTATTCACTAGATGAAAATCAAATTCAAATACATACAAATACGCTTAGAATAAGTTGTGCATAATCAAGATTATTAATCCTTATTCTACCCTATTTTTGTATATAGTCATCTACAACCACCCTAAGCTTAGGATAAAAAAATTTACGGTCTCAAGTCTCACTCAAAGTACTCAAACAAACATTCATATTAGATTCACTTGCACTTATAATAACACTTAGATGAGGAGAATTACATCAATATTGATCCCTCCTCAGAGTATTGGTATGTAGGCAAGTCTCATCACAACATGGTTTTAAGGATGTCCAACCTAGCTAGCTAACATCACATTTTTGGCTACTTGTGCTAATCAAATACCTTAACCAAATGGAGATCTAGGGTTTGCATACAAAATTATGAAAAATAGATCACATACAACGAATTAGGTTTCATTCATACAGGAATAGGCTTAGCAGACTCAAACATAACTACTCCTAGAAGTACAAATTAGTTCTTACATAGAGGACATTAGTGCTAAAAATAGACATTAACACCACACTACTACTATCCAAGGTAAAACATTATTATCCAAGAGGGTTTCTGACATCTGGATCCTATTTATGACACTCAGACTAGCTCCTATACCAGTTTTTAACTTTTAGATTTTTAGTTTTAGGTAATTTTCAATTAAGTAGTTATTTATGTCATTCATTGTTATTTTTATAAATATCAGATCAAGGCAATTATTATACAAATTAGTGGTTATATTTATTACATATTTTATACCCTAATTTACTATACTAAAACCTTTTCACAACCTAGGGCTTAAAATCCATAAACCCTTAAAAGTTAAATCAAGAATCTAAACCCCTTCTTGAACCATTTGCATGTTGGTAGAAACTTTAGTTCATACATAGATACATTCATACTTTATTCAGAAAATGATAAAAAAAATACATAGTTTCATATAGGTTGCAATTAGAAAAGCTAGAAAAATTAACATTTGCCTACTTAGAGTAGATATCTCTTACCTTACATACATTAAAAATCAATTGAAAAAGAAAAAAAAAGGAGTTTTATTTTGTTTAAATTTAATTTTCTAATCATTTTTTGATTTCAATTAATTTAATTTAAGCAAGTAGTTAATTTTAATTTTTAAGTCAACAACATTCTTTAAAACAAAAATAAGTCAAAAACATTGCCAAATACTTACCCAACCGTGCAAGCCTCTTAACTAAAAACTTGATTCTAACAACAAAATAAGTCCAGTCAAACACTCAATTTATCAAACATGATCATATGCTTACACCTTGCCCAACTCCTTTGGATGACACTCTTCGAAACACTTGGTCTTTTTAGAGAGGGCATTTTCCCTAGGGTTAGGGCACCTAGTCTCATAGTCAATATACAATCTGATATCAATACCGATCTTAGGAGAGAGGTCTTCCATGATACACCCATACCACACCTTATTTTTGACTCTCTCAATGCTTAAGAGAAACAAGAATAAATTCCTAATCCACCAATCATTATCCTCCCCTAGAACAAAGGCTAATAATATAACATGATTAAAGCCTAGATCCTTGC
Source organism: Torreya grandis (assembly GCA_037957365.1). Classification (NCBI taxonomy): domain Eukaryota; kingdom Viridiplantae; phylum Streptophyta; class Pinopsida; order Cupressales; family Taxaceae; genus Torreya; species Torreya grandis. The sequence goes on along the minus strand of JARHVA010004871.1, from coordinate 885,113 downwards.
CACCACCACTTCCTTATTATCCTCCTCGAGTCTAGCCTTGTCATAGATTATTCACATTTAAGGATTACATTAATTGGGCATAGCTAAATTGATAGATTTGATCTCATCCCAGAAGTCATTTGACCTAACCATCCTCATTTCCCAAATCTTTGTATTGATTAGGATCTTCACCTTATAATCTTAAAAATTGAAGGACCTTGGAGCTCTATTTCTATATATATTGACACTCTCAACGAGCAATAAGATGTTATAGATGTATTTTGGTTCCATCATGAGAACCCCTTGCCACAACCCATTCCAAATCTCATTCCACCTAACAACCAACCTAACCCATATTCCTATCTATAACACATCCATTATATTGGTTGTCTTAGCTTGACCTTGGGGAGCCCAGTGCATAGTTTAGCATGTGTTATTGACATGTACATAGTTTCATTACTCCTATATTTCCAATTGCATTATTATTTGTGTTTTATTACTTATTTGGACCCAACACATGACTAAATGGGTCTAATTACTTATTTGGGATGGTCACTCCTTGCATGGCCACTAGGTCATCAATTAGCTTACAAATCCTAGATGCAAAAAGTGTTACTAAGTATGATCATTATCTATGATAGATATGCCACTTAGAGGATGAGGTTAATCACATGAAAGTGGTTACACATCCCCATAGTAAGAGATGAGATGCCTTCAACCCACCAGTGGAAATCATAACCACTACTCTTAGGGCTTCCATTCCAAAACAACTCCATTAGACTCGACAATCTCATGCATCTACCCCTTTCGTATAAGAGGATATTATGCCTAACACTACACTAGCCCAAATCAACTCATCAACACCCTATTAGGTTGTAATTATGACCTGGAGAGCAACCAATAAAATATAAGCTAGGGTATGGGCCCAAATTCTCTTACATAAGCTCATCCTTCTCCTTCTCTTGTCCAGATAATGATTCATCAAATGCCACAACAATAAGATTACATGTTTCCACCACAACAAGAGCATACCCCATCAAGCCATGCCTTTAACCAACCCCTTGGGGAAATCCTTACTCATGGGATCCCCAAACTGGATGCTTCTAAAGTTCCTCCATCCTATCAGGCTCTTATCCAAACCCCAATGGAAAGTGTATACACCTATGATCCATCTTTGAAAAATAATGTGGTGACCAAAAATCCACCATTCTTCACCCTTTTGAGTTATGTTCCCCCCATGTACACTCCCCATATATATATGAACTATACCCCACCTTATGTAGCCTCAGGCTACATGCAAACAACATATACCCTACCACAACAAACTACCACTCCTACATATAACAATATTCCTCCCTACTTCGATATGTATTATAAATATAATTAGTCAAATAATTATTTTTTGGCTTATTCCCCTTCACCTTATCAAGCTTATGTTATCCATTCTAATGGTTACCAAACTAACCCTTATGGAATCCCACCTTTCCACTCTAGTCTTATCATGATAACAACACACTTTAGCAACATGGGGACCTATACAGAGTATCTTAAGGAGCCTCTAGACTCTAATATATAAGGGGTTATTCTCCCATGTCCCTTACATGGCCTTCTCAAGTTTAAAGGAGGAGGAGAATATAATGTGCACATTAAGGCTTACGCTATGACTATTAGGGAAATCATACCTTAGGATGGGGTTGTTGCCAAAATTTTCCCCAAAACCCTAGAGGGAATAATGCTTGATTGGTATTACAACCTCCCTGAGGGTTCTATACATTATTTTCACCAACTTATGTCTTAGTTTGTCATATCCTTTGATATAAAAAACTCCTAAATATTGGCATACATGATTCTTGCATATCAAACAATAACATAATGAATCAATTGTCTGTTTCATCATGAGATGGTGTTAGTTTCTATATTCGCTTGCTAGTGAACCTCACATGGACTAATGGGAAATATGTAACCTCTTCCTCCACTCTCTTAATAAGGAGATGAGGGAGGATGTTCATAAATACCCATATTGATCCTATGAAAAATCTCTTGAGAGTTCCTTCCAGATTGACCAGGAAACTATTGATAGCGGGCAATGAACTTATGGGACAACAAGATCATCATCATCCCAAAATAAAATAATGGGTGATTTCAAAATTTAAGTTTAAATAATAATAATAACCAAGTTCCAAATATCCTAAATCAAAATAAGAATTCCACCACTGATGGTGTCACCAACCAGAACAAACAGTTAAACCCTATGAACAACAATCAGTCTCAACTCATGAACAACACCAATGCCAAAAAAAATATAGGTTCTAGGAGCCAAAATACCCCACTTGCCATCTATGAGGTTGATTTAAACCAACCACTACCACACAAAATATAATACCAAAACCAAAATCAAAATCACTATCAACATGTCAAGAAATTACCCTAGTTTTAGAACCAACCCTATTACCAAAGAAATAATCAACAAGGGTTTATTCAATAGGGGAAAAACTTGATGCCTAGGGAATATGATACTAATGGTCATGATACTCAAAAATTTAGAGGGTACAATAAATTTATTAAAAGGCTCCCTAAATATCAAAGATAAACATTTGTAGACATGTTCATAAGGAATGATTGTACAAACCCATAGGCCCTTGAAAACAACCCTACTACCCCTCATAATTAGAATCTCCAAATCTACCCAAACCCCTTTCCTTACCACTAAGCACATGTTACCTAAAATCAAAAGTAGTGTGGACCACATAACCACCTGATTTAACATAATAAACTCAAATCAACATGCACCCATGATGTCGAAGCTTCCACCTATGGAACTACTAATACTGATGTCGCTCCTTAGTTTGGAGTATAAGGAAAAACTAGAATGATAGGAGTTGTGGAGTTAGAATTTGAATAAGAGGCACCATTACGTGCACTATAGAGTATCATCTATGACTCTTCATCCATCAAACATTTTGGAAACTGAGTCTATCCCTATTTTATTTTTTTTGGAAAACTAAGTCTCATTTCCTAATTAGTAAAGGGTTTGGATTAATCTAGAAAACATGTAATACAATATGCCTAAATTAACCTACTAATTTACTAAATCTAGATTTGATCAATTTATTACTAAAAATAGCAAGCAAGGGGATATAAAGTGAACTTATCTAATTTCTAGACTGAGATAGAGGAATCTAAAACTACAAATTAATGAGCTAACTAGGTAGACTGTCAGAAATAAGACTCAAAAGTCTATTTTCTGTCTAGATACTAGAACTAAAAACTAGACACTTTGGGTTCCAACATTATAGTCCTATTTTTGGCACTGTAGTCCTTTTGATCTGCTTCCTCTAAGGTTTTTGGGTTCTATTCTGATGCTTTTAGAGGATCTATGTCTAAATTTGCAAGTCTTGATCATCTACAGAGCTCTATGTGCAACTAATTTTATCTCCTAGGGTCTTAGTTCTTCCTTAGGCTTGATAAGTGGTCTTGAATCAATTGGAAAAGGGGTTAGTGTGTATTATACACTAAATGTGTGATCATAGCCTATGTGGGCACATTGCCTATATACCAATACTCCGAAGAGGGATCAAGGCCAATGTAGTTCTCTCAAATTAAATGAGTATTATATAATTATATGCATATAATACAAGTATTATGCAAATCTGAGCAAGATTGAGATGACTTGTGACTTGTGCAAGAGCTTAAGTACTCTAGAAATAACAATGGTTGGTTGTATGCAAAGAATAGGAGGATTTGCTTGAAGGTGCTTAATATATTTCTAGCTTGTGCCTTTTGAATGATTAACAACCCTTATAAATGACTCTTGAATAGGATTTTATATGAAAAATGATGATCTTAGGTTAGATGAATTTGCATTAGGTTGACAAGGAAAAAGATAAGGAACTATGGAAATTTGACCATTTGAGGCTAAGAGTGACTTGGATAATAGCATCAAAAAGTGGACACCCTGAGGTCCAGCGCTATAGTCTAACTTATGGTGCTAGTGTCTAAGGGGAAAGAGGCCTTGGGGGATAGGTCTGTGCCAAGGAGAGGAGTCTAGGATAGCTGATCCTAAATTTGAAAGGCTTTGGATGACTGAGAAATAGTAAAAAACATGTCTAGTGGGTTGTGTAAGGAAGTAGGAGAGACCTATGGTTTAGGTGTCACAAGTCATGCTCAAGTTGTACAAATTGAATTTTTACGTGATTACATTTTCTCACCTTTATTATAAGTATGAAACAAAGCAAAATACTAGGATAAAGGAAAAAATAGAAGCGTACCTAAACTTACCTGTGAGACTAAGCCCAAGAAGCTGTGTGATGTTAGATTGTGCATAGTGAGAGTATGCTGTATTATGTAAATATGCAAGTAAAGTGAAAGTAGATCAGTTATTAATAGATATGCTATATCTAAAATAATAATGTATAAAGGTAGGTAAAGAGAGAGAAAGGAAGAGAAATGAATGAATACACTTTACCAGGTATGCGAACCAATACAATACCTATTGTGCTGAGTGATACTGGATGTATGTTTGAACCCAGAGTTATATTGATGGATGAGTTGAGTGCTCAATCCCCTAGAAGGTGGCTTAAAAATGTAAAGGTAGGCCCTTTGGCTCCATCATCACCAACTATGCAAATTTAACAAATCATGCATGTGCTAATCGATGTCTGGACCGTGTGTCCAATCCCTCTGAATAGGTGGCTCAAGAATGCAAAGGCTAGCTAGTATTTTGGCTCCATCATTGCCCCGTGATGTGAATTTGAATAGAAAGATATTGGTATAAGTTGAATGTCATATGAGATGGCTCATGAAGCCCATGAACGTGCTATAATATTATAATGTTGGCATGGATAGCCAAATGTAATTGGAAACTAGGCCAATGTTGGCCACTTCAAAACATAGAGATTAGACTTGTATAAAAGCCCCTCCAAAATTGGAATTAAGGCATAGGAAGCCACTTAGGAACTCAAGTATGCGAGAAGTAAAACTATATGAAATTTTAATTTAAAGTGATGCCAACCACCTACAGATGGAGTAAGGCACACAACTATTGGGAATATGCAAGAAAAATGTATTGAACTTAGAAAAAAGAAGGCCCATGTGCCGTGCACATTGCCCCCAATAACTAGTGTTGAGAACATAGATTCTGAACTAAAAGTTGTATCAATTTCCATGTCTGAAATATAAGTGGAAACCCTCATGCCATGCATGATGCTCCTTGTAGCTGGATTCTCTGAACAAATAAGTGCTGAAAATTGCTATATTTTGGACTATATTGTTATGGAAAAATCATGACTAAACTCACCCCTCTACTTGATTATGGAAAAACTATAAATTCTACTATCTAGACACTAGCACCAAAAATTGAACACTTCAGGGTCCAGTGCTATAGTCCCATATTTGGTGCTATTGTCTAGAGCTAAAACTTAAAACTGGATTGTGTTCTCTACTATCTGCCTGATCTGGCCTACCTATACTAAATTTTAGAATTTGGACTGTGTATTTTGAAACTACTTTTTTGACCATTTAGGAGATCTGATCTCTATGACAAAACCCCTATTAATTTCCCCCTCTTTTGAGGGTAGGAATGAAGACCTTGCAATGACTACCCTCAGAATAAGAAGCTCTACAAGTGTGTTAAGTTACGAAAATGTTTGACATAACATTGATATTCATCATCTCAAGATATAACAAGAGTTATATAGAGAGATTTTTCAATCCACAGGGGTATGCCTAGATAGATATAACAATGTAATAACATGTACGTAGAAGAAAGCTAGAATGCACAATGTTAGTTGTTAGTTTGCTAGTAGCATGGAGGGATGGAACATGATGTCCATCATGGCATCCAAAAAATAAGGTAAATGCATGATTGGAATCATGACATTGTGCATACAAAGAGAAATAATAAAGCAACAAGCACACAAATTAAGAAGAAATAAACATGCAAGGGTGAATACGGGGCCAAATAGACATGCAAGACATATAAGGCATGTTCAAATGCCACATACACACAATGGGAATAAGCAAAGATTGGCATAAGGGCCAAAATCACATAGAAAACACACACAAAGGACATTGGAAAATGTCCAAAGGCACACACAATATAGACATAAGTAAAGGACATTGGAAAATGTCCTAAAATGCAAGCAAGAAGCAAATAGGAATTGGAAAATACAAACACATCTAGATAATCAAAGCACAAATGGAAGCATGCAAAATAATGGAAATATAGACAAACATCTAACTATGGAAAACAAGAAGCAAGAGTATAAAAGATGTGGTACAAGACTAATGTATATGCTATAACATACAAAAGTGTGATAAATACTACTAGATGTTGATGTGATATCTATATAATAAAGCAACAAGCACACAAATTAAGAATAAAGAAACACGCAAGGGTGGATAAGGGGCCAAATAGACATGTAAGACATATAAGGCATGTTCAAATGCCACATACACACAATGGGAATAAGCAAAGATTGGCACAAGGGCCACAAGCACATAGAAAACACACACAAAGGACATTGGAAAATGTCCAAAGGCACACACAATATAGACATAAGTAAAGGACATTGGAAAATGTCCTAAATTGCAAGAAAGAAGCAAATAAGAATTGGAAAATACAAACACATCTAGCTAATCAAAGCACAAATAGAAGCATGCAAAATAATGGAAATATAGACAAGCATCTAACTATGGAAAACAAGAAGCAAGAGTATAAAATATGTGGTACAAGACTAATGTATAATCTATAAAATAAAAAAGTGTGATAAATACTACTAGATGTTGATGTGATATCTATGTAAGCAAGTAGGGTACGTACTACACAAGATGTCTAGAGTGTGGAGTGTGAGAATGACATAACCTGGATGGTGTAGTCATGTAGAGTGTGCCCCTAGTGGGTAGATGTATGAATGCATAGCTGGAATGTAGAAGTAAGATACCCATTTGATGGGTGGAGTAAAGCAATAAATGATATGGATGTACTTCACACACTCAAATAAGATCAAGTGAAGCATGGTAATATAGATAAATTGACAAAAATGTAGCATAGAATAGCATAATGTAAGTCTAGCATAGTGTTTTAGCAATTTAAAAACATAGATGATGCATATAATTGATGTATTTTTGTATTTTTAGAATAAGCTATGTACAATCAAGCATAATAAGACTATGTATAGTAAATACTACAAAGGAATGATACTAACTGATGATTCTCAGATGAGACCCCCTGTCATGGTGTCTAGTATCAAAAAGTCGAATCTTTCATGATCGTGAGACATGATGGAAGTGATGAGATTGAGGTTCTAAAAGCTAGATATGCTATAAATGCTTTGAAATTTGTGAAGTAGAAACAAACTATAGGGATCCTCTATAACTTTGAAAAGTAGATGCAACTGTAGGGCTCTTAGGGACCCATCTATAAGTAAGATAATCTCTTTGAACATGTGCTTGATGTGTAGATGCATGAGATTTCAATGAAACTACTTTGGGTGTGAAAATTATAGCTGGAAGCTGTCTAGAATCCTGAAGCTATGGAGGTGTATGGACCCTCTATACTGGTGATGGAGCTATAACTGGTGATGGAACTAAAAATATATTTGGAACTAAAATTGGGACTAAAATCAAAAGTGACAACTCATATGGAACTCCAGTAACTGTAATAACCTAATTAACATGAATGAATTTCATGCATCGATGCATTGTAGATGGAATTGCTCAGATTTTTTTTATCCAAGGTCTACCAAGTAACATGTCAAAGACTCTTGTGCTAGGAACTATAGCGAATGGGGTGGTCATGCATGTAGGACCAACCTATAAAGGGATAAGTATCTCACCTAATGTAGTCTGACTATGTCCATTGAAACCAATGATAATTATATTTGTTGGAGTGATATCCTATTTTGTATACCCCAAATGCTGTAGTAGTGTCATAGTACAGATGTTAACACTGGATCCATTTTCAATTAGAACACTGTGAATGGGATGATCATGAATAAAAGATATAATGAAGAGTGCATGATAATATGTGTCATCCTTGATAATCTCTTACTTGGAAAAGGTGATGGAAGATTGGAATGAAAGGTACTGATCATGTGGTTCAATGGATGTAAATCAATTGATAGTGCCCTATATGTAGCTGGTGGAGGATTGTCTGATATGTATGATGTACACTTGATGTGTCCTATACCTCTGACTTGCCATGTTGTGGAAACAGATCTAAAAAGATTTTAAGTGACTTATCCTATGTTGGTTTGGCTTGAGGAGGCTCAACTAAAGTGCCTAAATCAATATGGTTAGCATCAATTAAATCTTATATCTTATGCCTAAGACTAATGCATCTATTTGTAGTATGGCTTGGTTACCTTTTGAAATTCATAAAATTCATTCTAATCATATCCCTATGGAAGAGGCTTTGCTGGATCAACTTCTCTAATAGGAGGTAGAGAAATGATATTACATTCTAGTAGCTACTGTAGAACTCTAGCTAGATAAAGTGGTAGATTTGTAAAAGGTCACTGAGGAGGTGCTGATAATGTGACTCTCTATGGGGGCTCTCAATTTTCATTGACTGTTTGCTGAGTTTGTCCTTTACTATCATTGAACTTGACCTTATATGGGACTTTTTAATTAATCTTAGTAGTTGTATCTGATACACTTGTGTATTTGAGTTTTCCCATTGATATGAGTTTGATTTCTTGTTCTTTTAAAGTGTGACACAATTCAGTGAAAGAAGAGAATCTTTTAAACATGATTATCTCATGTAAAATTGATAGAAGACTTTATTTTAAGAGGTCCTATAACTCTTGATCTGCCATAGGGCTAGTCATCTTAGTCAATATGGTCTTATATATGAGAACATACTCGGTGAGAGGCTCATTTGACTTCTATTTCTATTGTACAATTTGAGCATATGACATCTTATCACTGATGTTGATACTGAAGTGTGTTAGGAACATGTCAGCAAGACAATTTATTGCATTAACCGATTGATTCAGTAGACTATAAAACCATTTTAGTGCATAATCCTTAAGGCTCTTTGGAAATAACTTAGTTAATAGCCTGTCGTTTTTTACATAATCCAAACATGCTACATGAAAGTCTCACAAATGTGTCTTTAGATCACCCTTTCCATCATAAAGAGTGAGCTTAGGTTGTACAAATCTAGGTGGTAAGGGTGTCCCAGCTATATGTCATTCCAAAGGTGTATGCAATAAAGTGACAAAATCCAATGCCTGTGTAGATCTAGTGGTACTTGGCTCAAGATGTTTCACTTTAGATTGAAGAGATCAAATCTCTTACCCAAGGGATGCTACATCAGGAGATAGGGATGTACTAGCTATAGCTGGTGGCATAGGAGAAGGTTGGGCTACTATAGGGGGTTGTTGTGACATAGTTTCCCCCGTAGTGTCATGTGTAACTAGTGTTTATGTAGTTTGAGAAGATTGACCATTGTTTACCTTTTTTTGTTCCTCTTTTAGAATTCTAAGAATGTCATCTTGCATATCTAGGTGTTTGGTTAAGAGTTCTTGAAGCTCTCTTTTATCAGTTTCATCAAAACCGGTATATTAGGCCATTGTGCAAGTAGAAAAACAATTTGAAATGTTTTTGGATGTTTTGTAATAAATTGTAATAGTAATGTACTAAAACTGGTAAGTGCTAGATAAAATAAACACAAAATTCTAAAATAGTAATTTAGAATTTACGCAAAAAAGGATACGAAGCTGCCAAACATGTAAGGTGATAGCTCAGAATGCAATAGGACCTAGTGTATGCATCTAGGGATTTTTTAGAAATATTATTTGCACAATACTATGAACTTTTGAATTTGAAAATGATTTTTTGATTTTAATATTCAATCACAATTTACATAAAAGAAGAGGAATATTATGGAAAATGACTGGAAATTAAATGATGTAACTAGGGTTTGAAATGATTTTTTTTTCAAAATTAATGAAATAATTTGAAAAATTTACTAAAAATTTGTAGATTTGAACTTGAAAAATTTATAAAAAATTTGAAAACATTTCTAAATTTAACAAAATATTTTTGCTAGTGATCTGGAAGTGATTTCGTGCCAAAAGGACCTAGTATGTGGAAACTAGGGTTTGAGTGAATTGTTAAACATATTGCACTAAATTTTTAGTTGTTTAATTTTTAAATTATATAAAAATCAAGAAAATATTGCAAAAAATTAGAAATAATTATCCCTATGGTTTCTAGGGTTTTTGTGCAAAAATTTGAAGTCGAGTTCACCAAATGTTTTATTATTTTTGGGAAACTAAGTGTCTAATTTCCTAATTGGTAAAAGGTCTAGATTAATCTATTAAAAATGTTATAAAGTATGCCTAAATTAACCTACTAATTTACTAAATCTATATTTGATCAATTAATTACTAAAAATATCAAGCAAGGGGATAGAAAGTGAACTTAGCTAATTTTTGAACTAGAGGAATTTGGAACTATAAATTGATGAGCTGACTGGGTAGACTATCATAAATAGGACCCAAAAGTCTATTTTTTGCCTAGACAGTAGCGCTAGAACTAGACACTTTGGGGTCCAATACTATATTCCTATTTTGGCATTGTAGTCCTTTTGATCTACTTCTTCTAAGCTTTTTGGGTTCTGTTCTGATGATTTTGGAGGCTTTATGTCTGAATTTGCAAGTCTCAATCATCTATGGAGCTCTGTGTGCAACTAATTTTCTCTCCTATGGTCCTAGTTCTTTCTTAGGCTTGCTAAGTGGTCTTGAATCAATTGAAAAAGGGGTTAGTGTGTATTATGCATTGAACATACGATCACACCCCATGTGTGGGCATGCTACCTACATATCAATACTCTAAAGAGGGATCAAGGCCAATGGAGTTCTCCTAAATTGAATGTGTATTATGAAATTATATGTATGTAATGCAAGTATTATGGAAATCTCGGCAAGCTTGAGATGACTTGTGACTTGTGCGAGAGCTTGAGTAGGCTGGAAATAACAATGGTTGGCTATATGTAGAGAATAGGAGGATTTGCTTGAAGGTGTATAATATATTTATAGCTTGTTCCTTTTGAATGATTGCCAACCCTTATAAATTAATCTTGAATAGGATGTTATAGGTAAACTAATGATCTTGGGTTAGATGAATTCACATTAGGTCGATAGGAAAAAGATAAGGAACTGGAGAAATCTGACTGTTTGAGGCTAAGAGTGACTTGGATAATAACATCAAAAAGTGGACACCCTGGCGTCTAGTGCTATAGTCCATGTTATGGTACCAGTGTACAAGGGGAAAGGAACCTTATGGGATAGGTCTATGCCTAGGAGAGGAGCTTAGAATAGTTAGGGTTGAATTTGAAAGGCTTTGAATGACTAGGAAACAATAAAAAACATGCCTAGTGGGTTGCACAAGGAAGCATGAGATACCTATGGTTTGGGTGTCACAAGCCATGCTCAACTTGTAAAAATTGTATTTTTATGTGATTATAATCCCTAAGCATGTGGGGAACTATGATTTGATCTTCAATTTGACCAAAATATTCTCCCATGTCTCATTTATTGATTTAATCAAGAAACCCCCCACTCATTGATCAACCTTGCTTAATGACCTAGGATCGGGGCATCTGTCCAATGTTACTCCTCTACCACAAGCTCATATCAACCACATTTATCTACATATATTTCTACATGGTCAAGAACCCTGAGACACTAGCTATTTATTTGATTTGCATAATAGTCCTCTTGAATATGATATGGCAAGGAGGGGACATCCATCATTTTTTTTACAACTTTGGACTTACAACAATTATATAAAGAGATCTATGGTTGAAAACAAAATTACTATCAATATTGTCACCTTTGTATACAAAGGAAAATACATCTGATTTACTAATCAATCGTAGTTTGGAAAAGATAAATCACATTTACACTTTCACTTGTTTGTACATTTAGATAATTGTGGTCATGACCAAGATGGATATGCTATACCTAATTAAGGGGTCCTTTACCATGATAATATCAATAGAGAGTGTTCCAAATCCTCTATTCAAGCAAGACCATGTAATAACCCTAGCCAGGTCATATGTTTTCTATATTCATAAAGTATATGCAAAGTAAATAAAAATCTAACCCAGTGCTCACTAAAGCTTCTGGTATAAAATGGGGGTAATAAATGTAAAAGTAAACATGCATAGAATAATTATAATTAAGCTTTCTATAGATATAAACCTAATACATAGAGAGATAAATACATTTAAAAACCATTACTTATGCTATTTCTATCTACTAAAATAGATGAGTAAAGTTAGAGATACTTACCATGAAGATGAACCCGTCAAGACTCAATCTATCCCTTGGCCAAAGGTGCTTTGAAATAAGCTGTGATTTGTAAGGATCACTAAGATAGGCCAAAGTATCTAATACTTTTATATAAGAAAGATTCTTGTCCAAGTATAAACCCTAAGAAATAATTCCTCAAGTAGAATGGTGGAAGAATAGATTGTAAAGAAGTGAAAATGAATAATTAACTCTGTCTCTGTCTACTAAATGGTGAAAAGGATGTGTATATATATTTGAATTTAACCCTACAATTTTTCAAAAGTTTAGCTGACAGAGTCAACCCAATTCAACCCTGTATCATTAATTGATAAAATAAGGTTAGGTCTAGGTCTAGGTCAATCAAAGCTGACCTAAACCCATAACGTGCTAATATATTTTAAGTACAGGGTCAACCCAAGTTAACATTGTTAAATAAATATCAAAAAGAGTCTTTGACTTAGGTATGGGTTAATTAAGATAGTGAATTGATTGGAGGAGTGTGTAATGGATGTGTCAAAGCTTAGGGAAGTTTATAGGAGATATTTGTGTATATTGAAAGTGGTGGTATAGAGGATAAAAATCTTGTGAATCACTAATAGTCTACCCGCCCCTTTCTTAGTGCACCCTTTAATGTGTGCACTCAGAGAGATTGAGACTCTATGAGTTCCTGCAAGAGAAGTATCAATAATTGATAAAATTTGAAAATATTATGTGTATACATATGCCTCACTCAGAGCTCATCACATGTCACTTAGGTGTAACATGGGATGGTGCTTTGAGAAAATAATATAGCAACACATAACACCGAAGCTAAATAAATTATAGTATTTGAAAACATAAAATAACTGAAATAAAATAGCTAAAAAATAAAAGTAATGTATGCCTACCTTGAATTACCTTTATCATTGAATGGTTGTCTACTGTGTTTGTAGTTTTAATCATGGAGGGTGTAGAGACTACTTTGAACAAACCCAAAGATACAAAACACAATAAAAAAATAAATAGGCATATGAAAGCCAAGATAACTGAACTATGTAGGCATTACATACTTGAAAATTTGGTAAGCTGGGGTGATAAATGTTAAGTTAGGACCAAATGACCAAGACAAATTTAGAGTAAATCAGGTAAATTAAAATCCATGGGATACTAAATGATAACAAAGCTCAAATAAGTGAAACGTAAGTAATAAAGGTAAATAAACCAAGTCAAACTAAGGATACAATTGAAAATAGGAATCAAACATCAATGTGAAAGTAGTAATAATACTTAAACAAAGATGGGCAAGCAATGGTAAAACAACATTGATGAGTGAGTAGTAGTAATGCTTACTCAATCATCAATGGAAAAAGTACATAAAAGGGAAAACAACATTGGTGAGTGAGAAGTAACAATCCAACCTCACTCAATAAATGAAAAAGTACTTGAAATTAGAAACAAACACAGTTGTCTAAAAAAAGGGGTACAACAATTTTTTTTAGAAATGGACGTAGTTATCCAAAAAAAGGAAGTGATAATGAAACATGTTGAAATAAACCAACTCAATTCCAGAAATATAAAGCAATGGTATAAAGAATATAATCCATAATCATTCAAGCACACTATTTTGTTCTAAAAATAAATAAAAATAGAACAAAGAAGTGCTAACATGTTTTAAGATGTGAAGAAGGGAAATATGAAAGTGGGAAAACAAATTTATAATCAAATTTTCTTGTCAAGGGAGGAAATGAAATGGGTGGTGTGGTAAATGTATGGAAAATCAAGGTAGAGAAACTCTTTGCTTAATTTAGGACACTTATATTAGGTTTTTCAAAACAAGAGGACTTTTGATATTAAAGACTCTGAATAGCTTTTCATAACCACATAAATCTTGGGTCATCAAATGAAGTATGAATATCATCTTTTGAAAGATATATACATGAAAAAGTAAAATGGAACTACCTTCCCACAACATGTTCTCCATTCCTCATAACCTCTTACAGAGCTGTTAGTCTACTACAAATATTGGGTACTTATGTGAGAAAGTAGGTAGCACTATAGATTTTTTGAATTCTCTTATCTCAATCTACTAGCCTACCACCCTAATGGACCTCAGTTCTATCATGAGGCTAACTATAGAGCTTGAGCTTTGATGGGAGATAACATATGTGCTATAAATCATGTCTTTTGGTGTGATGTTGAATTTTTGATTTTTAAATTGCCTTTTATTTTAAATGATTTGGATTTTAAATTTTGATAGATTTTTCTATTCCTCCATATGGATTCATAGAATCAAACATGGGTGCTAAAAATGACTATCATTTGAAAAATTTGGACTTAGTTTCTAAGAAAGAGAAATTAGAGAGCATGGTGTCTAAGAGTCTTGTTAATACATGTGAAACAAAAGTGTTATCTTGACTTTGACCTTGTTTTAACCAAAGTGGAATGAAAGGAAATGAAATCAAGGGGAAAACAAACATGAAATAATTTTAATTACTTTAAATCACAAAAAATATGACAATGTGAAAATGGATACAATGATAAGTATGATTCTTTATCATAAGAATGTATGTAAGTTTAGGGAAACGTGCTAACATAGTTTTTTATGAAAGTTTTATCTACAAAAGAAACCAAAAATTGAAGCTGAGAATATGAGATCACAAACTTGTAACTATTTCTTAACATTCTATAAAAATAACACTTAGTTTGGCAAAGATGTTCTTAAATAAAAGGTGATTTTATGAGGAGGGCCTGGTCCCATCCATGGTCTTACACTGCAACTCATAAAATAGAAACCTAGGTGGGTGCAAAGAAGGCAAAAATGGTGAAAAAATAGTATTTTTGAGGAGGGCTTGGTCATATCCATTGTCTTACACTACAGTTCACAAAAGAGAAACCCAAGAGATTGTGAAAATCATTAAAAATAAACAACTTGATATGAAAAATCAACGTATGAAAGTAAAAGGAATTAATGAGGAAAATCACATCCTATCTAGGGTATTACAATGCAACTCATAAGATAAATAAACCAAAGGACCAAGGGAAGGAACTAAGGTTTGTATAAAAAGAGACTGTTGTAGAAGGTGAGATCTATATAGAAATACTGGAAGAAGTGTTAGTAAGACAACATATATAAATATGATAAAAATGAATTTTTTTATATTCAACAAACCCCACTCTGTATTTTTCTTTGAAAAGTGGAGACCCCCTTTGTTTTTAGAGAGTATGAATATTTTATCTAGGTATTTAAATGTTTCTAATGGTTATTATTGTTTGTAAAAAATTAGTGCTTTAAACATTGAATCATGTTGGGGTATACTTATTTCCATTTGAAAGTACTTGTTCAAACTAATCTAGTAATGAAAAATTGGGAAGAATTGCTTTGCATGATAGGTTTTTAGATTAGTTTATTTTGGAAGGTTTTCATTTGGATACTTTGGTCTTCATAATATTTCATTCAAAAATTATTTCTTTGGTAACTTTTCTTTGGAAACATTTTATTGAAAACTTTATGTGAAATCTTGGTTTCGATGACTTTTCATCAGAATGTTTTCTTCAAAATGATTATCTTCGGAAAGTCTTTCTTTGTTAACTTTTATTCAAAACTTTCTATCAAAAAATTTCTCTTCATAAACTTTGTTTCAACTACTTTTCATTTGAAGGTTTTCTTTGGAAAGATTATCTTCATGAAGTTTCTCTTCAACAACTTTCACTTTGATACTTTTATTCCGAAACTTTCACTTCAAAAGCTTTGTTCTAATCGATGACTTTTCTTCAGAAGATTTACTTTGAAAACTTTGTTTCAACAAATTTTCATCAAAAGGTTTTCTTCAGAAAGATTCTCTTTATAAATTTTTTCTTTGGCAACTTTGTTTTAACAACTTTCACTCTGGATACTTTACTTTGGGATCTTTCTATGTGACTAATTCTAATCAAACCACAATATTTCTGAAGAGTACTTAGTCTTTGGAAACTATTGTTTCAGAGACTTTGGGATACAATATTTTAAAACAAAATTCTTTGAAGAACATTCCATTTTTTATGGTTTTTGTGCTTGAAGGCAAAGTTTGAATTCTATTGACTGGACCACATAATGACAAATGGCAAAAGAGGAAGGTAACACCATGGTACCTTGAATGATAAAGCATCCTATTTGGCATGTACACTAGGATAGGGTGGTCAAGTTCAAATTGAATGAAGGTGATGAGCTCATAGACATTGATAATTAATGGTGCATGAATTGGAAATGAATATATAAATATATTAACATTGAGCCCCCAACCAAGTTCATCTCATTCAATGTTCAAGGGCTTGAGTAAACTTCAACCTTTAATGATATCAAAATCCTTAATTGTGACCAAAATAATTTACAACTCACATAATTTAGTTTAAAACATGTCATCTTAAAAATATTGAAGTATACCAGCATCTATCAAACAACCATGGCATCATCAACCAGGTCATAGAAAGGACTCTCGACACCCTCCAAGTTCTATATCAAGGATTCTATTGAGTATTTAAACATAGTTTTTTGATGCAACTATATTTGATGGACACTATTCCAATTACTTGGCCTTATGGAAACCTATAGATAACGTGGATTCATTTGCATTGGCAGAAGACATCATGATTGAGGAGAAATAGTTAATAAAGGACTTGCTCCCATTCAAATATAGGCCCTTCATTATGTAGTTGCTAAGTCAGAGGTTATGCCATGTATAGACTTGCTATAAGGCCTCTTATTTTAAGATAGAATAGCAGACAATGATTACCTCCACTATGTTGATAATAACACAATTATTATATACATCTCAAGGGATATATTCAATAGGTATTTGAGTCTCTCAAATCTAGATGTTACATTTGGTTTGCATACCATAATAACCTAAAATAAATCCAACAATGTGGAGTGAAAACTAGCAAGGTGGATTTTCCCCAAAGAAACATTTACTATAAAGGAACATGTCAAGAATTATGTTCTCATCACCTGATTTAGAATGGGGATCTATTTAGGCATGGTACTATTGAATCAACTCTTCAGCCATGTAAGCATCCACTTCCTACAATGAAATGAGTTCCCTTGCTAGACCTGATCAATAATTCA
Source organism: Torreya grandis (assembly GCA_037957365.1). NCBI lineage: Eukaryota > Viridiplantae > Streptophyta > Pinopsida > Cupressales > Taxaceae > Torreya > Torreya grandis. Next base: position 867,752 of record JARHVA010004871.1, on the reverse strand, counting down.
GAGTTCACCTATACATTAAGGGAAGTAATTAGCACTCGCTTACAACAAATTTTACACAAAGATAGGAGCCACATGGGGGTAACTTATATATGATGTCCTATCTATTAGATGTAGTCATGAGGACAATATATAGGCACAATGCAGTCCTATGGGATCCCAACCCAAATGTTATCAAAGATTGAATTTGTGATTATTACTCTTTTATTCACATATATTCATATGTCAATAAAATTTCCAATATTGAAGAGGATCTATACCCTCAGGTCTATATGCCATTCACGGTCATCATTTGGCTAGGATTTCATCCAACATCACCAAAATGTCTATAAAAAATTTGGGAGACTATTAGCTCTATCTTGACTATATTGTCATCATGGTTACTGGTCATAAGGTGTATCCTCTTTAGCTTCCTAATTTTATTTTAGACTAGGTAGTTGAACAGGAGATTGCCTACTAGATATAGAATGACATTGATGAGGAGCTAATAAATAATAAGGTTAAGTAGGAGATAGCAGACGAGATCACTCAAGAAAAGGGAATCATAAGAGGGGAAGATATGATGATCATTTACTTAGATTATTTTGATGAAGAATAAATGATGGCTTCAACAACCCTAACATCCAACATAATTCCCCCTCCTCTTCCTTAACAAATGATATATCCACAAACTAGGAGAGTAACATGATGCTATCAGAGGAAACCAAAGGGGGATAAACCTTATACCCCTCCCATATAAACACTCAAAGAGGCACAACCTTCACTATAAGGTGGGCCAACACAAGAGGTGGATGAGGAAGAATTGTAATAGGCTAAGGTCTTAAGCTTGCAAGTACTGAAGGCAAAGGCACCTCACACTGGTGAGTTATATGGTAAGGGTCATCTTTTCACAACCCCCTTATGTATTTTTACTTTGATGTCAGTAATGGTTGTTTCAAATATATCCATCCCTACTCTTTTTCATACACCCATCCATTACTTTGCCTAGTGCCACTTTAGCATCTTCAATCTCCATTATTGAAGTTTATATTATTTAAATGTCCATCCTTGTAACCATATCTCTTTCCATCCCAACCATCAATCAATCCATCACCCAAATTGTTGCTTCCTCTACTTAATTGGATTCACCTATACCTTCTTTAAACACTAGTCTCAACAATGAGAATGGTAACCACCAAGTGGCTTTCAAGAAAACAACTAGTCTATGTTGTGCACCTAATGCCATAATTTGGAGATATAGATTGGTCTAAAATAATTTGGCCCTTAATGACCAAGCCTTCCTTTGAAATTGAGATTGAGCTTGAAGATAATGTACAAGTAGAATCTCAACCATCGGATTCTTCAAAGATCACTCTTCTAGATTGGGCCAAGGCATTAAGAGATTCAAACTCTAAGAGGCCCAATCTGAATATTATTAAGCTTACAATGGTAAGATCATTGTTTAACAAAGCTATAACATGGGTCTAGCCAGTCTAAAAGAGGAAGATTGAGAATAGTTATGGTAGGAGTTTGATCTTGGAGGAAAGAGAAGACGTTTATTCCCTTTTGAATAGGTAGAATAGGAAGAAGGGTCAGTCCCCATATATTGATGACCTAAAGTCCTATATGGAGACCCATACTAAGGAAATCCTAATTATACATGAAGAGACATAGATGGAAGAAGAGTTAAAAACTCTTAGATAACAACAACAGGTGATTCGAGTCCCTCATACTATTGAATAGGATGTGCAAAATGCAACACTCAGGCTATATGATATTTTGGATTTAATTTATTCTTTGTGAGTCAATTTGGCTCCACATGTAAATTAAATAACTAGAATGTTAAAGCTTATTAGGTAAGATGAGAATAAGTTTAACTTCTTAATATTGTATACCCCTAATAAGTCATTTATCCATCTGGACCTGATGACCCCTCTAGAGGCATCAAATGCATTGAATCTATTGCTAATAAGAACACAAGATGCCAAATATTGGATATCATCTTCTAAATCTCTAATAAACAAGCTGGTAAAATAAAAAAAATAAGTAGAGAAAATTTTGACTGAGCTTAAATTAACAACAATTCATGATAATAGAGGAAAACTGGTAACTCAAGCTAAATTTGATCGATGATTCAATAAATCTTTAATGGCTTCAAACATAGTCTAAAAAGACTAAGTTTAAAGGACATTAAAGTCAATTTGAGCACAATAAGTAAAAAGACATCAGAGGTAGAAGTCTTCTAGGTTGGCTTTTGATCCACCAAGACAGAACATACTAGAATGATGGAATAAACAAGCAGGGTGAGTAGGCCTCATCTTATGGATATGAACTTAATTCATGCCCAACACACTAAGGCATATAAGTATTACCAAGATTTGGATGCCAAGAAGAAGGTAGTGATAGTGCCACCTAAAATGCCAACAACAATATCTATATCAATGCCACATCACACTTTAACTCTAGTTCAATCAACGAGTGCATAATTGAGCACAACTCTAGCTACCATGTCATCAATCATAAGCACAACTACAATTCTAATGACAATTTTGAGAAACATCAAACAAGAGTCAATTTAGTCCAAAATAAAAGACTGATTTTATATAATTTTGCATGTAATGGTTATAATGAATAGTCAAGTCATAGTTTCATCCATATTATAATTAACTAAATCATTTTTGTCAGCATGCACATGTTGCATGTCTACAGATATCTATAAGTTATATCATGTAATTGAGATTTATCATATAGTTTTTTTAAGATGTAATCAAAGTTTTTTAAACTTAGAGGATGAGACAACCCCTTCCCCAAGTTCTTTATATACATGTGTAATCCTCTTTTCAAAGGGTCAAAGTTTTAGATGAATATACAGGAAGAGATCAAGAGATTGATTGTCATGCAACTCTATTTATTCTTTCTTCTTTCTTTTTTGTGTTAATGAATTTGAAGTTTTTTTGTCTATACTAATTCAATAATTTTGATGTGTGCTAATTTTACATATAAATATGATTGTTTTATTAATGAATATTAGTCTTAGATGTGCAATATCTATTGAGAATTGTTAGGTTTCATTAATTTATACAATTAATACAAGTTGAATTGATAATCCAAGGTGCGTAGAGGTGTCTCCTTTGATATAGTCTTCTAGGTGTGGGCCATAATTACCATAGATAAATTCTTGGTCTAAACTATAACCTCTTATACAAGGGTGTGACAAATAAACCCTAAGAAGAGAAACCTTCAGTTGAGATCATTAAGTATCCTATATTTGTTTTTCTAGATTTCTAACTATTCTTGTTCGTGAGTGTGAAAAATATAAAAACACTAAACATTGGTTCTGGAGATACTTGTGCACCAAAGAAACAACCTTAGAAATTACCTTTTCAAGAACATAAAACCTTCTTTTCTACCTTACTCTTCCTTCCTTTTTTAGATCTACCTACCATAAAGTAAATTTTCACCCATCCAACTCACCTAGTGATTTACCTTTTTATTAGATCCCATGTATCTGTCTACAAAACCTAGTTAAACAACCCAAAAGCTCAACTTGATATTCTACTACATGGTTGTTTTCACCACATACCTACAAATTATGCCCTTGAGTGGAACCATATTCCACAGATACCCAAAAATTTTAGAGGCTACCTCATTTAAAATTTATGAGGTGTGAATAAAACCCACATCAATAGAAGAAAAATATTGGCATTAAAAAGAGGGCCATACTTGTGTGTTTTTCCAATAAATAAGGGCTAGTTAGTACGTAAAGTTACACTAGAGACACCCAAGCTATTAACAAGGTCTATAGCTCAAGCCAACCCTTTGGTTCACCATTGCCAAATTTTAGGAAGCCCAGACCCATACCTGTCATCCCCAAGATATGTCAATCCTGAACACCTTCCCCTATAAGAAATGTCCCACATATCAATCTTCCTATGGCTCAACCCTAGTTAGTCAAATCTACCATAACATTATCTACCAAGGAATATAGAAAAGTATTTACCCACCTTATCCCCCTTAAGTGGGAGGATGACAGAAGATCATATCAAATATTTCAAGGCTACCCTGAGGTTAATGAATGCCATTTATGAGGATGTTGTATGCAGGGATTTTTTATTTACTCTGAAAGATTATTATTATGATTGGTATCTCAATTTGTAGGAAAATTCTATCACATCATGGAATGAGTGTCAAAATATGTTCCTTGAATAATTTGGACTAGTAACTAATCTAAGTCTGGTATATCAGATCTTTACCATTATGAAGAGAGAACCTAGCGAGTCAATCTAAGACTTTAACATAAGATTAAAAAATATGTACACTCGATTAAACACCACATATAATCCAAACAAGAATATAATACTTGAGATATACAAGAATGCCCTATATCTTATTACTGTAGTGGTCTTATAAAGAGATGCCACTATCAATACTCTAGATTTGGCATTTTAGGAAGCTATTAACATCGACAAGCAACACAATCCACAACTTAGAACTCATAATCTAGGAGGCCAAGCATTCAACAATGGACTCCCATCCTTGAATACAATTCCACACATAAATTAGAATGCCCTTGCATTTAATTAAAATCATTTGTATACTCTACCTCCTATGATTCAATAGACAACAAATCAGAATTATGATTTCTTGTATAATTAGATACAAAGAAATGGCCACTAGTAGAATCAACATCAGGCTCACACCAACGTAGTAGTTGGTGAATTTTTTGACTTCAACAAAGATGAATTGGATTTTATACAAAGAATGGTCCAGAAACTAAGCAACAATTTTTTGAATATGTAAAAGAGGATGAGTAATACCACTAATCAGAATTATAACCAGAATTATGGCTTTCCAAGATTTAACAAACCTTTTAATAGGCTTACTAATAATGTAAAAAAATAAAAGTCTAATAAGCTTCCAAAAATCAATACCATGGAAACAACTTTTTCCAATTGGTGTAGGGTCCACAACACATCACACCATGGAGAGTTTGAATTTATATAATTCTATGCAACATTTAAAATCTTTCAGAGAGAAATGATTAGACAAGATTAAATGATGAATCCTCTGGATCTCCCTCATGAATTTGGCCCTTCAAGTTCAGCTATGGTCTTTGAGACCTATGAGTCTTCCTTCCCTAATGAAGATGAAAATATTCCAAATGATAATTTTGATTAAGTGAAAGCATTCTAATAGTTCAAAAAGAACAATTATAATATGAGGAATGGGTAGATGCTTACTACTTCTACTCCAAATAATATAGTTATCCCTCCAAACCCCAAAGCTGACAATAATCCTCCTCCCCTAAAGGGAATGATCATCCTCGACATAGAGAGGAACATAATAAAGGAGGATACAACATTATCAAGGATATGAATAAAATTAAGGCCAACATTACTCTTCATTAACTAGCATAAAACACATAGTAGAAGGAGATCTTATTGAAGTCCATCACATGTAAGTGTATTGTATAAAAGTCTAAGACAACCAACACAAATATTATATACAAGATCAAGCATGATGTTCCCCATTTCTTACTGACCATTCAAGCATTTTAAAATAATATACACAATTTCTTGGTAAATTCATAATCTTCAACAATAGTAATGTCGAATTATATTTTTTAGAATCTTGGTTTAACACAAAATCCATCCAAGAGGACTATGTCACCACTAGATAAAATAGTAGTGCCTATATTGGGAAAACTTAATGATGTGAGAATTCAAGTTAACTCAGAACTTATAGTACATATGACTATCAAAATCTTGGTAGTGGATATTCCTGAAGAGTATGGAATATTATTGAGTAGAGATTGGTCAAAAACATTAAATGGATATTTTTCCATGGGTTTTTTTCATATTTTTCTACCTTAGAGAGACATAACCAACCAAATCAAGATTGATTGAGAGCCAAAGATGAAGAATCCTATTATGAAGTACAATACCACCAATGAAGAGGTAAGTATTAAATCTCCTAGTTTTGGAATGTATACATTTACCTTAAAACATGAAGCACTAAAAGAAATTTGGGGCCCTTCCCAACTACTAACCTTCCATTTTGACAGAGCAAGATCCAAGCAAGGTTTAGGCATTGGTATTGAGCTAGTCGATCTAAAAAGAAATAAAATATTGGTAGCATATACACTCTAAGTTCCATGCACTAACAATAGAGTGGAATATGAGGTCTTGATTCTAGGATTGTAATTTGACCTCAAGAACAACATCAAAGAACTACTGGTATATGGATATTTTGAACTTGTTATTAACTAAGTCAAAAATAAATATCAATGCAAATTATCATATTTGAAAAAATACAAGTATAAATCCTAGGATCTAATTAATTCATTTGAAACTTTGAATATAGTAGTTATACTTAGAGAATAAAATGGAACTACCGATTCACTAAATGCTTCAATAGTGAATTTGGCACTCTTACATAATTCAAAACTCCATAAGTTCTCCATTGAATTGGTATTTTGTCCTTTAGTACTAGACAATATTGAAAAAATTCAAGTGTTTGATGATGAACAATAGATTATCCAATTTTTGATAAATTTGGGATAGTTTGAATCTCAAATAATTGATGATGAGGAAAGAAACCACATGTGCCATGAATAATTGGATGAATAAGGTGTTATCCAACTAAAGGAGAATTGTCTCCCATTGGGAATGGTCACATTAGAAAGGACCTTTGATACATATCCTCAAGCCCAATAACAAAGGCAACTCAAGGTTAATGATTCAAAATTCAACTCATAAAATGTAGGTGATGAGAGAGATGCACACTTTATCAATATTAGATTAAGCTGCACATCATAAGAAAGGCAAAATGTTTAGGAACTGATTATTAGGTATAAATATGTGATTGCATGGACCTATGATGACTTAAAAATATTTAATCCTAGAGTCATCATCCATACAATTCTTCTCAAACCTGATCATAAACCATTTAGGTAAAGGCAAAGGTTGATTAATTCTATCTTGGAACCATTGATCTAGAAAGTAGAGAAGTTTCTGAGTGCTAGGATAGTTTTCTTATTAGGTATTCAACTTGGGTGGTCAATCTAGTTACAATTAAAAACAAGAGTGGTGAAATTAGATTGTGTTGATTTCAATAATCTGAATAAAGCTTTATAGAAGGATAATTATCCTTTTCCCTCCTTAGATGAGGTAATACAAACTGTGAGTGGGTCTAAAATGATGTCTTTCTTGGATAGATTCTTAGGGTATAATCTAGTACTAGTCAAATAAGAGGATATGATGAAAACATCATTTACTATGAAATAGGGAACATATGCATACAAGTGAGTGCCATTTGGGATGATCAATGCTAGAGCTACTTTTCAAAGAGAAATGAACCATGCATTCTAGGGGTTGATAGGTAAGTGCATAATTATATACATAGAATATCTCACTATTTTCTCTAAAAATAGAGTTGATCATATCAACCACCTTCAATCCATTTTTTAAAAATGTAGGAAGTTTAGGGTATCACTTAACCCCAAAAAGAGTATATTCAACATTACAAAATTCAAGATAATATTTCATATTATCACTAAATATGAGATCACCATCGACCCAGATATGATCCAAGGGATTTCAAAAATAATTTTTCCAAACAACAAAAAAGAGCTCAAATCCTTTTTTGGAAAGATAAACTTCATAAGAAAATTTATATCAAGATTTGCAGAGATTGTGAGACCCCTAAATGCAATGCTCAAGCAAAATTACAAAGTGGAGTGGACACCTAAATCTAAGAATTACTAATACATAAATAAGGTTATTACACAATCCCTAGTGTTGGTAAGCCCATATTTCACTAAATATTTTTTCTTGTACTCATTCACCTTAGAACATATAATTGCTATCATACTTACATAGAAAAAGGAATAAAGAGATCATCCTATTGCATTTATGAATACTAAATTGAAAGATACAAAGCTCAAGTACTCCCAAATCAACAAATAAATATTCACTTTCATCAAAGCAGTTAAGAAGTTTAGACACTACATTCTATAGAATAAGACCATTGCCATAGTAATAGATCCTATTGTCAATATTACACTAAGAAAAAATGAATTGGGGGAATGTAGACGTAAATGGATGAAAAATTTGTAGGAATTTAATATTTAAATTAAACCTACTAGGATTGTCATAAGATAAGGCATTGCTCAATTTATGACTTAACTAGACCCATGCATCACCATCAAAGAGGTCTGCCAAGCACAAGTCTCCCATGAAGATTGGTATTAAGGTATTATTTAGTTCCTACTCACTAGAACATGCCACCATAAACTCAAGAGAGCAAAAAATAGATTTAAGGCTCAAGGTTGCTCATTATATGATCAGAAAATGAGTCCTTTATAGGAAGAATTATGAAGGCATCTATTTAAGAAATGTGTCACGTGGAGAAGATCAATAAATATTAGATAATTTGCATCAAAGTATTTGTAGTGGCCATCCTTATAAAAATATTATAGCCCATAAAATACTTAGAATGGGTTATTACTGGCTGATGATCTTTAAGGATGCTCACTTCCATATGAGGACTTGCTATAAATGCCATGTTTTGTTAAAAAAAGGTACATATAACAATGTCGCTATAGCATGTGATTGAAAGTAGGTTATTCACCCAATGGGGCTTAGATTTCATTGGTGTTATAAACCCAAATTATTTAGCTAGACACAAGTTTATGCTCATTAATCCAAATTATTTCAGTAAATAGACAGAGGCAGAAGCCACCAAGAAATCAAGAGACCAAGACATGATATGTTTTATTGAAAAACATATCAAAACTAGGTTTATCACCCCTATCTCTTTATTTTATGATAATGTGCTAGTATTTCAATTAGTTGAGTTCATTGAATGAGCCCATGATAATCATATTAAAATTAAATTATCCTCCAATCACTACCTGCAAGGGAATGGATTGGCTGAGTCAACCAATAAGAACCTCATAGATGCTATCAAGAAATCAATGATAGATAAACCTAGAGAGTAGTACATCTTAATAAAATATGCACTCTGGGTAGACCAAACTAGGTACAAATAGGCCCTTAAAGCCTCACTATATCTATTAGTTTATGAAAAATAACCAATGTTCCTAATCATGCTAAAATTACCAATATATCAGTTTATGTAATAATACATGGAGCCCAATGAAAAAATAGAGTCTAGATTACTAGATATCATCAAAATGAAAGACCTTAGGGATAAAACATTGCAAAAATTTAGCAAAAATTAGGATGTTTTCAAGAGATGGTTTGACAAAAGAGAGAAATTCAAAGCATTTATGATCTCTAACTTGGTGTTACTATGGAACAAATCCCATGATAAAAAAGGAATGCATGACAAGTTTACCCCACTATGGATAAGACCATATCAGATTTCTAAGATCTTGGATAATAATGCATTCCATTTAAATTATCTCCAAGGTAATGATTTGACATATCCAGTTAATGGATAGTTTTTGAAGCATTACTTCTTGGTTTCTCCATATGTAGAGGTCTTTGAGTGATAGATGTCTTGTTAGAGGTAATAGTAGGTTAGATTTACTATATCAGTTAATTTTCAACTTTCGGTCATTTATATTTATTAGAGTAGTTCATGTTTTCTAGAATATCCCTTTTACTTTCAGTAGTTTTACTACTTTATAAGATAGTTTTATTTTGATTTCATGACAATCTAAGATTGGTAAATCCTAGTATAATCAAATGATAGTTTAAGGTGTTTTGAATCCAACTCGAATCAATGGGTGTTGTATACTTAGTTTAGAATTCTTAATCTAGGTAAACAATGATAGAGTTATTTATGAGCACATCTTAAAGCTGATGATTCATCAGCTATGTGAAAGTTTCTTTCATAATCTTGTGCAAATTTAGAAATCTCTCTTTATTCCCTTGAGTCAAATGCACACAAAATGTTAATACTTGTTTAAGATAATAACCATTGACATGGGTAAAATTTGACAAGGGCATTTTAATTAAACCTAAACATTACTAATACTAGCTCATGGTGGTTATCTTCTTCCCTTTTTCATTAAAAAAAAAAAGAAGAGAAAAATTTAAAAATAAAAAGACATAATCCAGTAGTTCAAAAGAAAATTAAAAAAAGATTCAAAGTCTAGATGGTGAAATAAGATAAATGTATCATGTATCATGAAAAATATGAAGAAAGGGGTTATAGGTGATCAATGGTATCTCTATCAAGGCTATGGATGCTTTTCTGGTAGTAGAGAAATGAGTGAGCTCCCCAGTGTTTATGCACCTAATGCCCAATCAAAATAAAACCTATAGATAACCCCATGTCTTTGCTTAAAACCATGAGACAAAAGATAAATAACATCACTTTACACACATATATCTTAGGTATTATTGATGTTATTATGTTGCATAGGATTATTAAGAGTCTATTTTCATTTTGATTTAATCATTTTCTTTTGGTATGATTTTATGATTGATATTGGGATTGCAAAACCATGGATTCTAGGTTCTTGAAAACTCATGAATATTCACCCTTGTGAGTTTTCATTTTTTGTATTCAACACACCCACCTTGTATTTTCCTTTGAAATGTGGGGACCCCTTTTGTTTTTTAGAGAGTATGAATATTTTATCTTAGTATTTACGTGATTTTGATGGTTATTATTATATATAGAAACTCAGTATTTTGAACATTAAATAACATTGAAGTATACTTATTTACATTTGAAAGGACTTGTTCAAACCAAACTATTAATATAAAATTGGAAAGAATTGCTTTACATGATAGGTATTTACATTAGCTTATTTTAGAACATTTTTGTTTGGCTACTTTGGTATTCAAAAGATTTCATTTAGAAAGTCTTTCTTCGGTAAATTTTATTCAGAAGCTTTGTTTCAACAAATTTTTATGAGATGGTTTTCTTCAAAAATATTATCTTCAGAAACTCTTTCTTCATCAACTTTTCTTGGGAAACTTTTTATCGAAAACCTTCTCTTTAGAAGCTTTCTTTCGATGAATTCTCATCTGAAGATTTTTTTTGAAAAGATTCTCTTCATGAATTTTCTCTTTGGAAACTTTCAATTCAGAGAATTTTATTTAGAAACTTTCACTTCAGAAGCTTTGTTTCAAATTTTTTTAATCTCGATTAGCTACTTTTCTTTGAAATCTTTACTTCAAAAACTTTATTTCAGTGACTTTTCATTGAAAGGTTTTCTTCAAAAAGATTATCTTCAAAAAGTTTCTCTTTGACAACTTTATTTTGGTAACTTTCACTTTGGATACTTTACTTCAGGAACTTTATATGCAACTACTTATACCTGAACCAAATATTTTTGAAGAGTACTTAATCTTTGGCAACTATTGTTTCATAGACTTTGGGATAAAATATTTTGGAACAAATTTCTTTGATTAACATTCCACTTTTTGGGGTATTTTGAATTCTAAGGAAAATTTTAAATTCCCTTGACTAGAACACATAATGATAAAGGGAAAAAAGGAAAGACAACACCATGGCACCTCGAATGACAAAACATCCTATGTGGAATTTACGCTGGGATAGGGTAGTCAAGTTTGAATTGAATGAAGGTGATGTTCTTATAGATGTTGGTGATTAATGGCACACAAATTGAAAATGAATATATAAAGATATTAACATCAACCACCCATCCAAGTTCATCTCATATAATTTTCACAAAGCTCAAGTAAACTTCAACATTCAACGATCTCAAAAGCCCTAATTATGACCAGAATGATTTACAACCCATGTAATTTAGTTTAATACATGCTATTTTAAAAATCTTGAAGCATACCAAAATCCATCAAACAACCATGGCATCATCATCCAAGTCATACAAAAGACCCTCAACACCCTCCAAGTTTTCTATCAAAGATTCTACTGAGTATTTAGACAATTTTTTGACAACTATATTTGATAGTCACTATTCTAATTACTCATAGTTATGGAAAGTTTTAGAGAATGTGGATTCATCTATATTGGAAGAAGACATCATGGTTGAGGATAAATAGTTGATAAAGGACCTAATCCCATTCAAATGATAGGCCCTTTATTATGTAGCTTCTAAGTCAGAGGTTATGCCATCTATAGACTTATTGCGAGGCCTTTTTTTTGAGGACATAATAGCAGATGGAGGTTACCTCCACTATGTAAACAATATTTAATGTCCCCAACTTGGGAAAATGAAGATAAAATAGAGTTTTCCAAAAAAGTCTTTAATTAACTAACACTCATTGAATTTTGAAAATTAAAATCAATAAACCCTAGCTAACATAAATATGCTCATAAAACCATGTGCACAACAAACCCTAGGTTCCAATATTTTCATGAATAATTCCAAGTCATGTGAATGTTATAACCACTAAAATTTTCTCTTTAACCTTAAAATAATTCATGCATAAACCCTCAAATTATTGATGTGATAAAATACCTTATATATATGGAAAAGGATGCATGTACCTTGTTGAGTATCTTGCCAACAAAATTTGATTTTTACTTCTAAAATTATAGATGTATTTTCTTTGTACAATTAGACCTCAAACTCTTGCAAAAATCCACCAAAAATATGGAAAAATATGAAAATATTTCTAATTTTAGCCCCTCCAAAACCTCTATAAAGCCTTCACAATCAATTCATCCAAGTGCATAATATTAATGAATCAAATAATTCAATTCCTATTTGAAATTAACCCTCAAGTATGTAAATGGACCATAGAAAATGCACTAAAAATATCCAAATAAGTCTAACATTATTTGTGTACATTTTAGGGCCTTATATCACCCTAAAAAATTTATAAAAGGCTCTCCACATGAATCACCCCACTCCCAAAATATTAGCATAATTTTTATGACAAAACCCTAGTCTTTTTCCTTCTAAAATTCTTCCAAAACCTATGATAATTTATCACAAAAATTCAAAAAATAGATAAACACAAGTACCTTGCTAAAGGGAGTCCAAAAAACCTTTGATGATCTCATTTCTTCTTCCCAACTAGTTTGCCCTTATTCAAAAAATTAGAGATGAATTTTAGAATATTAAACTCACCAAAAACCCTTTCAATTGGCCTTCCAATGTCTCCCAAGCAAGTCACCCAATGTAAAATAATGGTATAAAATATTTGTAATATTTTATACACCTTTGGCACTTCAAATCCTCTTCAAATCTTAAAAATCCACTTCTCCCACAAATTATCTTAGTTGGAAAAATATTATGAAGACACAAACAACTCCCTATGACCTTTAAGGATCCCTCCAAGTGGTTCACCTAGCCTCCTAGGAAAGTCACCACCCTTTGGGATGGTATTCCACCACATGGAAAATCTCCTATATGATTTTCTCCTCTTCAACACCTATAAAAGTCATCATACCTATTTTCGATAGAAGTATGTAACATTTATGTAATGAGGTGGTGTCTAAAAAAACCTTTTAATGATCCACTTGCATGAAAACATGCACTTCGATGCTCAATCATAACCCTTGAGTAGATTTGTACAAGTAAAAGGTATGGAGGTTTTCATCCCCAAACCTATGGTACTACTTTAAGGTTTTCATCCTTAAGAGGTGGAAACTAAGCTTGACATACTTGATCCAATTTTCCAAATCAATATTCAACATGTCCTCCTCAAATGAGCCTCTCTTTATTTTTATAATCTTCCTCCAAGTGTGGTGCCAAAATTAGAGAGGAAGGGTTACATTTATGTTTAATAAAAATATATACAAAAGCTTACTTATAAAAAGTACTTTTAGAATGTACCTTAAAAAGGACCCAAATTTTGGATAATAAAGTACTTTATCAAAATAACCATGAAGATTACTATTATTCCCATTTTTGTCTTTAAATCCTTAGCCTTAGGTAACACTCAAGCTAAGGATCTCATCCAAGGATTAGATCAAAAAGAGGGACATTATAGTCCTCTCTACCCAAAATTGCTTGTCTTCAAGAAATTTTAGAAGCCAAAGAGCTGTCCTTATTTCCTTAGTAGCATATATTTTTATTGAAATAATTTCCCATTGCAAAAAATCTCCAATTTGTGTTCCTTGTTGCCAATCACATTCCTTGTGGTCTTCCCCTTTAGATTTGAAAGATTAAATTCATCTTTCAACCAAATTTCATACTCCCCAAAGATATGCCATGCTTGCTTGTAGTGGTATAGTACCTCCAAGTTTGTGGCATACTTCCAAAGGCAATATTCACTAATCTGAAATTAATCATGCAAACCTCTTTATACCACATACCTTGAGAGATGCTTATGCACATTCTACCTCGTATGAGTCTTCTACCATTCCCTTCAAGCATTAGGAAGGTGTAGTTTTGATCAATGAAAAGATTATGCCAATCCTCCATATAAAATTTTACCTTCTTTATTTCCTTACACCAAAAGTATGTTCTTCCACATGTATTTCTATATTGTACCCTTAGCTATATTTTTCCCAAAAATTCAGATTTTTTGGCCTTGTATATGCTGTTGTAGTTGATCATAACAATCAAAATTTATTATGTGAATATTTCCTAAATGTGTCTTGGAAACAAATTTCCCCAAAGTGGGATGGAAAAGGGCAATATATCACCAATTTTTCTCTTCCATATGTGGTCGGATCTTCTTTTTTGACTCAAAAAATAAGGAACAAAAAAATTAGATTTCATACCACTTATTTTTACTCTTTATTTTGGCTTCCATGTGGAGAAAAAATAGGTGGTGATGCTTCCAATGTACCTTGGGTAAATCCTTTCATGTTCATCCTTCTTTTGCAAGGAATAATATTTTCTCTTTTTGTCATTGGGGCCCCTTGGACAACTACTAAATATTATTTGTCTTCCAAAATTAATGGGATTTCCTCTATTTCCCATGCCTCACCATTTCCCTTTGTGAAATAAGGAATATGGTGCTAAGCTAAGCATATTGTAGGTGGCCATTGGCATCCCATTTCCTTCCCATCTTATTCTAATAATTTATGAGAAATATGATAATTTTCAATGTTTACCAATTGTTTGAGAGAAGGCTCAATATTTGGATGAAGGGGATGCGTTTCATGTCTAGGGACAACCTTCTCTTTTACTCTCTTCATGATAATGATACATCCTCCAATCAAGTTTTTAGCCTTAGAGGTGGGGGCCTCTCCATCACTTAGACCATGCCCTCTTTACCTGCTATTTTGAATTTGAGCTCAATAATTTGGTAATTTTGTGTGTATTCCCTAAGTGAATGTAGCCATTGAACACCAAGGACCATATTGGTCTCCCTTATTCCCACCACATAAAAATCATCCTCAACCACATGCTTTTCCAAAGTGAGGCTAAGATTTAGAATCTTGGATGTGCAAGGGATGGTAAATCCATCCATTACACTAACTCTAAAACCCTTGAACTCTATTGATTGTAACCCACAAGAGGTTACAAATCCCCTATTAATAAAATTGTGAGTTCTCCCACTATAAATAAGTATAGTAATAAGTGTTACTTTAAATGAGCCCTTAGTTCTAAAATAATAGTATCTAAGATACCCAAAAAGTGATTCTAAGTGCCACTCAATTCTTCCTACCCTTCTATTTACAAAATATCTTCCTCATAGTTAACTACCCCAACTTCTTCCCCCTCATTTTCCTCATCAGATAGGACCTTAATGTAGTGAATCTATCCTTTTTCATGTTAATTGTGGCCTTTTTCTAGAGGTTCCTTGCATGTGAAGCAAAGACCTTTCCTCTTTATCTCATTCCTTATATAAAAACTAATTCTTGGTAACTCATTCTGCTGCCCCAAACCTAGTTGGTTTAGTCTAATCAAAGGGCCCACATGATTAGCCTTATGAGGCCTTGAAAATCTACCTTTGGGATGCCCCAAACTACCACCTCTCTGCTACCTAGTATGTAGTAAAAAAGTACCCTTTGCCTATCCCTAAGGCAAAAATATGCCCCTTGAAGTATAATACTTCAAATCATATGCCTTATGAATGGCCTCCCTCAATGTAGGTGGATCAAAAGCTTTGACCAATACCTTTAGGGAGTTAGTCAGGCCCTCCATGAATAAAACCACTGATATCGTATCTAAAATATTAGTCACCATAATTAAAAGTCACTAAAACTCTATGACATAATCATCCACTGATGTCCTTTATCTTAATTGAGCTAAATAATGAAAGTGAGGCTCCAGATCTACTCTATCAAACCTCTCAATCAATCACCTACTAAACTCCTCATAGGAGTGTATGCATTGATGTCCCTATGTGATCAAACCATGATACCACTAATCATGGTATGCTCCTTTTAAGTGTAAAGTGGAAAACAAGATGGCCTTTTCCTTTGCCATTGGTTGAAGTGAAAAGAAAGTATCCACCTTTGGAATCCAAACCCTAGCTAAAATCCTCTATGACCCATCAAAAGTGGAAAGAGATAGCTACCAATGCATGTTGGAGCTCTCAATGGTAGCTCCTCTACCTCTAACTGATCTTGGGTCCAACCTACCCTCATTTCCAATCTAAAAATTAAAAAATGTCATAGCCCCCCTAACTATCTTAGACAAAGTAACATACTCATCGATATCTCTCTCTAACTCCTCATGTGGGTTGAATAACCCCTCTCTCATTGGTGGGATCTCCTCTATATTTAAAAAATGTAGGTTATGTGGGCCCATGTGTGGATGCCCCATTCCTCTAAGGGTGTGTGTGTGTACCTAGCCTACTCCCTGAGGTACCTCTATCTCCATTGATTGGCTTCAAGCCACCCATCTCATTGAGGGAACAAAGAAACCCCTCCATCATTACTTCCATCTTCTCCTATGTTTGATAATAATTCTCAAATCTCTCCTCAACCAACCTATCTCTCATCTCACTCTCAGTCTCTTGATACTCCATGTCACTCATAGCTCAAGCCTACTGGGGTGAACCAACTGGTGGAATATCTACTTCCCTCATGCTACTACTCAAATAATACTTAACTTCTTTATTGCCATTCATGTATCAAAACCTTACCCCAAAAAGTAACCAAGATATGGATCTAATACCATTATAATGTCCCCAACTTAGAATAATTAAGATAAAAGAGGGTTTCCCAAAAAAACCTTTAATTAACTCACACTCATTGAATTCTAAAAATTAGAATCAACAAACCCTAGCTGACATAAATATGCTCACAACACCATATGTACAATGAACTCTAGGTGCTAATATTTGCACAAATAATTCCAAGGCATGTGAAGGATATAACCACTAAAATTTTCACTTTAAACCTTCAAATAAATCATGCATAAACCATTAACTTACTACTATGATAAAATACCTTGTATATGTGGGAAAAATTTGCATGTACGTTATTGAGTATCTTACCAAGAAAATCTGATTTTTCCTTTTAAAATTATAGTTGTATTTTCTTTGCACAATCAACCCTCAAACCCTTGAAAAAATCCACCAAAAATATGTAAAAATATAAAAATATTTATATGGAAATATTCTTAATTTTATCCCCTCCAAAACCTCCACAAAGCCTTCATAATCAATTCGTCCAATTTTAGAATATTACTGAATTAAGTAATTCAATTTCCTCTTTGAAATTCACCCTCAAGTATGTCAATAGACCATATAAAATTCACTAAAAATACCCAAATAATTCTAACATTATTTGTGTACATTTTAGGTCCTAATAGAACCTTATAAAATTTAAAAAAGGCTTTCCATGTGAATCGCCCCACTCCCAAAATATTAGCATAATTTGTATGACAAAACCCTAATATTTTACCTTCCAAAATTCTTCCAAACCCTATGATAATTTATCAAAAAAATTCAAAAATTAGATAACCACAAGTACCTTACTAAAAGGAGTCCAAAAACCCTTTGATGAGTTTATTTCTTCTTCCCAACTAGTTCACCCTTATTTAGAAAATTAGGAGATAAATTTCAGAATATTAAACTCACCAAAAACCCTTTCGATTGACCTTCCAATGTTTGCCAAGAAAGTCTCCCAATAAAAAATAATGGTATAAAATATTGGTAGTATTTTATACATCTTTGGAACTTCAAATCCTCTTTAAATATTGAAAATCCACTTCTCCCACCAATCACCCTATTTGAAAAAATATTATGAAGGCACGAACAACTCACTGTGACCTTTAAGGACCGCTCCAAGTGGTTCATTTAGCCTCTTAGGAAAGTATCCACCCTTTGGGATGGTATTATACCACACATATAATCTCCTAGATGATTCACTCCTCTTCAACACTTGTAAAATTCACCAAACCTATTTTTTATAAAAGTATGCAATATTTACGTAATGAGGTAGTGTCTAAAAACACCTTTGAATGATCCACTTACATGAAAACATGAACTTTGATGCTGAATCAAAAATCTTGAGTAGAGTTTCACAAGTAAAAGGGATGGATGTTTTCATCTCTAAACCTATGACACTTCTTGAAGGTTTTCATCCCCAAGAGATGGAAACCAAGCTTGACATACTTGATCTAAGTTTCCAAATCAATATTCAACATGTCCTCTTCAAATGAACATTTCTTTCTTTTTATAAAATTCCTCTAAGTGTGGTGCCAAAATTAGAGAGGAAGGGTTACTTTTATTTTTAATAAAAAGATATACTCAAGCTTCCTTATAAAAAATACTTTTGGAATGGCCCTTAAAAAGGCCCCAAATTTGGATGATAAAGTACTTTATCAAAATAACCATGAAGCTTACTAATATTACCCTTTTTGTATTTAAATACTTAGCCTTATGTAATGCTCAAGCTAAGGGTCTGATCCAAGGATTATCTCAAACAAAGGGACATTACACTATAACACAATCATCATGTACATCTCAGGGGACACATTTAATAGGTATTTGAGTCTCCCCATCCTAGTTTTTATGTTTGATTTGCATATCATAGTAACCTAGAAGAAATGAAATAATGTGGAGTGAGCACTATCATGGTGGATTCTACCCAAAGAAATATTTACTATAAAGGAACATGTCAATAATTCTATTCCCATCACCCAATTTAGAATGGGGATCTGCATAGGCATGTCATTGTTGAATCAACTCTTTGGCCATGCAAGCATCCACTTCCTACATATGGAATGGGTTCCCCTACTAGACCTATTCAGTACTTCAGAGCTTACCTATGCATTGGGGTAAGTAATTAGATCCCACTTATAGGAGAAAATTTTACACAAATATAGGAGGCCACATGGAGGTAACTTCTATATGATGTCCTATCTATTATATTTAATCATGGAGATGATATACAAGCACAATGGAGTCTTATGGGATCCTAACCTAGATGTTATCAAGAACCAAATTTGTGATTATTACATTTTTATTCACATATATTCATATGTTAGGAACATCACCAAGATTGTAGAGGATCTCTACCCTTAGGTTTAGATGGTTAGTCACAGTCAGCCTTTGACTAGGAATTCATCCATCATCACCATAATGATTGACAATAATGTGGGAGACTACTAAATCTATCCTAATGACACTATCATCATGGTTGTTGGCCATAAGGTGGATCATCTTTAGCTTCCTAAGTTTGTTCTAAACAAGGTAGTTGAACAAGATATTGCCTACCAAATATGGAATGGTATTGATGAGGAACTGAAAAAAATAAGAAAGCTACCTTCTATGGCTCCAACATCACTATTAGGAGGATGCAGTACACCATACATAGGCAATTTAGGGAATATGGGAAATGTCAAGAAACCATATATACTTCCCACTCTCCCCTGTAGATATTGGGACCCCCATGGGAAAGTCCAACAAAAGTTCAACACCCTTAGCCTCACATATAAACATGAACCATTTGATCATAAATTATTATTTTTAAATGCTAAGGATGATGAATAAGTGAAACAAAGAGTAATAACAATAGGATTGAGTGAGGACCTATTAAGGGTAATATAAGATGAATTCTCTCTCACACTTAGTGAGGTAAAATTTAGGATCCCACCACTAGGAGGATAGAGATATTATGACTTCTGAAGTGGAAAGCCATATCAACAACTAGCAGAAGAGGGACAACATCCCCAAGGTCCACTCATAGCTTGAGACTAACCATTGGAGAAAAACACATTTTTTAGGTGAGGCATCACTTAATAGAGGACATTAATAATAATAATAAGAAGAAATACCTGCCCTTGTACAAGAAGAAGAGGAACAAACTCCTCTAGTTTAAGCACTAGCTGTTAAACTAAGGAATGTTAAGTAGGAGCTAGTAGCTGAGATCACTCAAGGAAAGGGAATCATAAGAGGGGAAGATATCCAGATCATTTTCTTGGACTCTTTTGATGAATAAAAAATGATGACTTCAATAGTCCTAATATCTATCATGATTCCCCCTCATCTTTGCTAACAAATGACATCTCCAAAAACTAGGAGAGCAACACAATGCTATCAGAAGAAACCAAAGGGGAATAGACCTTATAACTCACCCACGCAATCACTCAAGGAGCCACAAACTTCACTAGAAGGTGAGTCAACACAAGAGGTGGATGAGGAGAAATTGCAGTAGGCCAAGGTCTTAAGTTTGCAAGCACTAAAGATAAAGGCACTTCTCACTGGTGAGTCCTCTGGTAAGGGTCCTCTTTTCACATCCCCCTTATGTCTTTTTTCCTTTCATGTCATTACTAGTTTTTTCTACCATCCTTTCTCTAATTATTTCCACATTCATTCCTATGCAATCACTTTCTACCGATCTCCTTTTCATGCACCCATCTACTACTCTACCTTGTGCCACTTCACCTTCTTGAGCCTCCACTACTACAATTTCTATTCATTTAGTGTCCTTCCATAAAACCATATCTCTTTCCATCCCATCCATCAGCCAATCCATCACCCAAATTTTTGCTTCCTCTACCTAATTGGGTTTACCTTTGCCTTCTTCAACACTAATCTCAACAACAATAGTAGTAACCACCAAGCGAGCTTCAATAAAGCAACCAGTCTATGTTATACACCTAATGTTGCAATTTGGAGATATATAATATTCTAAAATAATTTGGCCCTTAATGACCAAGCATTCCTCTAAAATTGAGCATGAGCCTAAAGAACATGTACAAGTAAAATCTCAACCATCATATCATTTTAATCTCACTCTTCCATATTGGGCCAAGGAGTTAGGAGCTTTGACCTCTAAGAGGCCTAATTTGAAGAATACTAATATTCCATTAGTAAGCTCATTATTTGATAAGGCTACAACATTGGTTCAATGGGTCTAAAAGTGGAAGATTAAGGATAGTTATGGAAGGAGTTTGATCTTGGAAGAAAGAGAAGAGGTTTATTCCCTTTCAAAGAGGCATAATAGGAAGAAGGGTCAGTCCTGATATGTTGCAGACCTCAAGTCCTATATGAAGACCCATACTGAGTTAATCCTAGCTATACATGAAGGGATGAAGTTGGTTATAAAAGAGCTAGAAGAAGAGTTAGAAACTCTCAGAGAGTAGCAATTGGTGATTCGAGTCCCCCATAGTATTGAACAAGATGTGAAAAATGCAACACTTAGGATATATGAGATTTTGGATTCGATTCATTCTTTGAGAGTAAATTTGGATTGACATGTAAATTTAATAACCAAATTATCCAAGATTTTTAGGGAAGATGAGAATAAGTTAAATTTCTTAGTATTGTACACCCCCAATAAGGCATTTAGCCATCTAGACCTAATGACCCCTCTAGAGGCATCAAATGCATTAAATTTATCCCTAATAAGAACACAAGAGGCCCAAGATTGGATATCATATTCTCAAGCTCTAGTAAACTAGTTGGCCAAACAAGAAAATCAATTAGAGTAAATTTTGATCGAGCTTGAATTGATAATAGTCTAAGACAATAAAGGGAAATTGGTAGATTGAGCTACATTTGACTACATGATTCAACAAGTCTCTAATGGATTCAAAAAGAGTCTATAAGGACTGAGTTTGGAGGACATTGAAGCCAAGTTGAGTGCAACAAGGAAAAAGGAAACAAAGGTAGAAGTCTTTTGAGTTGGCTTTCAAGCCACTAAGATAAAACATATTGGACTAATGAAATAAATAGGTAGGGTGACTAGGCCTCATCTTTTAGACATGAAATTAATTCGCACACAATATGCTAAGGTGTATAAGTATTACCAAGAGTTGTATGCCAACAATAAAATAATGAAAATACCACCTACCAATTTTGCTCCACAAACCCGACCTATAGTGTGAGTAATAACAACTACATCAATTCCACCTCACACTTCATATTTGATTATAACTCCAGTTTAATCAAGGAGGACATCACCAAGCATATCTTTGGTTAACACATCATCAATCACAAGCATAACTATAGTTATAATGACAATTTTGAGAAACATCAAGCAAGAGCTAATTTAGCAAAAAATAAAAGGCTAATTTTGTACAATTTTTCATGTAGTGGTTATAAATGAATAGTCAATTCATAGTTGCATCCATATTTTAATCATCTAAATAATTTTTGTTCGCATGCACATGTTGCATGTCTAAAAATATCTATAAGTTATAGCATGTAAATGAGACTTATCATATAGTCTTTTAAAGATGTAATCAAAGCTTTTTAAACTTGGAAGATGAATTGACCCCTTCCCCAGGTTCTTTGTATACATGTAGATCCCTTTTTTCAAAGGGTCAAAGTTTTGGATGAATATATAGGAAGAGATCAATAGATTGATCATCATGCAATTGTGTTTATTCTTTATTATTACTTCTTTGTGTTAATGAATTTGAAGTTTCTTTGTCTATATTAATTCAATAATTTTGTTGTGTATTATATTATGGATGAATCTGATTGTTTTATTAATGAATATTATTTGTAGATGTATAATATCTATTGAGGATTTATAGGTTTCATTGATTTAGATAGTTACAAGTTGAATTGATAATCCAAGGTGTGTAGAGGTATCTCCTTTGATATAGTATTTTAAGTGTGAGCCATAGCTACCTTAGATAACTTCTTAGTCTGAACTATAGACTCTTATACAAGGGTGTGCCACAATAGCCTTAAAAAGAGAAACCTTCAATTGAGATCATTAAGTATCCTATATTCATTTTAACAGATTACTAACCATGATTTTTTATGAGTGTGCAAAAGATGCAAATAACAAATATTGGTTTTGGAGATACTTGTCCACCAAAGAAATTGCCTTAGAAATTACCTTTTCAAGTACACAACCTTATTTTTTGTCTTACCCTTCCTTCTTTTTTGAGTTTATTTGAGATTTGTCCATCATAGAGTAATTCTCCACCCATCCAACTCACCCAGTGATTTACCTTTGTATTAGATCCCATACATCCATCCACAAAACTTGGTTAAACAACTCACAAGCTCAACCTGCTATTCCACTACTTGGTTGTTTTAACCACATAAATGTAACTCATGCCCTATAGTGGATCCCTATTCCATAGAGATACCAAAACATTAGAGGATACCTCATTTAAAATTTATATTGTGTACATTAATCCCACATCAACATAAATATCTAAGCAAAAAATTTTTCAAAAAATGTGCGTTAGTGGGTTCTTTAAAAACATGGCCTTCATTAGTTTTAAGGTGATAGATGCTATAACCAAGAATGTTTTTCACTAAGTAAGCCCCCCACCATTTTTGTGTGTAGTTACCTTCTTTATCATGGGTATAATATAACTTAAGGATGAGATCACCAACATTGAAAGTGTAGACTTTAACCTTTTTATTATGTTGCTTGGTGATGCAAGCCTTGTATTGCTAATTATTTTGAAGAGTAGCTAGAAAATGTTCATCAAGAAGATCAAGAGCATGACGGTGATATTCATGTCGTTATTTATTAGGAATGATACTATGAAGAGATATACGTAATAAAGGAAGCTAAAATTTTAATGGTAAGACAAACTTGGAACCATAGACTAGTAAGAACGACATTACCCTAGTGGCAATACATATGTTAGTACAATAGAACCAAAGTGTGAGATATAAATGAAGATGCCAATCTATGTAGGTTTATTTTATTGTATTTTATATAATTTTTTTGAGAATTTTGTTAGTGGCCTCAACTTGGCCATTACATTATGGATGGTAAGGTTTGGAAAATATGTGGGATATTTTAAGTTTATCACATAACTACTTCACATATTTGTTCTTGAAATTGATGCCATTAACATAAATGATAGTATGGGAACTCCAAATCAACAAATTATCTAAGGAAAAATTTATAAATAGTGGTTCCTATGACATTGATAAGAGGAATGGATTCTAGCTATTTGGTAAAATAATTAGTAGTAATAATGATAAAAACATGAAAGTGTCGTGATCGAGGTAATCTACCGATGAGATCTAATCCCCACATGGAAAATAACCAAGGGGACTCCACAATTTTGAGCTCAATTGGTGGTGAATGGATTATATCATCATGAAGTTGGAAAGGACTACACTTTTTATCAAAATTGATAGTGTCATTTTCTAACATAGGCCAAAAGTATCCCATATGTAAGAATTTTTATGTTGTAACATGTCTGTTATAGTGAATACCACAAATGCCCCCATGTGCTTGTTTTAGGAGAGGAGGGACATTTTATTGCATTACATAGAAGATCAGGGTACCTTCTACATTCTGATAATAAAAGACATTATATTAGAAGGCATATTTAAAATCTTGTTGATGAATTCTAGTCCTTTTGTGAGAATCCATGTTCAGAGGATAAGTTTGATGTTTAAGGAATTGGATAATGTTTTTATACCATGGGCTCTGTCAAATAGTGATAACCTCAATATGAAAGATGAGTGAATCTTGTGATTAAATAGAAGATGGGGACTTTATTATTTTAATAAGAAGCAAGAGAATCAGTGATAGAGTTATGATCTTTTGGAATGGGCTCAATGGTAAAAGAAGAAAACTCTTTGGTGAGTGTTGTGGCCATTTGATGATAAGTGATAATACCTTCACTTTAACATTTGTAATCATTGTTAACCTCATGGAAAATAAGTTAGGATTCACCCAAAGTGTTTATTTATGGGATATCTAAGTCAAGTGCCACTTTCATGCCTAAGATTAATGTTTTATATTTTACCATGTTATTAGTGATATCAAAGGTTAGTTGGAATGCCAAAGGGATCATTTTACCATGAGAATTAGTTAGAATATAACTTACCCCAACTCCTTGGAGACATTTGACACCATCAAAATATAGGGTCCAAGTATCTTCATGAAAATCTATGGTGACTTCAAGAAGATCTTCGATAGCTAATTTGGATTTAGTATCAAGAATGACATAGGTATCTTATTGATTATTTACATGTAAATCAATATTGAAATTATGAAAATAAGCTTTAATAGAGATAGCCTGATTTAAACCTTCAATATATAAAATTTTATCATCGAGGAGACTATCTTGAAGGTGATTTGTAGCGAGTATGGGTGCCAATGCAAGTTGGTCTGCAATGACTTGCCCTTTGATGGATTTTTACATTATAATTCAAAGATCAAATTCCATTAAGAGAACCATCTAATTTTCAATTATTTATCCATTTAGAAATTATTTGGAGAAAAAGTGATGAAGTGGGTCGAAATGGATAATGACATAGGTTGTTTGATAGAGCATGAAGTGACAGAGATTTTTAGCTACAAAGTAGATAGCGAAGCATTCACATTCTACTTTAGTATAACATTTTTTATTGTCAATGAGGCCTCAACTAATATGGTAAATAATATATTGTCTTATGGTATCATCTTGTTGGGAAAGCATTGGCCCAACTGATATAAGAGTGGAAGAGGTGTACAAAATCAAAGGACAATCATTAGAAGTGAGACAAAGGGTAAGAGGATGGAGCAATGGTTATTTCCTATTACCAAATACCTTATGATAGGGATCAGTCCATTATAGAGTATTACCTTTCTTAAGAAGGGAATTAATAGAGTATATGTGATAAGCCATTTTGGGGATGAATCATTAGATTACCGCAAGCTTGCATAGGTAAGTATAAATGTACAAAATGTAGTGAGGAATGGGCATGTTGACTATAACATTGATTTTTTGAGGATCAACATAAATACCAAGAAGAGAGACTAAGAACCCTAGTAGTTTACCAGATGTAATGCCAAATACACATTTATAGGGGTTGAGTCTAACTTTGTACTTTATTAGTTGATCAAAGTTGATGGCTAGATAAGAGAGATGGGTTGTATGAATTTTTGATTTGGCAATGAGATTATCCACATAGGTTTCATATTCTTATGTATAAGATGATGAAAAATGTGAGTCATGGTACGTTGATAGGTAGCTATGGAATTTTTAAGGGCAAAATGAATTTTAACATAGAAATAGGTGCCCCATTCCATAGTGAACGTTGTCTTGTGTTGGTTTTCAAGAACTATGTGGATTTTATTATATCCCAAAAATCCATCCATGAGGGATAGAATTTCATAGATAATAGTGGAATCTACAATGACATCTATTGAGGGTCATGGAAGATTGTCTTTGGGATAAGTGAGGTTAATATTATATAAGTCAATGCATATACAAATAACCATGGTGACATTTTTACAAATGAGAACAATGTTTAACACCCATTTAGAATAGTTCATGGGTTTAATAAACTTGGCATATACTAATTTGACAATTTCTTTATGGTATAGGGTAGAAACTTCAGCTTTAGGTGGAAATTTTTGTTATTTTTACCAAATAGGTTTGGTGTATGGGTATGTGATTATATTATTCAAAATGATACTAGGGTTGATACCTGGCATGTTTTCATATGACAAAGTAAAAATCTCATGATATTTATCAAAAAATAGGCTAAAGTTATTATGATTGGTCAGCATGAGTTCTCTAAAAAGTATTATAGGTCGAGGACATGAGGGTGTGCCATATTCTATTCTCATGGTTTATTTAATAAGAATAAAATTTACATCTTGAAAATGATATGGAGAATTGAGAAGAGAAGAAATGGTATTTGTTTTTGGATCTGTGGTAGTAATAAAATTATTAAAATGAGGAGCCTTTCATTTGAAATTCTCAAGTTTGTGATGTTGTCGAGGAAGTTGAGGTTCTTGGGCATGGAGTAATTCAAGTATGTCTTTATTTCTAGGTAGCATGGGTAAAGTTCTATAGTATTCCATGTCTACTCCAAAATTAATGATTTTGTTACCATGAGGATCATATTCATAATGTATCTAACGTACATCTTGCCATTAAGGGTAATCTTGAGAGTAGGTGGAACTATGGAATAAAGTTGATTAGATACAATTAGATTGATAATAGTCATATATTCATAATCATTGGTAGGGAAGGGATTTGGTAGAGTGACTAGTGAGATATGAGGTATATAAGGTTTTATAAGTTTCAAATTTGTGAGTGTTAACATTTGTTCAACGACCCAAGTAGTATTGAGAAGTGGAGAATTAACTGGAAGTACATGACCTTTAGGTTATAACTCGATATCCATGGAAATTACATGAATATCTCTATTGAAATAATGTGTTTTAGGTATGGTTTGATGATGGTGTTGAACATCCAAGTCTCATGTGACTGAGCTTGGGCCATGATGTATTTATCATCATAGGTGGGAGAGATAGTACATGTTTGTGTCTCTAGAGGAACATCAAAAGGAGATATGCCTAGATCACTAAATTTATGATGTGACATGGTTAAAGGGTATTGAAATAACTTAGACACTCCATATTCATTACAAGTGAAATCATCTTCTATGTAAGATTATTCATGTGCATTACATGGAAGAGGGAAATTGGTTATCTCATTGATAAGAGGGATGGTATGATCATGAGGTAGAAAATAAGGAAGGAGCCACTCCAAAATGTAAGGAGGTATCTTGGTAGTATTGCAAGTATTTTTCAAATTATTTGTCTCATCATCATCAGAATCAACAAGAGTGACTTGTAAATTTAGATTCATATTGACGAATTCAAGTAAAGGCGTACTATTAATTTTTGGAATAGTTAGAATCTAATATTTATATTTGGGATTGGGAAGCTCAATAATTTATGGATTGGGATCAGCCTCATGTTTATACCATTTGTAATTATGAATAAAATTAGTACATTGGTTATTGAAAGAGGCAATATCCCTCATGCGATGTGTCTATAGGATACCTAGGAGATTATTATAGGATAATGGTAAGTTGAGAACCATAATCTAGGTACATATAGTTTTGGGTCCAATAGTAAGAGGGAACCAAATACAATCAAGTGGTTTTTGATTGGTCTTATCAAATGCATGACATGTTAAATGAGTTTGCTTGAGATGATCTTTGATATAACCAATATGTTGAATGAGTCAAATAGATGTCACATTAATTTCCAACCCTTCATCTACTAAAACTTTTTAAATAAGGGTGGTATTAATGGATATTTTAATAAATATAGGTGGGTCATCGGCTTGAGAGATAATTTTATAATTGATCATGTCTTCTTAAAATAACTTTATGGAAGGTTTTGAAGAAGGACAAATAGTTTCAATGGTATGAAATTCTATCGATGAAGGTTCATAAGAAGGTTATTCCACTTCTAGGGAAGATGGTTCTTCAATTTATTGTAGTTTTTGCATTAATAATTTATGATGATAGGGAGAAGTTAAAACTAACTCCATGAGAGGTATTTTTCAAGGTGTTGGGTGAATATTTTGTCAACTAACTAATGACAAAATGGGTATATCAGCCACAGCATAGGGAGATTTACACCACAAAAAGTATGGGTTTACCAGATCTGAATGAAGTAAATCTCTCCTCTCATCAAGGGGAGGTTCCCTATAAATACTTACGTGCTGGACATATGTATATAATTAAGCAGAAAATAACACATGGGGGTGGTATAACAACATCTACCTCTTTTTTTTTCAGAGGTAATGTATAAAGAACAAAAGAGGGAAAATCTGGTCCTAAGATAACAACACTCCTCTTCTTTTAGGAATAATATTAAACAGAGAGCAAGAAATCACCTGAAGTAACAAAGTCCATGAGAACGCTCACGCAAGCACAAAGTCTTCCGTAGCTTCTTCACAGATTCAAAACAAGTACAATCATAGAGTAAAGTGAAGCACAAAGTCTTCACCTGAAACTACAAAAGATAATAGAATCTCAAAGATAAAAGTAACACAAAGTCTATCTTCTACCCTCTAGAAACGCCCTTAGATAATGTAAACACACCCACTTGCTTATTAAATCAGATAAACAAGATATTACCAGGAAAAAGACATAAGAACTATTTTCTAAATAACACAGATAATCTCAACACAAAGTCTGAAATGAACCTGCTTCTCATTTATTCAATCAAAATATGATTTACAAGTTTGAGCACAAAGTCTCAAAAGTTGCTTCAATTTCAGCAGAGTGTTTGCTATTAAATTTTTCCAAGCCCTTTTTACAAATGAGGTCTCCACTATATATAGGGAGAAAATCCTCAAAAACAAAAAATAATAAAATATCTTGGTCAAAGATGACTCATCTTTGACTTTTAGATATTTTTTCAAAAAATTTACAGGTAATTACATATTACAAAATTGCATGCATACTGCACAAAATAGAAATGCATAAGGATAGAAGAAGAGAGAAGGGGGAGAGAGAGTGTCAATTCTTGCTGCTAGACTTTTTCAGATGAGCATCGTACATGGCGATCGATACTTGAATTCCTATGCTGTCTGGTGCAACTGCATTTTTGAAGATGACTCTCACTTTGATCGGTGTGTCTTTCAATGCTGTGATGGCTTTAGAGTGGCCGATCAACCTGGATTTCAAATTTTCCAAAGTCAACTGGGCATCCAGAATGCTGTCCACCGAAGTCATTGAGAAAGATGTTTCTTCAAAATCTTTCTGGATCATCTCTTTGAAATTCTAAATCATTTCCTCTGCCAGAAGGAACTGATGATCCTTGGAGGTCAAGTTATATGGCAGTTCTTCTAACTTATTCAGCAGGCTCAGGTCACTCTTTTCACTAGCTTCCTTGAAAGCTTTGAGATCATCAATTAAGTCTTTGAGTACTTGAATCCTGAAGACCATTGACTCCTTGATCTCAACATAAGAGTCTTTGTTGGGGATGACACCGATAGATATCAGAGTACTCTTCTTGAGATCTTTCATTCCCTTCCATCTGCCGAGATCTTTCTCTAAGCTGTCAATTACCTGAGAAATAAGGGAGACAAAATTGTCTACCTGAGCCTGCAACTTCTTTATTTTACATATTCTTTCTGCAACTTCTAATAGCAAAGAGACTCCCTGATTGTGCATTCTTTCAACATAGTCTTCCATGATTTTTTCCTTTAAATAGGTCTTTTTAGCTTTCTGAATGACTGGATCATCCACGAAAAAGGCCTCCAGAGTTGCTGCTTCAGACGAAATAGTGAACCTTCTGATCACTGCTCTATTTTGGCTTTATAATAGTCATTCATCTCCTTCTCTCTATCAAATTTTTGGACCATAATATCCATTGCTGACTGAAGATCGCTCTTCGTACGTTCGTGAGTAACTTTGCCAAGTTCAACATGAGAGATGGAATAGCTGCTCATCTCAAAACCCTCAAGGGTTGCGTCTTGAGGAGGCTTGGCGATTTCTAGAAAATTTTGCCCCGTTTCTTCAACCAACTTGGAGAGAATTTTTGGCCTCTTAGGAGCCTTTGATTTTGCTGGCACTATCTTGCCAAAATCAAATTTATCTGGGGAGATGGCCATTTTCTTTCTTTTTGGCGTGAAAGTAGACATCCAAGGCGGGAGAGAAGTACCTGTTGTAACAATAGTTGCCTCCACTGATGTTACTATAGCAGCTTCCACACTACTGGTGGTGATAGTAGCTACAGTTAGAGTAATCAACAAAACTGTATCAATTACTGATTCTGGCTCAGGTGCAAGGCTCGGTGGCAAGTTGAAAGACGGAGATGATAGACTCCAAATAGACCTAGAAGAGCGAGGGGAACCTACAGAGGGACCCTGAGGATCACCAAATACAACCCTAGAAGGAGAAGCGGCTCCAGAAGAGGGAACACTAATTGGAAAGATAGGAGAAATGGGCACCATAGGAGATTGAGGGGGAGAAGGAGAGGCACTCTATAGTGGCTGTGCTTGTCCCTACGAGAGTGGAGACCCAACACCTGGTCGTTTTAAAGGTTGATCTTGTGTTTTTATGGACTGAGCTGTCTGTGTCTTGGGGCTTTGACCTTTGGTTCCTTCAGCTGCCGTTTCAGGCCCTTGTGCAGTCTTAAGCTTCTTAGACACAAAAATGATCCTAGGCTTGTGAGGCCTAGAAGGAGAAGGAACGTCACCTTTGTTTTTTGTTCAGTTTTCTACCTTCCTCTTCAATTTTGCTTGGTATTCAGCCTCTGATCCTGTAATGAATTCTTTCAGGGTGATCCCTTTTGCTGCTAACCAATCATTGGTGTTAGCCAATATTGGTTCAAATCTTTTTCTCAGAGAGGTCAGTTCCTTTTGAGACCACTAAATTGGAGGGAGAGGGGAACCAGCAACATTTTCTGCCAGATACTTGCTGTTTATGATGTTCCCATCATCGATTAAACCAGAAGAGATCTCTACAAGCATGAGGTATTCTATCTACTCCAGCATCAGATGGCAAAAGTCTATTTTCTTTATTTCGTTAGCCGTCCTCAGGTCCACCCAGATATCCTCGATCATGGGTTCGTGGAACTGAGTTTTTCTTTTGATCTTCTCTTTGACTCCCCTGTAGTAAAATTTCTCCCATCTCTTGAATGGTTTGATGGTAACCATTTGCATTTCTATTTCCATGACCCTAGCTTTGGTTGATGTAGCAACTAAAAACTTGCCAATCTGGATTGAAAACTTAAAACTGGGTCTCTTCAGTTCCATCTGTTTAGTATGCACGACAACTAGTTGTTGGCATAATTCCATTAAAACTAATTTGTCTGAAGGGAACTTGGGGAGCATTTAAGGGTAGCCTTGGTAAAAACCAACCCAAAGATAACAAAAAGTAGGAAACTGGAGGAACATACAGCCATAACCGTTCACTACCGCTCAGGCTTCGTCTGATATTCTCTTCTACTCCAGTTGAGGATCGAAAAGACACAAATATATGGTGAAGAATACGTCATTTACTCATCTGAAATGACGTGTTGACCCTTGAAGCATTAGCTATGGATAATATGATTAGATCAGGGTGGTCTTTCTATCTCCCTCTGTTGTCAAACCTGGGAAAGATCGCATTACAGCAGCGATGTAGACCAGGTATGAAGTCATGTAGAATTTGGAGGAGGTCTGTACCCTAGTCAGTTGTTCATGGATAGTGTTGTTGATCTATTCCCCCAAAAGATAGTTTGCTTACCCTGGAGGATGATCTTAATGAATGGATACATCCATTCATGGAACTGTGAAGAAGATGGGAGGCCTCGTACTCTACTGAGAAGGGTGATCAAGTCACCAACTTCTTCGACGAAATCGCTCCTAGGGAAGTTTTTCGGCCATCTAGAGAGGCCGGTCTTGGGGGTCTTTAGCCACTTATAGTTCATGACCTTCTTTTCCCTTTCGGGGTCTTTGTCATACTCCTTTTGTGCATTTGCGAAGTCAATTTGGGTTACTTCGGTGGCTGGAGGACACAAGAAAACTTTGTTGATAAAATCAGGGTCCAACCGAATTATCATGCTGCCACTGGCATCTGAGACCGATCTGGTCTCTTTGTTGTAAAAACATGTGCACTGGAGGACAAAATCCACATGATGTGCTGCTACCGGATAGGCGGCCACCAGGTGGATGTTGCTCTCAACAATTCTTTTTATCCCAGTACTGAGATTTGTTGCCTTAGTTTGCGCCAAGAATTTGGCCATGTCCATGTGGCCGATCTCAGTATCTCGAATGTCATCAACATTTGAGGTGACTGATGTGGGCGAGAAGATGCCCTGGTACTTGTATTTCATGCTTTTTGCCTTTGAAGGAGACGCTTCCATCATAAAGGACAATCTTGATTGGATGGGAGTAGATGTACAGGAGTTCGCTGAAGGTGCTGCAGCCATGATCACAGACAAGAGGAGAGTGAGCGAGAGAAGGAGAGCACAATTTAAGTGACATTGGTTATTGGAGGTCACTTAAATAGGCCAGGCCTAATAAAAGAGAAAAAAATGAGGAAGAAAAAGCATGAAAGGGACAACTCGGAAATTTTTTTGGGAGTTAGCTGAAAGTTAAGGAAAAATGTAGGGGCAGCAAAAATTGCCGCCCTTGCATAAATGAAAAGAAATAGCAGGGGCGGTGATTTTTGCTGCCCTTGCAGGAAGGATGCATGGGAAAGGCAGGGGTGGCAAAAATTGCCTCCTTTGCACTAAAGTTGAAAAAACGTGCAGAGGCGGCGAAAATTGCCACCCCTGTGCTTGACAAGAGGAAAACGTGGAAGGGCAGTGTTTTTCACCGCCTTTGCACGAAGGATGAAAAGACAACATGGGTGGCAAAAAATGCTGCCCTCGTAAGGAGAGAAAACTGTGGGTAGGGGAAAGAGGAGCCCGCAATGAAGGAGGAAGGATGGGTGGAAGAAAATGGCTAAGGATGCGGGTGGCAAAATCTGCTGCCCACGTGAGGTCCTAGCAGAAAAACTACGGGTAGGAGGGAGAAGAAAAAAGAAATAAAAAATAAAACAACTAAAGAAACTAAGCTAAAATAGAATAAAATAGGAAATAAACTTAAAAACAAACCCTACGTGAGAAAATGCACGTGTCACAAGGTTGGATCTGCGAGTTGGTGCTTCGAAACGTCACTTGAGGCGCTCAGGTGCAAGAGGTAGGAGGAGAGGAGGAAGCAATGAGAAGAATGAGGCTCAAATCAGAATATATGGGGTGAAAAACCCACCCCAACAACCTGCCATGTGTGGCCATTAATGCCTGTGCAGAAATCAAGACATGCAAGGGTGGCATTTTTTGCTACCCTTGCATGTAGTTAGTTTATTTTGTAGGGGCGGCGATTTTTGCCGCCCTTACAGGCCCGAGAGCAGGGGCGGCAAAATTTTCCGCCCTTGCAGGAAATGTGCATTAGCAGCAAAAATCGCCGCCCTTGCACAAAAATAAGGGAAATGCAGAGGCGATAATTTTTGCCCCTCATGCAGGGGAAACAAAAAAAAACCATCTCAGGAAGGAGAAAAAGGGGAAGGGAAAACTTGGCTTGGACGAGATAGTAACCACTCCTTGTTCTGAGGCCAAGACGAAAATGAATTTTAAAATTCGTATCAAAAAATGAACTTAGAGAGACAAAAGATGAAATAGACAAGTTTTGTAAGGGGTTGTTTTCAAAAATGAGCTAAGCTAATTTTGGAAACAATAGTTGGCTCCTATTGGGGAACTTCTGTTTAATCAAATTGATTAGCGGAAGCAGAATCTAGTCTCTAAGTGCCTTCATCCAAGCCATTGGGCTATGGAGTTGAGCGAAAAAATGAAAGAAAAATAGACAAAACATAAAAACTATACATATTTTACAAATGAACTCATTTGAGCTTCAAGGATTGAAAAGCTTGAGATGCTATCCACTGTGAGGTAGTGTAAATGGTGTTCCATCTTTATACTCTAGCAAGAAGCTGGCTTCACCACAAAGCTGTCGAATGGTGAACGGGCCTCTCCATAGGGAATCAAATTTGTTGTGCATCCTTTTTGGTTCTCGTCTCTTGTCTCATAACAAGACCTAATCTCTAACTTGGAATCCACGCACTCTAGCCCTCTTATCAAAAAGTGCTTTCACCCGGTCCTGATGCTCCTTGATTCAATCCACTACCATAACTCATTATTCATTCAGCTCGGTTAAACACATGATTCGTTTGTCAATTGAGCTTTCAAAGGTTGAGTCTTCAATTGCTCTGGTTAACCTAAACACTGGTAGTTCAAGGGTGATGGAGATTTCTACATTTAGTCCAGATAGGAGTTGGAAAGGCGACATACCTATAGCCCTTTTAGGTGTTATTCTGTCGGCTCATAAAGCATCATACAAAGCTTTGTGCCATGTTCTTTGGTTGTCGTCTACTAACTTCCTGATAATGGTGACCAGGTTCTTGTTACTCAATTCTGCCTATCTATTTCCCTGAGGGAAATAATCTGAAGTGTGAGATAAGGTGATCTCATAACCAAAGCAAAATTGAGTAATTTCATATGAAAAAAACAAGCCACATTATCTGTTATGATTTTTAGTGAAACCCCAAACCTAAAGATGATATTTTCTTTGAGAAAGCTGCATACTACTTCAGATGTAGCATGCTTGGTTGGTATGGCCTCCACCCACTTAGTAAAATAATCCATCATAGTGAGGACATAATCATGTTCGGCACTTGAAGACGGGTTAACTGCACCAATGAAATCAATACCCCACTGCTGAAATGGTTCTTCGATCATAACCGACTTTAGGGGCAAAGCAGGAAGCTTAGGCTTTCCAACAAATTGCTGACATAGTTCACACCTACACACCCATTTGTACGCATCCTAGAACAACGTGGGCCAATAATATCTTGCTCGTAGAATTTTGTGTTCTGTCACTGGTGCAAAAAAAGTCCTCCACAGGCTAGATTGTGAAAAGATTTTAAGAGTCTTTCCTGTTGTGCCTTATCAACACAACAAAAAAATGCTCCGTCCAGGTTTCTCTTATACAGGCCATTGTCTCACAAGACGTAACCAACTGCTTTCAATTTAACATTCCACTTTTCTTTATAAGAGAGATGATCTAGACATTCACCATATGTCAGAAAGTGAGCAATGTCTGAATACCACTCATCGGTGGTCGCAACAAAGAGGACTGTAGGCACATCCTCGGTCTCTGCCTCATTTTCTATTTTCTCTGAAATGTTATTGGTGATTAACTGGCAAAGACC
The DNA here is from genome assembly GCA_037957365.1 of Torreya grandis. Taxonomy (NCBI): domain Eukaryota; kingdom Viridiplantae; phylum Streptophyta; class Pinopsida; order Cupressales; family Taxaceae; genus Torreya; species Torreya grandis. The sequence continues at coordinate 832,038 of JARHVA010004871.1, read as the reverse complement.
CTTTCTCCACACTAGCTTGGTTGGTTTGAGGTCCAGATCAAACTCTTGAGTTTTAGCAATCCAGTTACCTCTCCTCATACCGAACTCCTACTGAGTCAAAATGGATTTTACTGTAGTGTCTGGTACAAGAACTTTGGTGTGAGCGTTCAGGATATAAAATTTGAAATGCTTAAGTGCTTTGACCACAGCATATGCATGCTTTTCCATAAGGGAGTATTTTAGTTCATGATCTTTGAGTGGACAACTCATGAATGAAATCAAAGATTCTACACATTCTAGATTTTGCTGGACTAGAATGGCCGATAATGTATGCTCGAAAGCATAACTATATATTTTGAAACTCTTAGTGTAATCAAGACAAACCAAAACCGGTGCTCAGGCAATTGCTTCCTTAATCTCTTTGAACGCTGATTTACCCTCAGCGGTCCACCTAAATGTAGTATTACCCTTCATCATGTTGACAATATGACAGGTTTTTTTAACAAACTCAGGAATAAACTTTCGGAGGAAATTCACCTTTTCAAAGAAAGAGTGAACTACGGTCTTGCTGGTAGGTAGAGTAAGTTCCTGGATGGAATTGACTCTCTCTGAATCAATCCTAATACCTTCTCGAGAGACAATGTGTCCGAGAAGTTTTCCTTCAGTTACTCTAAAGACAGATTTCTTTGGGTTTAAAGAGATACCATTCTGACGACAGCGTTCCAGTATCCTTTGCAAATGGTAAACATGTTCGGAATGATGCTTTGAAACACTGTCAGATCATCCAGGTATACGACAATAAATTTTCTCATTTCATCTTTGAAATCAAGATCCATTGCCCTTTGAAATGTGGTGCCTGCATTTATCAGGCCAAAAGGCATTCTTCGGTAAGCGAATGTGCCCCAAGGTGTGGTGAACGCTGTCTTGTGTTGATCTTCCTTTTCAACTTCAACCTGGTTGTACCCTGAAAAACCATCTAACATTGATAACATTTCAGAACCTATTACCATTTGCAGGACCTGATCCATGATAGGAAGGGGGTAGTTATCTTTTAAAGACAACTGGTTCAAGTTCTTGAAATCCACAGAGATTTGAATTTTGCTGTTCTTCTTCCTGACGGGTACTATGTTGGCAATCCATGTTGAATGATGGATTGGAAAAATTATCTGGGCATTCAACATTTTTTGTATCTCAGTTAAAATAGTGCCTGATATTTTTGGATTGTATTGCCTAGATTTTTGTTTGTAAGGTACAGAGTTGACTTTCAGGGGAATATCGTGACGGATGTCATTTGGCCTGAGTGATTTCAAATCATCATAGGAATAGGCCAATACATCCATATACTGGCGAAGTAGACTAGCAAGCTCAAATCTTTCCTTGAGAGTGCAGCATTTTCCAGTGTTTACCATTTTAGGATCGTACTTGGTTCCCAAATTTACCTGATCAAAGTCTTGAGAGGACTGTGAATCCATGCGCTGTTGCTTAATAAACCTATCATGGCTATCAAACAATTTCTCTAAGGACACCAAGTCCTTTGGAATTTTATTCCCTTTAAGCTGTAGGAAGTCCTCACTTGCATCCGTATTGGTCTCATGGGCCGCTTCACACTCACGGGGTTCACTTCCTTCAAAATGCAGTTGTTTGAAACTATCTTTTTGCTCTAAGAAGGTGATGATTTGATCATTGTTGTTAAATACTTGCCAGTGGCTGGCATTATCTGGTACACTTGGCTAAAAAACTAGCTCAATAGTGTACCTATCTCCCTTAAAATTTGGGTGAGGAACTAAAAGGGTGGCAGAAATAGCCAATGCATCTGTTCGGTTATTAAATTCCCTTGGAATGGTGGAGATATTGAAAGCGTCAAAATTTTCAATCTGATCCCAGACCAAGTTGCGATAGTGGCACAACCTTTCATTTTTTGTCTGGTAGAGGTTCCTCACTTCGCAGACTATCAACTCAGCGTCCCCTTTAGCATGAAGTTGTCTAATACCCTTCTCTCTGGCAGCCTATAGTCTGAGCAACAGGGATTCATACTCAGCTGTGTTGTTGATATTACTGAACTGCAATTTGTAGGACAAAGGAAAAATATCTCTCTGAGGAGCTACCAACACAACCCCGGCTCCTGAACTGGTTGAAGAACAACTACCGTCAAACTCTAAGGTCCATATCTCGTTAGCCATTGCTTTTCCTTCAAAAACTTTCCCACTTCGAGGAAGAGGTTGTTCCAAGTGTTCATTTTGCTTTGGCTTTTTTTAGCTATATCAGCTGAACACAATCTCAAGTTATCGCCTGAAGAAGTTTCATTAGACATCTCACGAGTTCCGTCCGTAGATAGGAAGTAATTGCCCATGCCCGAGGACTCAAATAAAATTTGAGCTTCCGGTGCTGATGATCGCGTAACTACGTACCTTGCTTCTTTTTTAGGAAGTAATTTATTGTAGTTTTTGCATTAATAATTTATGATGATAGGGAGAAGTTAAAACTAACTCCATGAGAGGTATTTTTCAAGGTGTTGGATGAATATTTTGTCATCAACTAACTGATGACAAAATGGGTATATCAGCCACAGCACAGGGAGATTTACACCACAAAAAGTATGGGTTTACCAGATCTGAATGAAGTAAATCTCTCCTCTCATCAAGGAGAGTTTCCCTATAAATACTTACGTGCTAGACATATGTATATAATTAAGCAAAAAATAACACATGGGGGTGGTATAACAACATCTACCTCTTTTTTTTTTAGAGGTAATGTATAAAAAACAAAAGAAGGAAAATCTGGTCCTAAGCTAATAACACTCCTCTTTTTTTAGGAATGATATTAAACAAAGAGCAAGAAATCACCTGAAGTAACAAAGTCCATGAGAACGCTCACGCAAGCACAAAGTCTTCCATAGCTTCTTCACAGATTTAAAACAAGTACAACCATAGAGTAAAGTGAAGCACAAAGTCTTCACCTGAAACTACAAAAGATAATAGAATCTCAAAGATAAAAGCAGCACAAAGTCTATCTTCTACCCTCTAGAAATGCCCTTAGATAATGTAAACACACCCACTTGCTTATTAAATCAGATAAACAAGATATTACCAGGAAAAAGACATAAGAACTATTTCCTAAATAACACAGATAATCTCAACACAAAGTCTGAAATGAACCTGCTTCTTATTTATTCAATCAAAATATGATTTACAAGTTTGAGCACAAAGTCTCAAAAGTTTCTTCAATTTCAGCAGAATGTTTGCTATTAAATTTTTCCAAGCCCTTTTTACAAATGAGGTCTCAACTATATATAGGGAGAAAATCCTCAAAAATAGAAAATAATAAAATATATAAAATATCTTGGTCAAAGATGACTCATCTTTGACTTTTAGATATTTTTTCAAAAAATTTACATGTAATTACATATTACAAAATTGCATGCATTTTGCACAAAACAGAAATGCATAAGGATAGAAGAAGAGAGAAGGGGGAGAGAGAGTGTCAATTCTTGCTGCCGAACTTTTTCAAATGAGCATCATACATGGCGATCGATGCCTGAATTCCTATGCTATCTAGTGCAACTACATTTTTGAAGATGACTCTCGCTCTGATCAGTGTGTCTTTTAATGTTGTGATGGCTTTAGAGTGGCTGATCAACCTGGATTTCAAATTTTCCAAAGTCAACTGGGCATCCAGAATGCTGTTCACCGAAGTCATTAAGAAAGATGTTTCTTCAAAATCTTTCTGGATCATCTCTTTGAAATTTTGAATCATTTCCTCTGCCAGAAGGAACTGATGATCCTTGGAGGTCAAGTTACATGGCAGCTCTTCTAACTTGTTCAGTAGGCTCAGGTCACTCTTTTCACTAGCTTCATTGAAAGCTTTGAGATCATCAATTAAGTCTTTGAGTACCTGGATCCTAAAGACCATTGACTCCTTGATCTCAACATAGGAGTCTTTGTTGGGGATGACACCGATAGATATCAGAGTACTCTTCTTGAGATCTTTCATTCCCTTCCATCTGCCGAGATCTTTCTCTAAGTTGTCAATTTTTTGAGAAATAAGGGAGACAAAATCATCTACCTGAGCTTGCAACTTCTTCATTTTACCTGTTCTTTTCACTACTTCTGACAACAAAGAGACTCCTTGATTGTGCATTCTTTCAACATAGTCTTCCATGACTTTTCCCTTTAAATAGGTCTTTTCAGCTTTCTGAATGACTGGATCATCCATGAAAAAGGCCTCCAGAGTCACTGCTTCAGGCAGAATAGTGAACCTTCTGATCACTGCTGTTAACTACTCTATTTTGGCTTTATAATAGTCCTTCATCTCTTTCTCTCTGTCAAATTTTTGAACCATAATGTCCATTGCTGACTGAAGATTGCTCTTCGCACCTTCGTGAGTAACTTTGCCAAGTTCAACACAAGAGATGGAATAGCTGCTCATCTCAAAACCATCAAGGGTTGCGTCCTGAGGAGGCTTGGCGATTTTTAAAAAATTTTGCCCCTTTTCTTCGACTAACTTGGAGAGGATTTTTGGCCTCTTAGGAGCCTTTGCTTTTGCCGGCACTATCTTGCCAAAATCAAATTCATCCGGGGAGTTAGCCATTTTCTTTCTTTTCAGCGTGAAATCAGACATCTAAGGCAGGAGAGAAGTACCTGTTGTAACAATAGTTGCCTCCACCGGTGTTACTATAGCAGCTTCCACACTACTGGTGGTGATAGTAGTTGCAGTCAGAGTAATCGGTGAAACTGTATCAATTACTGATTCTAGCTCAGGTGTAGGGCTAGGTGGCAGGTTGAAAGACAGAGATGATAGACTCGAAATAAACCCAGAAGAGTGAGGGAAACCTGTGGAAGGACCCTGAGGATCACCAAATACAACCCTAGAAGGAGAAGCAGCTTTGGAAGAGGGAACACTGATTGGGGAGATAGGAGAAATGGGCACCATAGGAGATTGAGGGGGAGAAGGAGAGGTGCTTTGTAGTGGCTGTGCTTGTCTCGACGAGAGTGGAGACCCAACACCTGGTCATTCTGAAGGTCGATCTTGTGTTTCCATGGGCTGAGCTGTCTGTGTCTCGGGGCTTTTTCCTTTGGTTCCTTCAGCTACCATTTTAGGCCCTTGTGCAGTCTTAGGCTTCTTGGACACAAAAATGATCCTAGGCTTGTGAGGCCTAGAAGGAGAAGGAATGCCACCTTTGTTTTTTGTTCAGTTTTCTGCCTTCCTCTTCAATTCTGCTTGGTATTCAGCCTCTGATCCTATAATGAATTCTTTCATGGTGATCCTTTTGGCTGCTAACCAATCATTGGTGTTAGCCAATATTGGTTCAAATCTTTTTCTCAGAGAGGTCAGTTCCTTCTGAGACCACTGAATTGGAGGGAGAGGGGAACCAACAACCTTTTCTACCAGATACCTGCTGTTTATGATGTTCCCATCATCAATTAAACTAGAAGGGATCTCTACAAGCCCAAGGTATTCTATCTGCTCCAGTGTCAGATGGCAAAAGTCTATTTTTCTTATTTTGTCGACTGTCCTCAGGTCCACCCAGATATCCTCAATCATGGGTTTGTGAAACTGAGTTTTTCTTCTGATCTTCTCTTTGACTCCCCTATAGTCAAATTTCTCCCGTCTCTTGAATGGTTTGATGGTAACCATCTACAGTTCTGTTTCCATGACCCTGGCTTTGGTTGATGTAGCAACTGAAAACCTGCCAATTTGGATCAAAAACTTAAAACTGGGTCTCTTCAATTCCATCTATTTAGTATGCACGACAACTAGTTGTCAACACAATTCCATTAAAACTAATTTGTCTGAAGGGAACTTGGGGAGCATATAAGGGTAGCCTTGGTAAAAACCAACTCGAAGATAACAAAAAGTAGGGAACTAGAGGAACATACAGCCATAACCATTCACTACCACCCAGGCCTCATCTGATATTCTCTTCTGCTCCAGTTGAGGATCGAAGAGACATAAAAATACGATGAAGAATGTGTCATTTACTCATTTGAAATGACATGTTGACCCTTGAAGCGTTAGCTGTGGATAATATGAGTAGACTGAGGTGGTCTTTGTATCTCCCTCTATTGTTAAACCTGGGAAAGATCTCATTGCAGTAGCTATGTAGACCAGGTACGAAGTCATGTAGAATTTGAAGGAGGTCTGTACCCTGGTCAGTTGTTCATGGATAGCGTTGCTGATTTGTTCCCCCCAAAAGATAGTTTGCTTACCCTGGAAGATGATCTTAATGAATGGATACATCCATTCATGGAATTGTGAAGAAGACGGGAGGCCCCGTACTCTGCTGAAAAGGGTGATCAAGTCACCAACTTCTTTGATGAAATCATTTCTAGGGAAGTTCTTTGGCCATCTAGAGAGGCCGGTCCTGGGGGTCTTTAGCCACTTATAGTTCATGACCTTTTTTGCCCTTGAGGGGTCTTTGTCATACTCCTTTTGTGCGTTTGCGAAGTCAATTTGGGTTACTTCGGTGGCTGGAGGACATAAGAAAACTTTGTCGATAAAATTAGGGTCCAACTGAATTATCATGCTGCCTCTGGCGTCTGAGACCGATCTGGTCTCTTTGTTGTAAAAATGTGCACACTGGAGGACAAAATCTGCATGATGTGCTGCTATCAAAAAGGTGGCCACCAGGTGGATGTTGCTCTCAATAATTCTTTTTATCCCAGTACTGAGATTTGTTGCCTTGGTTCGCACCAAGAATTTGGCCATGTCCACGTGGCCGATCTCGGTATCTCGAATGTCATCGACATTCGAGGTGACTGATGTGGGTAGGAAGATGCCTTGGTACTTGTATTTCATGCTTTTTGCCTTTGAGGGAGACGCTTCCATCGTAGAGGACAATCTTGATTGGATGGGAGTAGATGTACATGAGTTCACTGAAGGTGCTGCAGCCATGATCACAGATGAGAGGAGAGTGAGCGAGAGAAAGAGAGCACAATTTAAGTGACATGGGTTACTAGAGGTCACTTAAATAGGCTAGGCCTAACAAAGGAGTGAAAAATGAGGAAGAAAAAGCATGAAAGGGACAACTCAGAAAAAATTCTGGGAGTTAGCTGAAAATTAAGGAAAAATGCAGGGGCGGCAAAAATCGCCGCCCTTGCATAAATGAAAAGAAATAGCAGGGGCGGCGATTTTCACCGCCCTTGTAGGAAGGATGTAGGGGAAAGGCAGGGGTGGCAAAAATTGCCACCCTTGCACTAAAGTTGAAAAAATGTGCAGAGGCGGTGAAAATTACCACCCCTACGCTTGAAAGGAGGAAAACATGAAAGGGCGGCATTTTTCACCGCCTTTTCACGAAGGATGAAAAGACAACACGGGTGGCAAAAAATGCTGCCCTCGCAAGGAGATAAAACTGTGGGTAGGGGAAAGAGGAGCCCACGATGAAGGAGGAAGGATGGGTGGAAGAAAATGGCTAAGGATGCGGGTGGCAAAATCTGCCACCCGCGTGAGGTCCTGGCGGAAAAACCGTGGGTAGGAGGGAGAAGAAAAAATAAATAAAAAACAAAACAACTAAAGAAACTAAGCTAAAATAGAATAAAACAGGAAATAAACTTAAAAACGAACCCTACCTGAGAAAATGCGCGTGTCATGAGGTTGGATCCACGAGTTGGTGCTTTGAAACGTCACTTGAGGCGCTCAAGTGCAAGAGGTAGGAGGAGAGGAGGAAGCAATGAGAAGAATGAGGCTCAATTCTAAATATATGGGGTGAAAAACCCACCCCAACAACTCACCGTGCATGGCCATTAATGCTTACGCAGAAATTGAGACGTGCAAGGGCAGCATTTTTCATCGCCCTTGCATGTAGTCAGTTTATTTTGTAGGGGCAGCGATTTTTGCCACCCTTGCAAGCCAGAGAGCAGGGGCGACAAAATTTTCCACCCTTGCAGGAAATGTGCATTGGCGGAAAAAATCACCACCCTTGCAAAAAAATAAGGGAAATGCAGAGGCGATGATTTTTGCTGCTCATGCAGGGGAAACAAAAAGAAACCATCTCAGGAAGGAGAAAAAGGGGAAGGAAAAACTTGGCTTGGACGAGATAGTAACCACTCCTCGTTTCGAGGCTAAGATGAAAATGAATTTTTAAATTCGTATCGAAAAATGAACTTAGAGAGACAAAAGATGAAACAGACAATTTTCGTAGGGGGTTGTTTTCAAAAATGAGCTAAGCTTGATTTTGGAAATAACACAAGGCATAGAGTTAAGTTCCTATAAGAAATTATAATGAGTTATTGAAGATGAAGAACCAATATGAGGATTGAAAGGTAAAATATTTTTAGGAAGAAGAGAGTAGTTGGAGGTTAAGATTGAAGAAGTGGTTCCTCATTGGTTTTTGAAGGTATATTAGGGTTAGTGTCTTTGAGAAGTTTTTCTTTGAGTGATGGTGTAGACACTAGAAAACTGCACAGTTATAGTTTTCGATGACTAAGTGCCTCGAGACCCCCTAAAGACCCTCTAAACCTTCTTAATCCTTAACCAACCCATCTTAACCTGAACAAATCACTATTCTCATAGTCACATAGTACTATTCAAAATTAATATTTGAAAGTAGTATTCAAAAATACTATTCACTATCACTATTCATTGTGGGACCCACTATCACTATTCATGATGACATGGCAAGTGACATGGCATGTGACATGAAAAGTGACATGGAAGGTGATATATCAAATGATTTGGAAAGTGACATGACTTATAAGTGAGGTGGCTTGACGTGGGACATCATACCCCATTTGGGACCCTTTTCCAAGGTGCTTAATGACCTCATTTAAGCATCACAAGGGCCCCCCCTTGAAATATGACAAATTTACACTTAAGGGGCAATCATTAAATATGTATTTTGTCTTCACACATGAACTTAGCCTTAAAAATGAGATACCTAACTATTTAAGTGCTTTGGAAAAGATAAAAGACATTATATCCACCTATTTTTGATTTTTTAACCCAAATGAGAGACCCATGATCAAGGTGGGAATACCACCACCCTCATATTCTGACTCATTCATGCACTCACGTAGAAAATGGTGCCACATTTTTTGGGGCATATCTTTAAGTGCTTGGATGAAGACAAGAAAGGGTGGTGAAAAGTCTTTTAGCCTCATTTACGCCCATGTGCATGATTCCCATTCAAAATTGGACTCATGTGCAAGGTGGAGACACACCAACCTAAATAGGAGACCCATGATCAAGGTGGGAATCTAACCACCCTCATATTTTGAATCATTCATGCATCCACATAGAAAATGGTGCCATACTTTGTGGGGCATCTCTTTAAGTGCTTGGATGAAGATATGAAAGGGTGGTGAAAAGTCTTTTAGCCTCATTAAGACTTATGTGCATGATTCCCATTCAAAATTGGACTCATGTGCAAGGTGGAAGACACTAACCCAAATGGAAGATCAATGATCAAGGTGGGAATCCCACCACCCTCATATTTTGACTCTTTCATGCACCACATGGGAAATGACACCATACTTCTACTATTCCCTCTTTTGGCATGGTTCTTGATAACAAATTCTATAAATACACCCCTTCTCCTTCATCCAAGGTTAAGTTGGAAGTTATTCTTTGGTTACTAACATTTTATTGTAGGTATTTGAAAGAGGTCATAATTTTGGAGGTCATCCACATCTTGGAAGAAAAAAATAAAAAGCAATGAAGTTTTGTCAAAATTACCATCGGATTCCTTCATCACATCATCAACAACATCAACCACATCAACAAGCCTCAAGGTATTATTATTATTATTATTATTATTATTATTTAGTTATTTACTTAAATAATTCCTTTTATTATCTTGAACTTTATCCCTTAATCCACTTTTCATCTTAATCCATTGACCTCCTTTACCACCTTTACCATTGTAATCCCATTTACCTCCTGTGCCCTCTTTGCACCTTTCCCACCTTCACCCTCTTTGCTCCTTTATCCTTTTGCTACTCTAATTACTTGTTTTATATTTTTAAACCATCCATCCCTCTCATTTTATTATCTCAATCAACCCCAACCAAACCATTATTTTGATCCTTATCAAATTACCAAACCCAAAACCACAACCATGTCTTAACCAATTTTTAACATTAGTATAATCAAACTCGTTGCTTCATTTTGGTTAACTTAGCAAATCATCTAATTTTATCAATTTATTTGCTATCATTTGCTGTATTTTATTTTAGTTTTAATGTCATTTAAGACAATTTTTTTTACATTATTTTCACTTAAGTGTTTTAAATAAGGTTGATTGACAACCTCTTAGAAAACTTTCACTTCTAGGATCTAGCTCATGCTAGGTAATCCACCCATCTACTTATCTAACAAACAAGTTTGTTTTAGTATTTTATTATTTTCAGGTTATCCTCTTGAGACAAATAGGAGCTCTATATAATCACTTAAATTCAATGTGCACACATTCAACATGTATTCTTCCACACCCTTTTTAACTAGTTTCTTATTTTCACACTTAAGAAAAAACAAAAATTAGACAAAAACATTTTAGTACGCCTAATGGGACTTTTGGGTTTTCTTAGGTTCTTAGATATTTTAGGACATTTATAATTGCATTAATGAAATTAATTTAGTTAAATTCTTAGAAAATTAATCTTCTTTCTTTACAAAAAAGGGAAAAAAGAGGATTCATCTTAGGATTAGGATTGCATTTTCATGTTGCATTTAGGTGCCTTTTAGTTATTTTTATCTTCATTCAAAGAAATCAATTTTTTTTAGGCTAAAATCAAGTGCATCCATTGACTACTTGCTTGATTTTAGCTCACCTAGTTTGATTAAAAACATTATGATTTAATCATAGTTCATAAATGTTATACAAACCAAACCACTTGCATAAAAAAACATCAAAACACACTTGAGACAAGGCCAAACTAGGATTTCATCACCTAGCTGATCACCTTACCCTTTCTTGGTTATCTTACTTAGATTTAATTACTAAGGGGATAACCAACTCAGTTCTCTGGTTGAGTATAAACTCTGAAAATTAGTACATATTGGCTAAACACTCATACTGATTGTGAGATTATGATGTGAGGGGAGAAATCTCTAAGTACTAGGCCATGTACTTGGAGTAATACATATTTCTATTGAGTGCCTAAACATAATCTGAAGCCAAACATAGACTACCTTATTTAGGACCTATTCAAGCCAATTTCCTCTTCACACTTTTCTAAGGCAAAATCCAAAATAGAGATTAAAAAGAATCCTAGGATTTAACACACTCTTATTGAATGCATTGTTTTCCTTGAGTCTTTTTTTTATTTCTCTTTGTTTGAGGTGTGAGAACATATCATTCTTTTCTTATTTTCTTATATGGTTATCACTCACCAACAATTAAAAGACCTCAAGGAACAAAACCCACCACCAAATCAACCATCACCAACTTCTACCTCTTCATCCATGGAACACATTTTTGAATCCATAAACTCTCCTCACTCTCTGGGAAGTCCTACTCAGATAGTCTCAAGAGATGTAGCTTTTTCCACTTTCCTAAACAACAATTATGCAACCTTATAACATTACCTAAGAACTACATCTTACCAAATCTTGGTTTCAACCCCACCCTTAGATATTCCTTATGGCATGCCTCTTCAACTCATGGGGAATACCTCCACTACCACAATAATCTCTCAACCTTTAGCTATCCAAACATCATCATCAACCAATAACTCCCTCGAAACTAATCCACCAACCCAAACTACCACTACCATTTACCTTTTACTAATCACTTCCCCATAATAAGAGTGTCTACCTCTAACTCTACCCATCTTCCTCTAGTTACCTCCAATCCATAAAAAAACTACTCCACTTCCAAGCCTTGTGGTGTCCATACCCTCCATGTTACTACCAATCAACATAAGAGTCACCACCCTTCCATCGGCCACTAACCCAACCACCACTCTGACCCAATACACAACCATTAGCTATCTTCATAACCCAAAAAGGCACATCCCCGCTATCCAACCACTCACCTCTACCCAACCATTAACATCTACATACCAATATATATCTTCCTCATAACCTCCAAAGAACATAAACAAATACGTGGAGTCATCTCAACCATCTAGTAGTTATTCACACAATCCAAACCTCAACAAAACATACCAGATAACTACACATCTTAAAAACTTCAATTAGACTTTATGAAGTTGATCATGGACAAGATGACTACCCTTGAGTCATCCATCTCTAGACCCTATAATCTCTTATCTTATGATCAAATTTGCAATGAGCCTATTCACCCTTCGGTCCCCATCACAATTTTAATAGTAAAGAGGACCCTCAACAACATTTAAGAGCATTTAGGCAATCTTACTACTTGATTGCCCATGATGATGATCTTCTCCTTCATACCTATTCTATGTCATTATCCAGAACAACATTGGATTGTTATAGTGCCATACCCAAACATTCCATCATCTCTTTCACCCAATTAGCCTAAAACTTCTTGGATCACTTTTCGATCAATATATCTAAGAAAGTTTTTATTATTGACCTCTACTCTATTTGATAATTTGAAGTTGAATCTATTATCAAATTTTTGACTCATTGGAGGATCTTAATCAACCAACTTTCCTTTTCATTACCTCAACTTGAGCTTATGGAGCTCTTCACCTGGGCATGTGTAAAACATATTTCATCCACATTATGTGTCATAAACTTTCAGACCTTTGATGAATATTTTAACATGGCTCATAAAATAGAGAATAGAGCCATTGATAAATGAAAGTTAAAGTTGAAGAGAAAGAACTCAAATTACAAACCTAATGAGCCCTTCTCTTCCAAACCAAATAACCAAACCAATCCTAACACTAAAAACAAATCAACCACCAATGCCATTATCCTCAAAACCACACCACTACCATCTACCAACCAATAGAATCCAAGGAACCAGACCTCTAACTCCTCTAATTATTCAAACCAAAATCAAAGGAACCAAACTTGGAATAATCATAAGTAATTAATTCTACTTAAAGAACCCTATCCTTATATTTTGGAAAAGTTACTAAAATACATTATCATCTAGCTTCCACCAATTAAACCACCTTAATAGTTTGATATTTCTCACCCCATATCGGGTTGGTATAATGAGAATGATCATTACACCTTTCACCAAGTCATAGGACATGACATTAATAGGTGAAACAACTTTAAATACCTTGTCCAATCCCTCATTAACAAGGGGGAGCTTACATTGGATAATCCCAATGCAGCACTGAACTAGGCCCTTAACATATTTTGTAAGCCTTTTCCTAATCATGCTCCTTATACCCCTTATCATGATAATAAACCAAAACCATCCCATGAGTCACATAATATTAATGTGGTTACTAATGAACCCATTTTTGAAGAAAATATCACCTCAACCATCTCTTTCTCAATCCCCCTAATGGAAGGGGAGAAACTACCTTCTATTCCTTTAGACACCCAAACAAAGGGAGCTACCGTACCCACACTTCCATTAGAGGATACCACAACTACCTCCCCTATCATAAAACCATCCACTCCCTCTTTGGAAGCTATCTCACAATATAAGATAACTTTATCCACCCAACCTCTAATTTTGGAACATTCTATCAAAAACCAAGACAAAGGTAAATGAACTATTCCTTCTCCTCCACCTAAGGGATTAACCATTAAAAATAAGATCCAAGTAACCAAAACCCCTTAAAAATTGGCAACCAAAACAACCAAAGAGGTAAAACTACCAAAAATCCTAAAGCTCTAAATTTTACCTCCCTCAAACTTGCCCTCCATTTTGGGTCCTCATCCCTCTACCTTGAGCATGAATCCCATTATTTTTACCAAAACCCCACCACCTTTGTTGGTCACACATTGATACTTACTTTCTAAGACACCTGTCCTCACTACACCAATGATTCCTAAGTTACTTATCTTTCCATCCTCTGCCTCCATCTCATCAACCATCTTGTCTAAACCAAAACCATCAAAGCATACCGCCTTACTATAGACACCTATCACCAAAACCACATTTAAACAACCTTCTACCTCAACACCCAAAGAAAAAACTATTAAATATTTACCACCTTTAGCTGAGTCCTATTCAACAATTCTACAAAGGTTATTGTGAACCTTTTCCTTAGCCATACCACCCATTAAACCTTTCAACCCTTCACGTCTTAAACTATCATGTTTCAACGACAATTTTATTTGCCTATATCATAGGACACCTGACCATAACACAAAGAACTTTAATGCTCTCCAAACTCTTATCCATCAACTTTACGATGATGATGATCTATTAATAGATGAACCTCCTATGCCACCCCTATTGACCCAAATAATAACCATACCTACCCAAAAACTACCCACTCCTCCACCTTTACCTAAGAATAAAGGTGAGTTGGGCAACTCCACTACCTCAACCTCTCTTATTATCCATACAATCAATGTGGTCACAAGATCACAACATAAGGATAAAAGAAAAGCTAAGGCATCCATTCCTTGGACTTATCCCTCCCTAAAATCTCAAGCCAACAATACCTAACCATCCCCATCATCAAACAAACTCATTGTGTCTATCTTAGATGCCTCTCCATCTAACCCTCCATACCCTAACCCATATGCAATATCCATCCAAAAATTTATCCTCAAGCAAATTCACTAAATTACAACAAAAATGAGCTTGTATGAGTTAATCTCTACCTCTCCCCATCATCGCTAAGCACTCATATAAGCCTTGAAATCCATTGAGTTCCAACCCAATGACCCTCAAGCTCTAGATATCTTTATTGGTACCTTTAAATTTACAATCTGGTCACTTTCAAAAATTCAAAAATACCTTCTATTCATTCAGAGGATCCTGATCCCCCCTCTTCATTATATCATACTTTAATCAAGCTTGCATCAAAAGGGTGATGATTTAAGGAGGAGTTAATATCAATATTATCCTCCCATGCCTATGACCAGCTGCACTTACCCATGAACATCATTTCTAAAAGCATAATAGTCCTTCATTCTTTCAATGATACCATGGCTACTATCTTGGGCATAGTTGTTCTCCATATTTGTGTAGGGCTCCATACCATTCTTGAAATTTTTATGTTGTAGAAAGATAATTCTAATACAATGTTTTAATCAAGCTCCCTTGGATTCATGCCATGAGTTGTGTCCCTTCCACCTTACATTGATGTGTCAAATTTGAGCATGAAGGACAAGTTATGACTATCCAAGATGACCTTAGTACTTTCACATATTAAAATAAGACATATCAGTCTAATAACATCCTTATTCCTCCTTCATCCACCTCACAACCATATGCTAATGACATAAGCCCACAAAATAAAACCCATGACACTTTCACACCACATTTTTAATGAAGCTTCTACTATCTTGTCTATCCCTTCTTCCCAAATTCTTGTAGAGAACCCTATGACAACCATATTTAAACATATTTCCTTCAAGGAATATAGACTCTTAGTCCTAGATGCCTTCTCTACTCCCCAAGAATATGGGAATCTCAGACATGACCCTTCCTATGACCCTAACATTGGAAACATCATCCCCTTTGGGCTCCCTAACCATCAAATAAATTTCATTTATGGGGGATTTGATTAACCACTTCTATCCTCTACCACTACTTCATCTATCCAACAATCTACCTCTCACTTTTCCTATCTTAGTAAACTAGAGTTTACTAAGTTGTATCTTCATATATGTGCTTAGCAAGGATTTGGCCTTGGTCGCTATGAATAAGGGACTCATGAGTTACCCCATATTAAAACTTTGTTACTTCATGAGTCATTTGGTCTTGGGTATGAACCACTTGAAAAACCCACCAATTCACCTAAACCCATTGCCACCATGGAGGAAGATATCCCATCCTCACCAACCCAACCACTTTCCCCACCTGAAGATCTAGACATCATCCCTCTTAATTTTTTTTTCCAGTCGGTACCATTAGTTTGGGCCCTCTTATCTACCAAAAGGGTGGCCAAACCAAAGTCCTTCCACTCATATACCCTAAAATGGTAGAGAACAATTCTCTTACCATCAACACTATCCAACATCAAGATGATGATTCCATTCTTACCTACCTCACTATGGGGGATTCTTCTATCCTTAAATCCTTTCCTATTAAAGCCTCGACCATGTCAAATTAGTCCGCCACAAATATCAATTTGGTCACTATAGACAACCCCCACATTGTCAAATTGGGTTAATCACTAAATACTGAGGAACTTCAAGACTTTTCCTCTTTCTTCCAAGATTGTAGCATAACGTTCACTTGGTCTTATATTGATATGGTCAGATTGTCCCCACCATTTATACCCATAACATAGTAACTCATCATGATGCCAAGCCTATTAAATAAAAACTTTGATGCATGCATCCTCACATATCCCTTCTCATCAAATAAGAGCTTCAACATCTCTTATCTGTAAACTTCATCCAGCCCATTAACTACCCCTAATGGGTCTCAAATATCATACCTATCACAAAGTCACTGGGGGTCTATGTATTTGTGTGGAATTTTGTGACCTTAACCTGACCCACCCCAAGGATAACTTTCCTCTACCTAGTATTAACCATCTTGTTGATCTTATATCCAACCATGAGATGTTATCTCTCATGGACAAGTTTTTAGGTTATAATCAGATCTTGATTGCTCTTGAAGATCAACACAAAACTACCTTTGCCACCCCTTGGGGAACTTTTTGCTAAAGAGTCATGCCTTTCAGGTTAAAGAACGCTGGGGAAACCTACCAACGTGCCATGACTTATATCTTCCATAATATCATCCATAAGATTATATAAGACTATATGGATGACCTTCTTGAAAAATATAAACTCTAAAAAGATCACTTGACTGTTCTTACGATCATATTTGAATGCCTCATCTATTATCATGTTCACCTTAATCCTAAGAAATGTATTTTTGGGGTCCTTTCAGGAGAGCTCTTCATGGAATCAAAGTTTACCTTACTAAAGTTAGAGCAATTTTGGACATGCCTCCTCCAACCAACCTTAAGCAACTCCATAGCCTATAGGGAAAACTTTGATCCATTCACCATTTCATTTTCCAAATTTTGGATTGGTGCCAACCTTTCCATCACCTTTTTAAGAAGGATGTCTCTTTCAAATGGAAAATAAATTTTCAAAAAGCCTTTGATTCTCTCAAATAGTACTTTTTGTCTCCACCTATCATCACCCCTCCTAAGGATGAACACCCCTTTTACCTATATATCTTTGCCACCAACCATTCTCTAGGGGCAATGTTGGCTCACTGAGATGAACAACATAAAGAGCAAGTTGTATACTACATTAGATGTACACTAGTAGACTATGAAACTTGGTATACACATTGAGAAATTTTGCTTAGCATTGAACTTTGTGACCACCAAACTCTGCCAGCCACAACCTATGTCATAACTAATACTAACCCGCTCAAGTACATGCACTCTGAACCATACCAAAATCAATGTATAGATAAGTGGATCATGCTCTTAACTAAATCAACTTTGAATTATTCCAATAAAATTTTATTAAAGGGTAGGTCATTACTGACTAATTGGTCAAAGCTCCTTTACCAAACAACCAACCACCTCATCTTGCCTTTTCAGATGAGTCTATTGCGACTCTTTTTCAATAGGATGGCATAACCCACCAAATGATCATATTGTTTGATGGCTCAAAATTATAACAAGGAGGGGGTGCAATATTTATTCTCATTCCTCTTGATGGAAAACCCCTTCCTATCTCCTTCAAACTTGACTTTGAATGCACCAACAGTATCGCTGAGTATGAAGCCTTAGTGATATGTCTCCAAACTGCTCTAACCTTGAGAATTAAGACAATCCATGTCTTTGGTGATTCCTAGCTTATGGTTAACTAGGTCAATAGATCTTATCAATGTAAGAATGATGTCTTACAAAAATATAAACTTTTAGTTGACAAACTCTTAACATCATTCAAACATTACCTGGTCCAATCCATCCCCCGATCTACCAATAAATTTTTAGATATAATGGCCTGCCTTGCTTCC
Source organism: Torreya grandis (assembly GCA_037957365.1). Classification (NCBI taxonomy): domain Eukaryota; kingdom Viridiplantae; phylum Streptophyta; class Pinopsida; order Cupressales; family Taxaceae; genus Torreya; species Torreya grandis. The sequence continues at coordinate 814,055 of JARHVA010004871.1, read as the reverse complement.
CAAATCTCTTCTCAACCTTCCAATTCAAAAATATTTGTCACCATTCATTATTTTACCACACCCTCTTATAGCCAATCTGACCTCCCTACCATTTTTAATGTGGAGGAATCCCCATCCAACATTTTATATGACCAAAGTTTTAGCTACCTCAACCTAGTCTTCATTCCTCCCAACCTCTCTAGAAATGCCTGCAAAAGCTTTGTTTAGAGTACATCTCATTACACCATGATCAAGGGAATCCTTTAAAAACATGGTTTTGATGGTTTGCTTAATTGTCTACATAGTCTTGAAGCTTCCCATGCCATCAAGGAAATGCATGATGGGATATGTGGGGGACACTTTAGTGGTCTAGTGATTGCTAAACGTATCCTTCACCTTAATTACTATTGGCCCACCCTAAACCAAGACTATTATGATTATGAAAAAAAGTGTGTTAAATGTCAAAAACACATTAATTTTCATCATGCACCAACTAATGGCCTCTAAGTATCTAAGGACTTTTAGTTTTTCTCCCAATAGGGGCTTGATCTCATTAGGGAAATCAAACCCCATTATTTGTAGTGGCATATCTCCATCATCACAGCCATCAAATACTTCACCAAGTAGGTGGAATCTATTAATCTTATCTCAATTAAAGTAGAGAAGATTGTTGACTTTATCAACCATCATATCATCTACCACTTTAGCATTCCTCATAAGATCATCACCGATAATGGTCAATCCTTTAAAAATAAGTAATTCTAAGGTTTATGTGATGCATTTGGCATCGATTTAATATTTTCCTCACCTTATCGATCACAACTAAATGGATAGGCAGAAGCCTCTAGTAAAATCCTTGACAAAATACTAACCAAAGTTGTTAGTGCTTTAGGTCGAGATTAGCTCTTACACATGGCATTCACCTCATGGGCCTATCGTACTAGCATTAAAACCTCTATGGGTGCTATTCCCTTCTCTCTAGTCTTCAAAGTAGAGGTAGTCTTACCTCTTAAAGTCCAAACTTCCTCTCTTTGAATATCTTTACAAGATCTTATTTTTGAAGAAGATTATCATCAACATCGTTTATCTCATCTTGAGCTACTTGATGAGTGTTATTTATCAGCCCTTACCCACCTCCATACCTATTAAGAGTATATAAAACATGCTTATAACAATCATATCAAACAATAAGACTTAAATATTAGAGACCTCATCCAAAAAGAAAACCAACACGTGACCAACATGGAGAAGAGTAAACAAAGAAATTTTATTTTCAATTGGCTTGGGCCCTACATCATTATCCATAAGTATGGATTAGGAGCTTATCGTTTGTCCTCTCTTGAAGGCAAACTAGAACCTGAGCCTCTTAATGCTTTCCATCTGCATCTATTTTTCTATTAAAGAAGGGTCAATCTCACTCCTTTTGTCTAACTTAAGATTATCCCTTGATTACTTGACTTTAACCTTCATTCATCTTTCTCCTCTCATTTTGAGGACAATTGATTGTAACATAGAAACATGCAATTAACCATCAAAAGCATAGCCTAATCCTAAATATGGATACCATGGCTCTACCCATAGCATGGTTCTCATGGATACTTTTCATCTCTAACAAGATGGAATCCCATGGTCATTCTATCTCAAAAACCACACCTTTTCATATCATTAAACTTCTTGTGTTAAAATTTTGACCTCCTAAAGGTAAATCTCTGAACCTAATTAGATATGTCCATGTCTAAAAACATTGCATCCAGAAACAATTTGAATACCAAAATACTACTTTGGTCAATATTTTAAGCATTATGGACTGTTCCCTTGAAGGATAGCTACCCAAAAACAAAATAAAAATTTATAAATATAAGGTAGATTGCTTCCTTAAAGGACAATTATCAAGTGCATTAAATAAATCCAATAAGCTTAGATCACTCCCTTGAAGGATGGATAAGTTAAATTTATCAAAAGTAGAGCAATTTATTAGAAGCTTCTCACATTGATTAGCTTCCTATATACATCAATAAAGTAAAAGACTCACTATCACAACAAAATCTAAAGCTGCAATCGACTTTCAAACAACATAATAAATTAGAAGCCACAATCTGATTTCACATGTAGACTTCATGTATTGATTAGTATACATCTAGCATATGACATAGACTTATCTATTACCATTTTTAGGCCACCTATAGAAGGGACAAACTAATTCACATGAGGTTATCGTACATATCACTCATTACTCTTCACACCACCTATCACCTATCTTCCCTTTAGACTATCTATAAATCAAGGGATTTAGAGATTCCTTGACACCTTGTGATCAAGAAACCTTCTTTTATCAACTCAAAATCACTTATATGCATCATTTCAAGGTCTTATATTCATTAATCTAATCCCACTTCAGGTCTATTTTCAATCCTTGTCAAAAATAAAGCATTGTTCCCTATTCTTATCTTAATGTGTTTGGTTGATGTTTTCATCATGAATTTTACCATCCAGTGTTGCAACAACAATAATAATTCTTTTTACATTAAGTGAGATTACAATAACCATAACCATACCAATAATAACTATGACCATAACATTCATAAGTATCCACACAACCTTAAGCATGATAACATTTAACCAATGACATCCAACACATTTTGTACATGTTTACAACAAAATATGTAATATTTTATTTAGGGTGTGAGAAGTCACACGACACGTACAAAGTTATCAGACTATCCAAACTTCACCTAAGGCCCATATATACATTATTTTCCTACCTAAGCACTAGGATAATTGTCTAGTGACTCTAGAAATGTGTTTAACCATTTTTCTCCTTGACTAAACTAACATCCATAACATTACCTTTCTTAGGGTGTACTCTATTTTCCTCTTCCACATTCATCCCCATAGAGTAAGAATCATATTCTGCTCTGGGTCTTTTACCTTGCTCACTTATCATATCCATTGCATCCCTCTTCTTTGGTTGATTTTCTCACATAGGTACCACTAGTTTTTGCCTCAATGCACATCTCCTTGGACATTAAGGGTTTCCTCCATAGACAAGTTGATGGTCATGTTTTCCAGCCCTACATCTTGTATAGTAAAATTCTCATCTTATTTTCTACTATAGAGGTAAGAGTTTAGGCTCAACCTTGGGTTATGGGTACCTTTCCTCTTGTTATTGATCTAATAGTACTTTCATTATCACCATTACATGTTGCAGTATCTGGTAGATCCACACATTCACGATATTGATTATTTCAGGTTGTGGGGGTTGGTGATTCTCTCCATTATTGTTCCTATTGTTTGCCATCTTTAACCTTGTGTAGTTTTTTGCACTCTCTATAACTTGTAAAAACAAATAACTCAATGATAAACATTCATCCTTGTCAAGATTTTTTAAATAGAATACCTGACCATTCTTCCTCATAGTCACGAGTCTTCATTCCACCAATAGGGAAGGTTATATGATGTCATTAATTCCCTTGAATAGTCCTCCCACTTAAAATAGTCATGTCTACATACCTTTTGATATGGACACATCCCCCTTTATCTAATTGGTTGTCTAGATAAAGCCCTTATGCATTATCATGATATCTTTTTGTTGTCTTTATCATCTAATCCACATCTGATGTCTTTCCTTGCTTTGTCATCTTGTGGTCCTTGTGGGCCTGGTGGTTATTTGCATCATTATCACCTTTACCCTGGTTGATGTAAGTTTGCTTCTAATCATGGGTTAATGTAATGATAATGCCTTCAAATCTACCACTGTTATTGGTGGTAGTAACTCCCAAATGCTTGCTATTGTAGAAGCTCCCTCATTTGATCCAACTCCATAACCAATATCCTAGACCACATAGCTCCCTACTACTAGGGCCTAGTCTAAGTGGAACCCCAAGTCATTAGTTCCAAGGAACTAGGATAGAGGATGCAGACATGGCTACCTTTCATCTAGCCTACCCATGTAGCTCTTGGGTTAGGCATGGTCCATCTTCCATCACTCACCACACTACCAATTTTCTAACTCATAGAATCTACTTAGCTATCAAAGAAATTCTTTGCAGGTCATCACTTCATTACTACCCTTAAATCTCAGCTCATAGCGATGATGGCCTTTCACCAACATGAATATATAGATCTTGATAGACACCCACCTCAAAAAACTCAGCTCATAATGATATATGCCAACACTGTACTTATACCCTCACATAATTTGAGAAGGTGCAACCTCCTTATAAAGGCACCTCTTCTATAAATTAGTTCTATTAAAAATCATTTATGGTGCTTAGCATTGTGTTCCCTTCTAATTTATTCTACCTTTCCCCTCTATATCTCTCATCCTACTAAATTTGGGATCATTATGGTAACTATTCACCAATCTACACCATGCACCTTCACTATCACCTTTACCAAAACCCAAAATCTCTATTTTACAAAATCTTCTCCATCAACCCAAACCAACCCATGTGGTACATCAAATTGGGGCAACCAATTTGAGCACCATTTTTCAACCCTAGTTGAATTACATTGGCCTGATGTCCATGGACTATGCAGGCACTTCTTCACTTCTATGAGTAACTTAGCCACTAACAACTAATTCCCATCCCCTTTTTCTTCTCACTCATTTCTATTGCTAAAAACACCCTCTTTCTTAGGGCATCTTACATCAAGGAAGCTTTAAATTATTTCTTAGTCATCCTTATGTTTTAACACCATAAAATACTTCTTAAGTTTTTCCCCCATTGCTGGGAGAACTACATTGGCTTGAGGTCATTTTGGATTATGTAGGCAGTGCTCAGTTATTGAGGTCAGCTTGGCCACATCCTTTACTTTATTTGTCCTTCTCACCTAATATATTTTCCTCTACTTCTTTACCTATCTTGTCACCACATCCCTCCCTCTATCTTGTCAATATCTTTTAATACAAGTGTTGATAGCCTTCCTGATTGGCCCCTCTTATCTCCCATAAATCCACCACCTACTCTGCTTCGTTGGCCTCCCCTTCACATTTCCTTGTGCATGCTTCACAACTCATTTCCCCATCCACCTTTTTCATTTTTTGTCTCTCTATCCCCTTATTACCAACCTTGTTCTTTACCCCCTTTTCCTACTTTCTTTATCCTCATCATCTCCCCTCACCCTTGATTATTTATTGTACCCTCTTTATCACTCTCTTTTCCTCACCAATTCCACATCATCTTGTTCCCTTACACATCTAGGGACACTTTTAGCTCCTCTTCTCCTTTGATACTACCTTCTTACTACTCTTCCACTAATTCTAAACCACCTTCATTCTAATTCTTAGTTCTTGTTTTCCTTTTTCCCATCTTTCCAATCTAGCATGCTTTCTATTTCTTATGTTTCTTTTAGCATCCCATTTTTTTCTTATGTGCCACCACTCTCTATCAATTTGAAACTCTTTCCACCTTTTCCATTTTTTTTCCTCCACAACTAGCTTCTAATTGGGTCTTTATACTTTAAGAAGCCTTCCATAATTTCCCTTTTCTTCTTATCTCTTCTTGCCTTTTGCATTTCTCATTCCCCTTTTCCTCTTTCCATCTCAGTACTCACTTATCTTTTGCGTCTATGTGAGTCTCCATAATTTATATCTCTACTTAATTCTTCTTATTATCATCCCTTATTTTCATCTCATTCCCTTTCATTATGTTCCCCTATTTATTCACCACCTCATCACCTCTTTAGCTTGTCAATATCTTCTAATCAACCATTCAAATTTTCATTCCCTTCTAACAAGCTGATTGATGCCTACCTTATCTCTTTACCTTCCTTTCCACCCATCCTTTGCTTCCCCTCATTTTTCTTAACCCCTTTCCCATTTTACATCCCATTCTCATCTCCAAAACTACCATCTGCTTTGCTTAATTATTCCTCTCCTTACCTATCATTATCTATGCTTATTTGGTCAAGATACCACCTACTTATTCAGTATCCTATCATCCTTTTTGTGTCTTCATTTCACTTCATTTTTCTTCTTTTTCATTTTCTTTCATGTAATTCCTTGCTTTTCATTTTCATCACCAAACTATTTTTTGCTTGGTCTTTTTTTTGACTTATTTTAAAACCTTTCATGGCCTTCCATTTTTCTCATCCTCCCCTTACCCTTCATGATTGTTACACTTATTTCCCCATCTTTTTCAATTATCCAATCTGTCACTCTTTAGTGCATCCGTTACCCAACCATCTTCTACCTTTTATTTTTCTTCTCTTTTCTCCATTTTATTTCATTTTTTTCATCTCCCTTGATAACATTCCTTATTCTTCCTCACCTTATTTTTTACCCTCATATATGTCCATGTTTGGTTCCTTCCATCCTTCTCCACCTTTTTCTTTATCTATGACCTTGTTATTTTCTCTACCTATCTCTTCATCCATCTCCTGGTCCACCTTCACCTCATTCCTCATTGAATCTCCTTTATTTTCTCTCATTGGCACTCCATATTCTCACTCATTAGAGTGCAGTCACCAGTTGTACCACTTTTATGTACATCTCCTTGTCTACTTCCTCATCTCCTCCATGCCCTTGCTTTAATGCATAAAATCTAGTTATGTTCATTACTTCAAGTGCATCCCTTTATTCCTTTAATGGCTTTTCACGTTGAGCATAATCCTCTTTTTTGTCCCTCTCCAGCTACTCCCCTCACCCTACATATCACCTTTTTCCCTTTTAAACCCTCTACCCATTTTAAGATTATATGATAAAAACATATAACATGTTATGGCCATGATTGTCTTCCATTTGATTTTGGTTTACTATGAGATATATGTCGATCCTATGACTATGTAACACAATTATCCAAGCCCATAGGCTCATATGACCAATAAGCGAGCATGAGCAATGCTAAGCCATCATGGTGAAGATTCCTTCCCCACCCCCTCTAGTCTTACTTATTTTAAACCCCTTTTACTCTAACCTTTGAATATGTTAGAATCAAAACTAAAACCACCTTCAAATAGACGATTTGGGGTACCCACATGTGGATGCTAGCTATACACCCTTGTGTGACCTACCTCCTAACCAATAATTTCCCTTGATTCTCCCTACCTAGCCTACATCCTCCCATGCATTGTAAAAGCCCTGCTCTTTAATCACATTCCACCCAATAACCTTTTATAGGAATCACCTCTTCCACTAAACTATTTTTTCCTTGGTCTCTTTTGGACCTATTTTTCCCACCTTCCTTTTCAACTCCCTAATCTATCTATCTTCATACATTTTTCTTCTATTTTCCCTCTCAATTTTCCATTTATACCATTTATTTTCCTTCCTATTTCAACCTACTCCCTCATTTAATTAATAATATTATTATTTGCCTCACTCCATATTCTAAAACCCCTAAGAGTCTTTCTCTGAATTCCCTCAAAACTCAACATTTACTTATTTTAGGGCCCCACTGGATCAAGGGTTTGAATCTTCACCACTTCTCATTTACCCACTTTGCTACTTTGCTTCCATGAATCATTGAATAATACCCTTCTATAGCTTGTTAACAACATTGTTATCAAATGTGCACAATGTTAACTTATTTGGATGGTGATGACCGAACTCATTGGGTTACTATGATAATTTGAGTAGTGCTAGATTTTATAAAGCTTGGTAAAACATATTTATCCCTTTTCTTTTCTTTAAAATGATGGAAGAAATTTCACCCTTAAACCTACTTATCCATGGCTGTAGATTTAATTACATCTCATCCACTATTTCTACCAAAACAATTAGAAAACTATTAGATAGCCATCTTTTCCACCATTTGGAGCTTCCCTTTCTCCAATATCCTTCAACTAAACCAAACTGCATGATACATCAAACTGGGGCAACCAAGTTAACCAACATTCCCCACCTCAAAATAATTACATTAGGCCTGAAGTTCATTTTAGACATTATATACATGAAACTATGTAGGCAAATCCACTCGCCTAGTGCATATGGAGTCTGCTCAGCCACTCCATTCCAACCAACCAACCCACTTGTCCACATACACCTCGATGTTGACCATTTTTGACCTGACCTCTTCACATGATTTGTAATGACCTTGCCTTGGTATTTTTGATTACACTGACTATGCTTGTCATGTTGCACTTTTTATGGCCCACCTCATGTACAACCAGACCATTTGTGTTATTTTTTAGGAGCACTTCCTACCTTGCATACTTGTGAACAACATCGACCTTGTCTAGATGACTTGATAGGCTTAATCTGATCAATAATGACTAATGTTATAGACTAGTTACCCTGTTGTATGTTTATCTAGAACTTGACCTTATTTTTATAACCATTGGTAGATTTAGTATTTACACAATCTTTAATATCATGCTTAGTCACATTTTGTACACCCATTGGCATTTCACATGCCTATCTACCTTATGGCACCACCTAGTACCTCCCCACCAACTACTTATCCAACCTACACTCGATTTGGCCTTTTATCATCGACTCTCAATTTTAGGGGGAATACCTCCTCCCATACTTAGGTCACCCTAATATTTGACCAAGTGATTCATTTTTTGTTTTTTAGCTTGTTAATTCAAAGTCGCATAAAAAAAAGGGGCAAAATGTAGACACTAAAACACTGCACACTTATAGTTTTTAATGATTAAATGCCTTAGGACCCCATAAAGACCCCCTAAACCTTCTTATCCCTTAACCAAACCCTCTTAACCTAACAAAATATCCATTCTCCTAATCACATAGTACTAATCAAAATTACTATTTGAATGTACTATTCAAAAATACTATTCACTATCACTATTCATCGTGGAACCCACTATCACTATTTAAGATGACATGGCAAGTGACATGGAAGGTGATATAGAAAGTGATTTGGAAAGTGACATGGATTATAAGTGAGGTGGATTGATGTGGGACATCATACCTTACTTGGGACCCTTTTTAAAGGTGCTTAATGATCTCATTTAAGCATCATAAGGCCCCCCCTTGAAATATAGTGAATTTTCCCTTAAGGGGCCATCATTCAACATGTATTTTGTATTCACACATGAAAGTGGATTTTAAAATGAGATACCTACCTTTTTAAGTGTTTTGTAAAAGATAAAGGGCATTATATCCACCCATTTTAAACTATTTAACCTGAATGAAAGACCCATGATCAAGGTGGGAATCCCACCACCCTCATCTTTTGACTCATTTATGGACCCACATATAAAATGGTGCCAAATTTTGTGAGGCATCTCTGTAAGTGATTGGATGAACATAAGGAAGGGTGGTGAAAAGTCTTTTCATCTCATTTAGGCCCATGTGCATGATTCCCATTTAAAATTGGACTCATGTGCAAGATGGGGACACACCAACCCGAATAGGAGACCCATGATCAAGATGGAAATCCCATAACCCTCATATTTTGACTCATTTATGCACCCACATGGAAAATTGTGCCACGCATTGTGGGGAATCTCTTTAAGTACTTGGATGAAGACAAGAAAGGGTGGTGAAAAGTTTTTAAGCCTCATTTAGGCCCATGTGGATGATTCCCATTCAAAATTGGACTCATGTGCAAGGTAGGAGACACATAAACATAAATGGAAGACCCATGATCAAAGTGAGAATCCCACCACCATCATATTTTACTCAATCATGCACCACAAGGGAAATGGTGCCATACTACTATTTCCTCTTTTGGCATGGTTCTTGACAATAATTGTTATAAATACCTCCCCTCTCCTTCACCCAAGGTTAAGTTGGAAGTTATTCTTTGGTTATTAACATATTGTTGTAGGTCTTTGAAATAGGTCATCATTTTGGATGTCATCTACATCTTGGAGGAAAATAATTCAAAGCAATGAAGCTCTACCAAAATTGCCATGGGATTTGTTCATCACATCATCAACAACATCAACCACATCAACAAGCCTTAAGGTAACCTTATTTATTATTTTATTTCAATTATTTAATTAATTCCTTAATTTTATTATCTTGACCTTTACCCCTTAATCCACTTTCCATCTTAATCCATTGACATCCTTTACCGCCTTTGCCATTGTAATCCCATTTATCTCATTTTCCCTCTTTGCACCTTTCCGACCTTCACCCTCTTTGCTCCTTCATCCTTTTGATAATATAGTTACTTGATATTTTATATTTTTCAACCATCCATCCCTATCATTTTATTATCTCAATCAACCTAAACCAAACCTTTCTTTTGACCCTTATCAAATTACCAAACCCAAAACCACAACCTTACCTTAACCAATTTTCAGCATTAGTATAATTTAACTTGTTGCTTCATTTTGGTTAACTTAGCAAAGCATCTAATTTTATCAATTTATTTGATATAATTTTCTATATTTTATTTTAGTTTCATAGTCATTTAAGATAGTTTTTTTTTCACTTAAGTGTTTTAAATAAGGTGGATTGACAACCTCCTAGAAAACTTTTACTTCTAGGATCTAGCTCATGCTAGGTATTCCACCCATATACTTATCTAACAAACAAGTTTGTTTTAGTATTTTATTATTTTTAGGTCATCCTTCTGAGCCAAATAGGATCTCTATATAATCACTTAGATTCAATGTTCACACATTCAACATGTATTTTTCCATACCCTTCTTAACTAATTTCTTATTTTGACACTTAAGAAAAAACAAAAATTAGACAAAAACATTTTAGTACATCTGATGGGACTTTTGAGTTTTCTTAGGTTTTTAGATATTTTATGACATTTATAATTGCATTAGTGAAATTCATTTAGTTAAATTCTTAGAAAATTAATGGTAGTTTATAATTGTTCTACGTGTGCTTGGGATAATTTGAGCACATTCTATTCAAATATCTAGTTTTCCCCAGGCCTCTATCCTCCCATTGGATTCAAACCAGTGATTGGATCGACTTTATGATATGTGATCTCTTCACCTCCTGACATGACTTTCTTTTCTATGACCCTTTGGAAATTGACAGTTGTTGGGTCAAACTTGACACCAACTGAGGATTGAGTTACTTTTGGAGTTGGAGTTTCCATTTGTGCTCCACTTGATTCTCTTGGATCAGCCATCCTTTTCTCCTCTTCCTTTTGTAAAGCCAGTATCTATGGCTTAACCTCCTCATGAAATGGGATATTAATGGCTTTCATCATTTCCCAAGGGTGTAGTGCAGTAGGTACTTTCTACAATTTACCATAGATGAACCATTCTAGAATGATTGTACCATGAATCAAATTTTATTCACTAAAGAGGTTGAATTCACTCAAAGGATGAGTGAAAGTCACCTTGGAATTCTTGGTCTTCACTAGAACCATGGCCATTTTAGCTTTTATTTTGGGGGGGTCCACATGAACTAGATCCAATACTTGTTTCCTTCTTTCTTCCTTTATTTCTTCCATCTTTTTATTATATAATTCATAGTCTGATGATAGCATTTTTAAATCATATTCAATTGTCTCAGCAGGGTCTAATCTTACCATACAAACCTCCTCCACTAGTTATCTTTATTTCTTTGCTTGAGCTAAAGAAAATGCATTCTTATCAGGCCTTATCTCTTCTAGCTTGTGTTTAACTTGTGTTTCTATTTGGGAACTAATTGATTGAGGTAGTGGAGGCCTAAGAGGTGTACCACTTAGAAAATGATACTGCCTTAACCTCAATTTCCATTTATCATCTCATCCTTTTTGCTCTCTTAGTATCCTAGATTCTAGATTGATGTTATGTTTTCTCAATCTTCTTATGACCTCAAAGAATGAAGATGATTTTAAGTATATGGGCTCAAAAAGACCAGGATAGTAATCATAAGAGACATTGATTCATTTGGATTTCAAATGTTCTTTAACTCTTCGATATGGATCCCATTGCCTTAGTTCATAAATTTGTAGATTGAAGGATGTTTTGTGTTTAGAGGATGTCTCAATATTGTCTTATAATGCAAACATAATCCTACCAATGGTTATGGGGAGGGTGTGAATAAATCCCTTCCTTTTTATCTTGTAAAGACCATATATTCCATTACATATTGGATAATCCACTTATTACTCTTCTAGCTTAATTGGTACATGGATAGGTAACCTGATTGGGGTGCATTAGGTCCCTTTAATCTTGATGATTATACAATTTGGATATATCCATATGTACCTCATGGATTCAATAATTTTCTTGATTAGTGGGTTGACTCTCATCATTAGGCTGCCTGTGATAGCCTCACTAAGGTCTTGGTAAACACAATCACATATGAATTAAATGTGATCCTTAAATTTGAATATGCGCATCTTGGAGTAATACTATGAAATAGTCTATGTCCCATTAGGTGATCATTACCTAAATTTGGGAATCTTTGTTGTAGCAAAGAAGGGCATCCAAAAGGTATGACATCATGTATAATTGAGTCCCACTCCTCTTCTCGATTTAAAAAAAAAATTTACTTAAAGAGATGCTGATTACCTCACCTAAAGGGGGGGTCAACTTATTTTTCAACTATGAAATAGAATAAGGGAACCCAAATTTTATCTACATATGTAGTGGTTGGATTCCCACACAACTTGTTCATCATTTGTTAGGATGCGAAACACTAGAAGCACACAATTTGATTACCAAACCAAGCAACTTAATATGCGGAAATTAACCAGATTCACCAAGTAACTAGAATTCTAAATAACACAGCATATGAGAGACAATACACAACTTGTATTAACACTTTATACAGAAAAGAATACAATAAAGAAGATGCCACTTCTTCTCCACCACCTCTTCAGAGGCTCACTACACCTCAAGTGAACAGTAATTATTCTCCCCAAAGCTCTCCCTCTCAGGTCCCAACACCCAACTCAAATACAGAGTTGGTGTTCACCTCCCGTGCTCCACGCACACCACAAGTGCTCCACGCACTCCACAAGTACTCAAGGTACTTCAAGTAGATCTCCCATGAATCTGCAACAACCTGCAATTCAACATACCATACTTATGGAAGGAACTCCCTTGCCTTCCTCTTAGCTCTATTCGAGTACACACCTGTACTCCAAGTAGATCCTACCTGATACTGCTCCCTATTGTGTTGCTGTCTATATGATCTTGCACACCTGCAAATCAAACAACGATTCTGCTCACCTGTGAACCTTGACCTTGCACACACATACACCTACAGATCAACGATCTTACTTACCATGTAGATCTCCTATATAGGCCATGCAACTGTGACCAAGATCCTACACTCTTGAAGAATCCTGCTGACTCTCCAAACCCAACACCTACACCTGGTACTGTGGAACTAGGAGGAACACCCTTGCTCACCTCACACACAAAAGGAACAAACTTTGCTCAACTCAAACTAGAACACTTTTCCAATACAACCATGAGTCTATTATAGAGATCTCATCCAAACAATAATTAGACATCTAATTACAATAATTAGATCCACAACTATGAGTCTAAAATTAGCACTCATCATGCAAACACTTGGTTCGTTAGCTAACTGCCCGTAATAAACGCAGTCCGAACCACACAGGCGATCGACGTCGGTCCCTGTCTGCCTGGAGGTGACCGACGTCGGCTGATATATGACCGATGTCGGTTGCTTCTCTCTGCTATCCTGCCAATGTCGGCTGATCAGACCGACCCCAACTTCTTTGCAACTCAGCAACCTTCAGCAACCTCCTCTCCTGTTTGCATCAGTGAAGCTTTTAGCTCCACAACCTAACATCATTGTCATGATCATTCAAATCCCAAGTCTAAATTGGCCAATGGGGATGTTGTTATTGAATTCCAAAAACACTTTATTCCCATAATATAACCATAGGGCAAGGATGCTCTTCAAATCATTATCTTTTGCCCAATTTTTGATTTTTTTATGTCTACTTAGGGTTTAGGCAATTTTTAATAATTTTAAAAATCTATGGGATAAATGGAAGCAATCTTCCTAAAACTATGTTCATGTACAATCATGCCCTTATCTATTTTAGCATCTTTAAAAATATGAATATACAGTGGAGTACCTTAGATTTTGTTGCTACATAGTGTAGGCTGGTTCTTTGAATTACCACTACATCATAGTATCTCCTTCTAATAGACACGTTCTCCTCCTCCTTGGTAATGGTTGGTTGTTCTTTGATTTTCCAAAATAGTTTGGACCAATTATTGTCTCTTATGTTCAGAGCTATAACATCCAACTATGTGTGCTTGAAAATCCTCCCTTCTACATCTAAAGTCAAATAGAGTTCCACATCTTCCCTAGAGACACCTTTTTGAGCTACCATGGCTAGGAAGTATGTTAAATTGTTCATTGGTGGATTTTACTTTGGCTTTAGATTGAATTTTTATTACATAGATGATAATTCAACTTTACTTGGATTGATTATAATGAACACAGAGTTGAATTAGGATTATCATATTTTCTAGGGATTTTTTGAAGGTTTTCTTAGTGTTTTAATGGTGGCTGTGAGTTCAATTTACATGTTTTATTCCTTAGATCTCAATTGGATTGCATATTTATACTTTGCATTTCCCTAGGTCCAGTCCAGAAAATCTTCAACTTGGCATATTATGCTTATGTGGCTTCGATGTGGCATCACTATGTCATCCTACTCATTAATATTTAAAATATGACCATTTATCACTTTTGGACACCAGTAAATATTTTATTGGTTCTGGGCCCTTTGAAAATTTTGCTTTGTCTCACATCATTAGGTCTATTTACATGGATAAATGTGGTTCATTGATCTTGATCTGAGAAATCAAACACTATTAGCTACTTTGATATATTCCCCATGGTTGTGACACTTGTCATTTATACATTCAGCTTAATCTTTATTAAAATGTCAACATCAATCTTACACCATAAGATCATATCTTCTTGGATAAATGCACTCTATTTATCTTTATCTACTAAATTATGTCCTTTGCTCGATGGATCATCAATCAAAATATGTATGCTCATCTGCATACCATCAATCTTTGAAAGATGATCAAGCTTTAATTTGTGGCTTACGATTATGACACTTGTCATCTCACATTCATTCTCAAGGATTTTGAATTTTTAACCTTCATCATGTACCATTAAATCTTGTTTGAATGGATCAATGTGCTCCATTGGATCTTGATCTAAGGGGTGAAATGCCATTGGCTATTTACTATTCTTTGGCCATAATTGTGACTCTTGTCACCTTATTGTTTATCTCAGGGACTCATTAAAGCTTTAACTTACTATGCACTATTGATCAGAATTTGTGTGCTTAACCGCATACCATTGATCTTTGGGGACATGTTTGAGCTTTAATCATGAGTCATGGGTTTGAAACTTATCTCTTCCTTACTTGCTCTAAGTATTTTGAATTGTTAATTATTGATCTCACACCATTGGATATTCTATGCTTGAGTGAATGCACACCATTGATCAAAGTGGTTGAATTATTTATTTTATTCCATGCCATTAGATATTGATTACTAAGTAAATGCAGACCATCGATCCTATGGACAATAAACATATTTAAGCCAGGCTTGGGAAATACATATAACTTAGGTTAAATATTTTAGACTATAGTTTTATTCATGTTTATAAACATGATAAAACCTTAGGATAAAATATTTAAGCTAAGTTTTAAATCATAATAAAGGGGACCCCATGAAATAAAAGATGAAATAAAGCTTTAGCCTAAGGTTTTTATTGTATTATCAAATGCAATTAAAACTTTAGGGCAAGGTTTTAGGCTAAGTCTAGGATATAACAAAGAGGACCTTGTGATTAGCTAAACCATGTGGAGATAAAAATAACTAAGGGGGGATCGGGACATAAAGGATAAGTATGAATTTTTAGACTAAGGTTTGGTCATGTTGATAAACATGACTAAGCCTTAGGATAAAAATTAAATTAAGTCTATGACATGCATAAATTGTTCCCATGCAAATTTATCCTATGCAAATTTGAATTTAATTCAAAAGGGACTTAGGTTAAAATACATTTTATTATATAAAACCCTAGGTTTTAATATTTTTTGTTCATGAATTCAATTAAACCATTAAAGACTTAAATATTATCAAAGGGTTAAATTATCATTTGAAGTATGAAACCGTGAATATTGTTCACAATGTTGAGACTCCATTAAGTCTATAACCAATAAACATGAAAAGAAACCATTAGTAACCTTATAAGGGGTGAAATTATCATTACTTGAAAATATGTCAATCAATCCAAATGAGAAATAGGTGTGGATGATATTCAAATAAAAACAATGTGCAAACATGCTAGTGATACTATGATCAAGTGAATTTTTAATTTTAAGGTACAAATTTGCATAATTTAAAATAAGGGTCTTCATTTTTTAGAAATAGGGGTATGTTGACCTCAACACTTCTCTTTGAAATTATGTGTTAATTGATGAGAATTATAGAGGGTAATGAATATTCACATTTATTGTTCAGAGGAGATGATAGTTCATCTTTCTCTATATCATCTAAGAGATCTAATCTAATTTGTTGAGTGTTTCTAGGTGTGTGTTTTTAAAACCATAACACAATGGTCATACTAGAAAAAATAAAAATATAATAACCTATAATAGGGGAAATAAATATCATCCCAATTAGTTTTTTTCAAACCTTATGACTCCATCTTTCATAAAAAAGTGGATAAAAAGAACAAATGGATGGTAAAAGTACTTGCCTCCCATTAGTCCTCTTACACATCTTCATTTTCTAAGATCTGCTTATAAAATTCATTTATATTTCATGCTTTGTTCTCTTTCACTTTCCATTTTATTGATTTCTTTCAATTATTTTATTATCTCCCAACTTATGTAGGAAATATTGATAACAAACCTATTGATATAAGATAATATAACAAAATTGAGAAAATCAAATACAAATAACACTTATTTTTTCAAACTGTGATTTAGTCTCTCTTTCCCTTGTTCAACCTTGAAAATGTCTAATAAGTCATCTAGGGCCCTACTTATGCTTTAAATTTTCACTAAGTTCGTTATACCATGTAATGAGAGGTTATCAAAGACACGATTGTATTATTGAATTGCATCAATTGATTACCACTTTCTAAATATTTTTCGAGACTAAAATTGAATTTTTAATTACAAAAGTTAATAAATAAAATAAACATTTTTTTTAAAATTTTTTTAGAATTGATTCAAAGATTTTATTTAGCCCTAATTGCATTCATGCTAAATGAACTTATCTTACAACCACATGTTTAATATATTTTAATTAGGTGAATCTAATTAAGTGTATTAAACTATTAAAAAATTGAAATGAAGTAGAATATAGTAAATATAATAAATTTATAATAAAATACAAAATTTATAGAAATAAAAAACTTAATAAAAATATTAATTTAGACTAGGGTTAGAGAGTGTTATTTAGAAAATTAAATAGATTTGACTGTGCACATTGACTATAACTTAAAATTGATTAAAAAAATACTTGCAAACATATTCATGTTAGAAAATAGTAATTCATAATTTGCTGGGACAAGTTAATAGGAGGCAAACATGAATGTATTGAGATCCTGTCTATTGATTGCAACTATGCCTTGATTAACTGTATTCATGATTTTTAAATCTACGTATGTGTGACTACTTGCGAGGGTTTTTTGATTATGTGTTGGAGTTAAATAGATGCATGAAATACATAAAAAATACAAACCCTAGTCATACACATGCACTAAATAGAAATCAAATAATAAAAGAGGAAAAATGGGTTAGTGGGAATGGATGAGTTTCCCTAAAAAAACCCTATGTGATTTGAGTTTTGCCTACATAGCCCAAATGATCATCAGATCAATATAGTTCTCCCTTGTAAGGTGATTGTGTGATTCATGATTATGCAACTATATGAAAGTAGCTAGATTTTTTATTTAGATGTTTGATAATGAATGCCTCTAAACTATAATAAATTATATTTAGACTTGGATTATGACTATTAGAAAGCAACATAATTGAAATTGAAAGAAATAGTGCTCTTTTACTTGGTGTGTAGTAATTTTAAATTAGCTTTCTAGGGGGGATTTCAAGTGAATGTTTTGATGTGATTATATAGATGAATATTTAAAATATTTTTTATAACTAACCTTATAGAATGTGCATGAAGGGTAATCTTAAATGAATATATTTTACAAAGTTATCATTGGAGTGTGGGGGAGAAGGTTACATTAGTTAGAAAAGACCATAATATGCTTATGTCCTCCTCGTGCAGACTTATCCTAGAAGACTAGAGACCATTGGGACATGCTTAGCAAAGGTTTGTGATCTAAATTGGGATAAATGTGATATAAATAGGGATGTCTATATAACATTTTTAGCATTTTCAAGATAGAGAAAGCTCCCATATAGATTGAAATTTAGTGAAATGGAGAGTAGAACAAATAGGGGTATGAATGCCAAGATTAAAATTATAAAATAATTGATTAATTTTGGGTGTCAACATATGTCCCCAGTTTATTAATGACTAGAGTAAAGTAGATGAAAACTAAGTGTGTACACACACTTTATCTTTTGATGCAAATATTGATTATGCAAGATGTCTTAGTGCAAAACCTATAACAATGCCATTAAAAATAGTTATTATCTATATATAAAGATTGGAAATTTGTAACTTAAAATTTAAAATTTGAAAAGAGAGAAATGAAAGTATACACTTATAAGAGTATGCATTTTGGAAAAGTACTTTCCCCCTTATTGAGGCATTTGGAATTTTTTTGAACCTATGGTGAATTGATAGTGATCAAGTATCAATTTGAAAACTTTTTAATTATATTTATTTGGAAATAATGTATGCTCCAAATCTTATGTGACTATATAGATTACTTTGTAAAATATTTGAAGGGGGTGAACCACCAAATGTGGCTCATTACATATTGAAAAAGTGCAACCATAGATGTTGAGTGTCACTAAATTATAATGTGGCCCACTTATAACCTTGAGATGAATCACACCACTATATATATTTACAACTTTTGACACTTGAAACTTTTGAAACTTGTAAGTTTATACTTTTTCCACTTGTAACTTGAAACTTGTTATTTGAAACCTTTTCAACTTATAACTTTGAAATTTATATATTCTCATAATTATGAAATTTACTCATGAGGGATTTTATTCCTAATATAAGCCTATTTTGATTCACCCTTTTTTAGATGATAGACATAGCCTAAAAGTCACTTATCTCAAAAGTGATTTGTAAAAGATTGTGAAATATGTAATCACATAGTAGCATTTGCATAGTTGAATTCGTATTTATATCATAGTATAAATAAAAATATTGACTTGCTTTTTTGAAAGTATGCTAGATAGATAAATAAATTAAGCACTTAAGTGATATATATATATATATATATATATATATATATATATATATATATATATATCATGGAAACATTATATATGTAATAAGTAGTATAAATGTATGACATAAATCTTGGCATCATAGTAAAAAGCAACAAGCACAAATAATTGCATACAATATCATGAAATTTATATAGAAGATCACATGTAAGGATATACTACCACATACAAGGGACAATAAAATTTTAGATACACACAAGGCCAAGGGCCCACAAATAAGTACTAGATGGTGTCACACAATCAAGAATATGCAAATGCTTTACAAACAAGGTCATGGGCCACATACAATGAGCAAACAAGTTGTAAGTTATCATGAAATAATATTTAAAAAGAAGCATATTATAAATGAAAGTAGTATAAATCCATCATATGGATCTATGTCATTATTAGCAAATAACATATTTAAGTAAAAAATTTGAAAAGTATGGGTGATTTAGCAAGAAATTTGTATGATATATATCTCATCATGGTAAAAAAGGTTTTGTCTAGATATAACTTGGAAAATAATCCAATGTGAATGAATATATGCCCCAAATTTATCAAGTTTGTTGGGTAATGAGGGAAGTCTGACATATTTAACCATGCTAAAGTATGTCTTGTATCATACTCATATACCTCATGAGAAAGCATTGTGTATTGAAAGATAAATGAAATATGCTTCTATCAACATGAAATAAATAACATATGTATAAAATTAAGCTATAAACATTTGAAAAATATATTTAGATCATAATTTAGGAATTTTTATAAATATTTTGATTTTTTAAAATTTCGTAATGTTTTGAATGTTTTTAAATTTTTTCATATTTGATTTTTCTGGGTAATATATTGGAATTAAAAATTTGAAAAGAATAATAAGCAATGTTTTTGAAAATAGAAGAATTTGGATGGATTCGAATAATACTCAACAAGGTAAAGCAAGAGGGAATATAATAAATATTCCCTCAATGTATGTGGAAATTAAGTATAGTAATTAGCATGAATGATAAACACGACTATGTGTGCTCATGAAAAAAGTGAGATAGATTGACCATGTAATTACAAATGAATGTGAAATAATGAGTAAGTGGATTTTCAATAAAGAATGAGTATTTAAAGTGATGCGAGATAGTTTTTTGGCATTATTTGAATTGGTTTGACAAAGAATAGGGCAAGTGCCCAAAGTGACGATAAATCTAAGGGATAGAATAATGATATGAAATTTGGGATAGAATAAATAAAAATGAAGTAAAATTAAAAATATAAATACAAAGTAATGTGAAACTATGATCCAAGGATATCATCAAAGGGATGCCTATGTATAGGCCCTATATCATGTGTCTTGTGACCCTCAATTATCATTTTTTTTATAATAAGTATAATCAGGATCATACCAATCTTTTGTATTATTAGGATCATTATCAAAAATGTAATCATTAGCATAAGAGATAATTAAATTTTTATACTGTGCTGAAACTATGAGATACCATTTTGATTATCTTTTATGTATTTGTTTGAAAAAATTACCATAGATTGAAGTTAATTTTTTAATATGTGTATTAGTATTAAGATCTTTAATCTTATCTTGAACTAGAGAATGATTATATATAATTGGTTTAAAATTAGGAAGAGAAGCAATTTGTGTTTTGACTTCTTGAGTAAAATATGAAGTTATATACTTTGACTTATCTTGCTAATGTATGATTAAATTAGAGATGATGTTTGCTTCCTTAGCAACTATATTAGTATCTTTATAATTTTTTTGGAACGTTTTGATTTGGACATGCTTTTATGAGATTTTTTTAAAAACATGTTTTATTGGCTAGCGTGAATTTGTTATTGAAAATTTTGTTTTGGTAAT
The DNA here is from genome assembly GCA_037957365.1 of Torreya grandis. Classification (NCBI taxonomy): domain Eukaryota; kingdom Viridiplantae; phylum Streptophyta; class Pinopsida; order Cupressales; family Taxaceae; genus Torreya; species Torreya grandis. Next base: position 792,956 of record JARHVA010004871.1, on the reverse strand, counting down.
TTTTATATTTGCAATTATGCTTGGTCATCTTATAATTTTTGTAAACTTAATTTTTGTAATTTTGCTTTTTGAATATTTTCTTATTTTAAATTGTCCTTTTGTATCCATATTTTCTCTATGTTATTTTTGCATTTGTTACTTAGGAGATGAAATATAAGTGTGTTTCTTAATTAATTAATTTATTTGTTACTTTGTATTTTGTTATTTAAAGCTAAATAATTGTCTATATGATGCCCATGCATTCTATGATATGCACTGTAATATTTTTATATTTTAAAAGGATACATAAATGGTAATGTAGTAAACATGTTTCAAATTATTTTTATAAAAGCTCACTTGGACTCATATTAGCATTTTTTATACTTTTTGGAAAATTAACTATATATGTATAATTATTAGATGTAAATACATGATTAACACTAGAATACTATGTATTAGTAGTATATATTTTATTATTTTAAAGAGATATGATATTTGAATTAAAATTTAATATTGATTTTAAAATTCTTCTATTGAATTTTTCATAATAATGATTTGATCTTGAAGGGTTTCACAAACACAAAATCTATGTATATTAGATTGAATAGAAACACCATCAAGAGGAGGTGTGAAAGAGTGAGGGATAAATTATTCCTTTAGATTAAGATATTCATTGACTACACATGAAATAATTGATTTTTGTTGATCAATAACATGGAAATAATTAGGACTAACAAGATATGCATTGCCATAATGTGATAACTCTATGCTAAGATTATGACATTGTAATGCAAGATTAACATCATGTGAAGATAATCATGGGGATGTAGTAGGAGTAACATCACAAGATGTGCTAGAAGGAATGCCATTTATTTCATCAATAAATTGTGATGTTCTAAGGGATTATGAATGAAGTTAACCCTCATTGGGTGGTAAGGAAGAGCTATGATATGTAGGCTCAATATCTATTATTTGTATAAGAAAAGAGATATAATAATTATTATTATAGTCACTTTAGAGTTTTGTATGAAATGTATTTATTAATAAATCCATTTTTAAACATAATGCTATCTTGATTTGGTGATTTTGACTTTAATTACTTGTTTTACCCTAGATTATTAGTCAAGGATGAAGATGATGGAGGATCTTGAGAGGGATATAAAGGTTGATTTATAGGTGTGACCAAAGGTAAGCCCAAAGAGGAAGCTATAAAATAACCCAAAGGGGAATCTAGAGGTATGACCAAAGGTAAATTCAAAAAGAAATCTTGGTCAAAATCTAAAGAGGAATATAGGGGTGTGACCAAAGAGGAAACTATATGAGACTCTAAGGTGGAATCTATTTGAATAGATTCACGCTCTCAAGAATCATTAAAATCAAATTTTCAATTATTTTTTACATCATCAAAATCATAATCATTATAATCATCTTCTATAACTTTTTTTATTTGTAACGCTTTATCTATTCATCATGATAAGTAAAAGGCATAGAATAAGAATATTCTTTTAATATAGAGGATGTAAATCATTAACATATTTACTTGGAATATACATGAGATATACACTAAATTTAAATGCTACAAAATGATTGTAATTAACAAATAATCTAGCATGAACAAGTCACTAAGAATACAATAAGGAATCTTAATGACATTAAATATATGACAAGAAAAAATCAAGGTATAAAGATGATCTAAGAAAGGGTCCAAATGATTACGAACTCTCAAATATACTTGTCGATTTGTTTATTAGTCTCATACTAATTTTGTATAACACTAACTATAGAGGTAGAACCATGATTGTAGCCCACTAACCCTATTACAAGGGTATAGTGAGAGTAACTTCTAAAGATGATATGGTCCTCTTACATGCACCACAAATAATATTGATAAAATAGACTTCATGTGGTATAAACAAGTGATCTTAGGCATTTTTGATATATCGTGAGATATATATATATATATATATATATATATATATATATATATATATATATATAATTCATGTTTAGTGCTATACAATGGCTATGAGTATTGGGGTAAAACCCCTAGGGCATGAAGTATGTAAAAAAAACACCATGTAACCCTTTACAAAAATTAATAAGGAGTATTAAAATTGTTAGAATACAATTTATAAAAAAAATTAAAAATAATATAAAAATAAAAATATTTTTTTTGTATAAATAAACAAATTTGAACCTAAGGTCAAAAGAAAGAGCTTCAGTGTTAGATTTATCTAAGGTGATACGATAAACTTCTTTAGTGTCAGATTAAATCCAAGGTCAAATAAGCTGAATTGTTATGTGTTATATTTAATTAGTATTCAGTGTCAAAGATTTATATAAATTTGATGAAATTCTAGGAAAAAAAATCAAGCAAACAATAATAAAAAAAAGTTCTAAAAATAATGGGCTCACCAAAATATTTAATCTATTTTAATTAGGTGAATCTAATTAATTATATTAAACTATTTAAAACATGAAATGAAGTAGAATACAATAAATATATAGTAAAATACATAATTTACAAAAATAAGGAACTTGAAAAAAATAATAATTTAGACAAGGGTTAAATAATGTTCTTAAAAAATTCAAATAAATATAAATATACAAGCTAATTATAATTAAAAAATTGTAGAAAGACATATAAACACAATCATGTTAGAAAATGGTAATTCATAGTCTAGTGGGATAAGTCTAGATGAAATGAATAGGATCACACTACAACCTTGTTTGATGATTGTGGCCATGTCATGATTAATAGTATTCTTGATTTTTTGATTTGAGTTTATGTGACTACATACCATTTTTTTTATTATGCATGGAAGCCAAATAGATGCACAATAGACCTATAAAAAAACCTTAGTTTTGAACATGAACTAGATATAAATCAAATAACAAAAGGGCAAATGGGTTAGTGGGAATGGCCAAGCTTCCCTTGCAAAATTTTGTGTGATCTGAGTGCTACCTACATAGCCCAAAAAAGCCTCAAGCTGATGTAGTTCTCTTTTCTAGGATGATTGTGTGATACATGATTGTGAAACTATATGTAAATATATATAATATTGATAATAAATGACCTTAAACTATAATAAATGATATTTAAACTTGACTTATGACTGTAAAAAAATAACATAATTGAAATTAGAAGAAATAATGCTCTCTTTCTCAATGTATAGTAATTTGAAATCAAGCATGTAGGGGGTTTCAAGTGAATGCCTTGATGTGATTATGTAGAGTAAAGCTTCAATGTTTTTCAATAACTAACCTTAAAAATAGCATGACAAGGCTATGATTAAATGACTCAAATTTAGAAGTTATTGTTGGAGTGTGGAGGACAAGGTCACACTAGTTAGGTTGGACCATAGTGCTCTCATGCCCTCCTAGTGCGTACTTATCTCAAAATACCAAAGACTAATGGGAAATGTTTAATAAAGGTCTATGAGATAAATAAGGATAAATGTGATAGAAATATGGATGTTTGTATGATTGTTTTAGTGTTCTCAAGATAGAAAAGACTCTCATATAGATTACAAGTTAGAGAAATGTTGAGTAGACCAAGCAGGGACACAAATGTCAAAAATAAGCATTGTAAATCACTTAATGATTAATTCTAAGTGTTTACACCATGTTATTAAACATTTATTTTCATTAATTGACTTTTATTTAGCATTTTTCACATAGTTTAGTGTTTTATGCTAATCTTGTTTTAGAAACCCTAATATGATATCAACTAGTAGAATAATTCAAATTAATAGACATGAAATTAAAACATACATATAAATGTAAAAATAATACAATTGATTGAAATAATTTGACAAGTGACATATTCTAAATATATTAAGTACAAAAAATGGATGAGTGCTTAATTTTTTTGGTTGATTGTCTAATTGTGACTATATTCTAACATTAGAAAATAAACTAAGGTAGACATGTGATTCATTTAGTTTAGGAATTGTGTTTCCACATACGTAGGGTTAGTTCCATTATATTTGGTTCAATATCAATCATTGATACAAAATTTTGTTGGTAAATAGTATCTTGTGCCAAAAAATGGACATGTAACCACATAGTCACCTTCAAATGTCTCTAAAATATTTGTATGTGTGATGTCAAACCTTGATGATACACACAAACCCAAAAATTAACCTCCACTTTGAAACCCTAAGGGAAATTTTGAGGGATAGAAACTTAAAAAAATGGGAAAGTGTAATGGTCTTAGTTGACTCCAATCATCCTTATTTGATGATTTTTGGTTGTGTACATATCTAATACTCTTAGAGGGAAATCAAGCCACACATATTTCTCCCACCTAGTGTGATTGTGAAATTTTGCTCCTTCATTATATGTATGTATATAATAATTTTATTTTGATACTTAAAAATTATTGGTTTAACTTGAATTTGGTATGCTTTAGATTTGAGTTGTGATTGCTCTTAGTGATAGATTCATAATTTGGAAAGAATAGGGCATATTTTCTCAATGTGAAATAGTGTAGATGTGTACCAAATCAATTCCAAGTCCCATATCAATTAAGGTCATTATATATATATATATATATATATATATATATATATATATATATATATATATATATATATATATATGAGTCTAATTAGGTAATTTATCATGCCACCAAAATTTTAGGTAGATGGGCTGACTTTAAGATAATGTTTGATTTTAAAAAGTAGACATTGTTGGGATAGGCTTTGTACCAACCAAATTAGGTCAATATATATTAGAGATACTGACCAAACCTAATGTTATTGACATGTATACATGCAAACTAAATTGAAGGTTTGGAGATGTATGTGAAAGATATTAAGTATGTTTAAAATAGATAATGAGGTTCATGTAGGTGTGTGAAGTAGAATGAAAGTATCAAACTCATAAGGTATAATGTCGGTGTGAGTGAATCATTAGTTAAGACCATATTTTTGTGAAAAAAACATGCATGGTAAATATATGTCAAGCTTGTCATTGTCAAGTAATTAATACAAGATTTTAATGTCTAAAAATTCCCCTCTTTTATTCTAGTAATGTAATTGATAGATTAAAAGGAAAATATGTATTTAAGTTTATATAACACACTTAATATTTGGTAGGAATATCAAATCATGCAAGTCACTCAATATAAAAACTTGAAACATACATGGGTATTCAATGTCCATAGATTTAAAGTTTAAAATTTGAATTTAAAACTTTGAAAATTAAAGAACAAGAAAGATGCACATGTGTGTTGGTGAAAAACATGTCTTCTTTGCAACTTATTAGATATGATGCTTTTTTGTTGAAACATTAGAAAATTCATTCCTCCTTGATAAAGCACATGCAAAGTGGGAGTGAAGTGCTCCAAATTTGTTTAATTATTTAGGCCCTTGGGCTGGGAAGATAACATGTCCCAACCCTCATAAATGTGGGAATAAGTAAAAAATTTACTAACCCATATAGCCACACATGAAAGAAATGGGAAACCACATGATGGGTTTACTAAAATGAAATTGAATGAATTTTTTTAAGATGGATTATAGATTCAATTATATAGTTTCACTTTAGTTTTTTACATATTAAAAAACATGATCAAAAGGGAATAAGTAATTTTCATGCCCCCATCAAGACCACAAGTTTGAATGCATAGATTTTCTCAAGTTATCTTAAGTTTACTCAATATAGAATAAATGCATGATAAAAAAAGATTGAATAATTTTCACACCCCCATCATGAACACATATTTTATAAGTGTGAATTAGAATGACAACAATTTTATATTTAATTGTAAACTATGTTGTTTTTTATGTGCATGAACCCACCATATCATGCCCTATGAGTTTGTACCAACTGATATAGAATGTTATGCATCTATATGCTAAATTTGAGAACTTTTATCTCAAATTTATGAGTATATGAAAAAATATAATTTATGTTCCTATAAATTTTGTACATATATCCATGTATTCACCTAAGAGTTATGAATATATACAAAAGTATCTATAAAATGAGTGTATATACATGGCATATGCTCCCATAATATCTATTGATGTGTCAATATTTATCATGTAACTAAATCAACTAATATATGAACCACTAAGAGTGTGTATATATATATATACTCTTATATGAATTATATTCATATGGATTATGTCTTTATGATAAACCCACTATAATATCCCTCTTTTGAAAAAGAGGATGTGTCCTATAAGTCACTCATATCAAAAGAAAAGTTAAATATATAGTGTTTATATATATATATATATATATGTGTGTGTGTGTGTATAATCATATGAGCACACAAAGAGTATGCTATATAGTAATATATGTGTAAATTAAGGCATGTATCTAACATATGTAATTTAGGGCATATAAGTGTCATGTTTGGATAGATACATTAATAAAGCATGCAATAGAAGTATTACTAAATATGACTACATAGTAAAAGTTAATTAAACCACTCAATGTCAACAAGTTCAACAAGTGTAACAAGATAAATATTTATTATAAAATATAAGGCCAAGGGTTTCATACAAGAGACATGAACATGCCACAAAAATCAAGGCCAAGGGCCATAAATAGGTACATAGAGATGTCATAAACAAGGGACATAAATATGTCACATCAAAAAAGGCCAAGGGCCATACACAAGAGACACAAATATGTCACATCAAGCAAGGCTAAGGGTTTTACATAATCGACATGAAAATTCTAGTCTATCCTATATGAGATTAACAACATAAATAGAGAATATAACAAGTAAAAACTAGTCTACACCATCCATATGTATCAATTTTACATCACAATATAATGGTATATGTATGTAACACTATGAAATATATGAGTAAGTATAAATATATGCATAAGAGATATAGATAACTCAATATGGTAGTAGTTTATATAAAAATGTAACCCATAATAGTGAAATCTATGAAATGAGATGACCCTAGTATCAATATGGCCACTAGGTAAAGGAAAGTCCAACATCTATATACCTGTGTAACTTTTATGTCCTACATCACACTCATATACCATGAAATACATGTGTGTATGAATATGATATCTACCAAACATTAAATATATAAAATATTTAAATAATATAATCTAATGATCTTATCATGCTCATGTCATGATTTTAGTTTTTTTTGAATATTTTATATTTTCTTGAATTTTTTATACTTTTGAAATATTTGAGATTTGAGAAGTGATAGGAAATGATCTCATCAAGGGGAAGAATATACGGAGTTATCTTATAAAATAGTGTAAGGATATCTATTGTGAGCAAAATTTATAAAATGTAATAATAATTTGATAATAAAAAACATGATATGCTGAAACTGTCATGATCATTTCTCATGTAATCTTGTGTGTGATGGGTTACTCGAGAAGGTTAAGGACTCGATGGGGTTTGATATATAGTAGGAGACTATCTTGATACTAGTGTTTGTTATAGAACATGTTGAACTCTGCTTGGTAGTAACTAAGTATGTGTTATTGGAGATGATGGCCTTTGTGGGCCCTGAATAACTCCTTGATGTGATGGACATTGAATAGTTGATTGTTTAGTAGACATAATTATTGTCATCTAAACTATGTGTGTAGATATATATTACATATATGTAACAACTTAATCTATATAATAATCATTTATGGGTGTATCAAACAACTATGGTGGTGGTGGGAGTTACCATTGACTATAGAGGGCACTCATACTATACACCTATAACTATGACTACCTTGTTGTAGTGTATGTATTTGATAGATTGGTGCATTGTATATGGTACTACACAAATTTTTTTCATCCAAAAGTGTCCCAATTATTTTTAAAATACCCCATTACTTTTTATAACTAAGAATGGAGTGGACATTATGGTGGATCCCACCTAAAAAGGTAGACCTATGTGTCCCAGGGTATTCTGTTTATGCCCATAGAATATATTAACTTCTTCTAATGTATCTTGTATATATTTTTTTGTGTACCTAAGGAGGTGAAAGAGTGTCATGGTGTACACATTATCTCTTGACCTAATTTTGATCATGACACTATGTATGGGTTTCTTATTGATATAGGCTCAAATGAATAGTACTAAAAGTTTGAATCATCATTGACAATCTCATAGGACATTGTGGTAAAGAGATGATAATTATACCAATAATTACATTTTTTGGGTGATCATATGTCATTGATGGAGGGTGATACTGTATTCATAGTGTACTTATAAATTTCATTAATCTCTATTTTCTCATGCTTGGAAAATGGACCATTAAATATTTTAAATTGGTGATTTTCATTATTTTGTGGTTTAGGTTCCTCTATATGGGTGCCCAAATAGATAATGTTATGATAAATAAGATCTTGTATATTATATATAAATTTTAAACATTTATTTGTATGCTTGGATCAAGCTCTTATGAAGGAATAAGTGTGATAAAGTTTCACTCAAGTAGATTTTGTAACTATATGTGATGAGGTGATGGTAATATTGAAAGTTTCATTTTTTATGGAGCTACCAATTATAATTGATTTGTTTATTGTGATACTACACTAACTATAATCTTTACCTCATTCTTGTTATCAATTGGTTTGTTTTGAAATTTAGTTATTGAAGTAGTTGTAGGAGTATATGTATACTTGAGTTTGTTCAAATATATGAGATTAACTTATATATCCCTTTTTTATGGCATAAATCAATGAAGGATTTGAATCTTTTGAAATTAAATGAATAACAAAGTGGTGAAAGCAATGTTTTCATAAATATGTATTTTAATTCATTGTTAACCATAAGATTAGTCATATTGGCTAGCATAGTATTTTATGGAAGTAAATAATCATTGATTGGCTCATTAGACCTTATACACATGGAAAATGGCACACTAGTTATATGCACTCAACTTATAGAGGTTTGGTCGAGATAGATGATTAAGAGATAATATGATGATGTGCCTAAGGGTTTGGATGATTAGGTTGAGGTATGAAGATGGGGTTTTGGATGATAGGTGTAAAGGGTGCTCATGATAATATGAAAAGATCTCACTAGTGTAAATTTGATCATTTAGAGTGGAAAGTTGAGATGAAATGGAAATCCAAGGGTTCTTGGTGTGAGCGAGGATAAGATATCACACTTCTTGATTTATACTAGGTATGAGTAATTGGGCATAGTTGGGCTAGATAAATCTAAGGAATTAATCGAATCTATTTGGTTAACTATGATAGTCAATGTCATATATGAAGTGAATGAAAATATGATGAGGTTAATATCAAGAAGGAATAAAAAGAAAAAGTGTAGGTCTATACTTGGGATCATTATATTGATGGCCTCTCATATAAATAGGTCTGATTATTGGGTGTGCCTCTACATGGTCTTACTTGTCAAGAGTGTTGAGTTGTCAATGATAAGGTGTGGAATGAGAATGGAATAAATTTTTTTAACTTAAACTTAGTGTTGATATCTCTTTGAGTGTTACTACCATGAATAAGAGATATAACTCTAGGAAAGATACGTATTTTATGGAGGTAAATTTGATATGGAAGCATCATACAAAGAGGAAATGTAATATTATGGTAAATTAATGACATGTAAATATTGTTTTGGTTATGGTTTTAAAAGAGTGTATTGTTTTTTTGAATGTGTGGGATAAATTTTTAGGCTTATACTATTATTTACAAGGCTTGTCTGGTTATGTTTTTTTGTATTTATAATGGTGATTTTTAAAGAAAAGTGAACTATGTTATTGGTTAAAAATAAAGTATTTGTAATGAATGATGTAAATACAAATTTATTTTGGTATTTTTTGAATGTAAACAAGTAAAACTCTTATGTAATTAAATTTTACAATGTGAAACTAAAAATAAGATCTAAAACCTATAATGTACAACTTCTAAGTATTCATAAATTAATTCGCATATGTAAGCTAAAAAACTAGTTTTTGAAGTTTAAAATCACTGCTTATGAAAACAAGATAAAATAAAATAGATACATATATAAAGTTATTATTTCTTTGAGTTATTTTATTTATAAAATCATTTATTCACTATCTAGGAGTTAAAAACTAGATCTAACATGTATGTTTCAATTTTTTTAGGTTTTCTAAGTTTTTATGTGCACGAGTGTATGCTTATGAATGTAAACTAAAAATTAAATTATTTTGATTAGAATTACCTACCATTTTTAATTTTATTAATCTAATCCAGGTTTGATTCAAGACTAGTATTATTTTAAATCCTTTACATGTAAGTGTAATTAAAATATTTAGACTACTTTTTATGCATAAAAAAGGAGATTAGTTTATTTTATTTTTCTTTTGGGGTTTCTAAATATTTTGAAATATGAATCCAATATAATAATAAATTAAAATAACCTAATATAATTATTATCACTTTAAATTTCACCCTTTGAGGAGATGACAAGTCTCTTCTCATTCAAGTGGCACAATGGAACCACCTTAGGGCTATGGGTGACCCAAAGTTGAAATGGATCTGTAGATTAGGGATAATTCCCTTGATGTATCACTATAGCTCAAACCTATTGCTAAATTTTGTGGGGTGGAAAGAGAGAATGATAACTAAAAAAAAATCTAATATAGGGGAGGTGATAAATCAAATATATGGTCTACTCATAACAATTGCAATGCACTTGGAACCAAAGAGAAACCTACACATATGCTTCATCCAATCGAACACTCCTCTTCTACATCAATGTTTAAAGCATGGGGTATTAAAAAGAGTTTAGGATAGGAGGACTTAGGTAATAGGCCTTCAAGAAATAATAATTAATAAGCTAATCACTACACCTATAATCTACATTAAACACTTCTTGATGAACTATAAAAGAGAACTCTTAAATCACACAAGGCACTAGGAAGAGTAACATGTGAAGGTAAGAAAAATACACTTACACAAGACCAAAAACTAAAACATGCACCTAGTGAAATATTAAATGAGGTAAAACAACATTCTTCATTAATTTAAGGAAAAAATTTGGTAGGGATTTGCCATACCTAGGTGGATAGATCCTTACAAAATCCAAAAAGGCTATAATTTATAGTAATTGTGAGAGGAGAGAAAGAGAAACTAAAGAGTCATTAAGACATTTGTCAAGTAATGAGGAGCTATAATAGTATGGAATCTAGCATGAGATAGGTACTTAAAGGAAAACAAATACAAATGTCCTTCAACTTGTCTAACTCCTCCATATGTGGCATAAATTCTCTATGCTTTCATAAGAAATTGACCTCATGATTTTCCTTCACAAAACTGCCTCACCACTAAATAGGGTTAGGTATGATGATTAATCTAAAGGGGAGGGGTTACCAATAAGCCCTCACATGCATTGGATTGGTACTCAATCATTACCATTCCTTTATCTGTGAGCAATCATCTCAAACAATTACAAAATGACTCCTCATTCACCTCTCACACTTGGCACCCAAAACCTTTCCAATTATATAATATTATCTATGTACAAGGAGGAATGAAACCTATAAGGAGTGTCCAAGTCATTAGGTTCATGAAACCAAGCTCAAAAAATTTCCCAATTAAAGTTTTCACCATTTTCACTAAGTTCTCACTATCTTCCCACTAGATTGTTTGAGATGAAAGAGATGGTAGGCACACTTAGGAGATTATATAGCTCAATCAATGGACATGAGGACCTATAATAAGTCCTAATATCTCTCCACACCTATAAAACACACAAAACTATCCAAACAAACTTTGTTGTACTTCATCCCTATAGGTAGGGTATAACTCAATTTCATGTGTCAGGTCCCTAGAGAGTCATCTGTATCTTCTTATTAGTTTCATGGCATTTTCATTGCATTTGGATACTAAAATTTCTTCATCTTCCCAATTAGGTCCTTAGAGAGGATTTATGAGGGTATTTGGTAGTTTTAGGTCTTAAGATTTGTTTATGAAGACTAAACATTCAAATCCTAAACAAATGCCACTTATGGCTTCCTAAGGATCCTCTCTAACATCCCTGAGCACCTTAAGCCACCATGCAAAGTGTCATGAGATTTCTAAGCATTTTAAGATGGTCAGTCATGCCTCTTTCATGCATTCTGTAGGGTCTAAGTATACTTCAATCCAAAAATGGCTTCTTGGAGACATCCCTTGAAAATTAAAGGCTTAAACACTTACAAACACATCTTAAAAACATGTTTCAATCATCATAATGGCTCATTAAGAGCTAACAATGAAAATATCCCCCTTTTGAAACAGGTCTAGACCTTATTCAATGTGTCTGCTTGTAACTTGGTGGTTTAAAGACTTTTTTTCGCCTTATATACCTTTGAGATAGATAAAACACATCATACTTCTAAGAATATGATACAAAGCATTAGAATGCTTCACTAAGGCTAAAACTAAAAATGGTCTCTCATTTGAGGCTAGGGTTGCACCTTGTCTAGCTACCCTACCTACAACTCTTTTTGTTTGGATCACATTGTTTGACTTTAGGCCTTCCTACCTAGTTCCTCATGTTGTTTCATATATTTTTCAAGTTCTTAAACCTTGTTGACAAGTTACTAGGTCCTCTGATTCATGCTTTGATCTCCTTTTCCAAGTTTGTAGGGTCTGTGTAAGGGGAAAAGTGCCCCCTATCTAAGATAAAATAGGGGGAACTTACCTTATTTTATCATTAAAAAAATGTTTTAAGGTATTATAAAACTCATAATAATGATTCATACAAAGTTTTAGCATCTAATTCCAAGGATAAGACCTCTAACTTTCCCAATCTCCAAGGTAGACTTCTCCATCCTTGACTATGACTGTATTTACTTCCATAGTCACACCTGTAGGTGCCTATTGTATGGTTTGAGGTCTAATCATAGTGTTAAAAAACTCAATTTGAAATACTATAAGGTGATAAACTCATCATGAAAATTTCCTATTATTTTTATGCCTTTTGATGCACCTTTCATGCTCTAGAATCATAAGATGATGGTTCTGCCTGATTATTTTAAGTATAGACTATGTTTCTTACTTTAGGGACTCTTCTTATAGGTGTCATTTGATTTATAAAGCCCATCAGTACTTTGGTGAAAGTGATCAATCACTTGATTGTCACTATATCTTTCTTTTCATTTAATATGCATCTTAGACCCACTAGACTAGGTACTTCCTTGAATGACTGAGAAAATGTGTCATACGCTATTGCATGTAGGTGTATGTGTCCTTTATGATTTGTTCATGAATATTTAGAGCATCCATTTAAGATTTGTTTTTCATAAAAACCTTTTAAATCAAAATTTCATCTAAGTGTGATAAAAACATACATTTACACACTTATGATAACCCTTTTACCATTGAATGAGACAATTCTCCTTGAGACCCTATTATAGGTCACTATTAGGCTTTGTATTGGGTATATTAGGGCCTTGGTTGATATCTGGTGATGGTATTAAAGATACTTGTTTGATAATTAATACTATAAAAAAATTTTCCATGCTTGTGATATCCTTCTTGTGTTCAAACAACCATCAAGACACCATACTTAGTTCTTTATCTTTGTACCTTGCTATTCTGACCTATAGGTTGTAATCTGCCTTGTGTATGGACAAGGTATGAACTTAAAGGTCCAAGGTATTACATATAAACCTAAAATAGATAAAACTTATGTTCTATAGTGTCTCCTAATTATCATGGGATCACCCAATCCTAAGATCATGCATTGATTCTTCTTAAGGCTAATGGTCACTTGAGGCTCAAACATGTAGAACTCACTATCTAATTTTAGGGGCTCAAAAGGCATATTTAGGTTTTTCAATAACTGCTTTACACTCATTCCTTTGAGTCCACATTTTGTACAAGCCTTATCTATGTTAGATACACAATTTTTTTCTCAATTTTGTGATTCAATAACCTATCAAACATGTTATATGTCATTTTGGAAAAGCTCCCTGCCCTCTATTTGGTGTTTTCTAGGTAGACAGGCCTGTAATCATAGTTAATACTCTTTGATGATGACCATCAACTTTTCTTAGAAATCTATCACTTCATGAGGTCTATCATGAATATTTCATCATGTAAATGTTCTAAGTGAGGTCTTACCTTAATTCTAAATCTAAATGACTATCTCAAATCCCTATTTAGGCCACTTGAAGGTACACATCTAACTGTGTGTAGACTAAGAGAATGGAATTGAGCAAGAGAAGTTTGTTAAAGCTTCATAATACCCCAAATGTATTTTTCAATCCTAAAATGGATGACCCTCAAAAATATCACTTTGAAATCAACTTCAAACACCCTCTTCCACATGGAAATCACCTGCATGTAGATGAAAATAGTAAACATAGTAGGAAAATGTGGACAATATGTAAAATTAGGCCTCATGGGTAGATCTATCTCTTTTATCAGTCCTTCAAGTGTTTATTACCATCATGAGAATATTTAAAACACTCTCTAAAACTCTTTTCTTAATGTGAAAATCTCCTACTTGATGCTTGTAATGCACTCATGGTTGTCTAGCTGAGATAAGTTTAGAAGAGATTCCTTGAGTTCTTGAGACTTACACAAGCCAAAAGATAATAAAAAACTATGGATAAACATTATATAACTTTGAAAAACACTTTAACATAACCAATCTATCAAACCAATACAAAATATTTTGAAATAGGCTCAAATAGTGACCCCTCTTGGATGTAGAATCATAAAAAGCTACCTAATTTCTTAATGATGGTTCATAAAGGAGAAGCCATGAAACTAAAAATTATTACCATGAAAATGAATCTAAATTACATTCCTTTCAACCCCCAAGAGCATTCCTCCCAAATCTAACTTTATGGCTTGTACCAAGCATTTTCAATTGACCTTTCTTGGCTTACGAAGGCAAAAAAGATAAAATAGAAGCAAAAACTGAAATTTTTGACCTTTTCTCAACACACTAGGCATGAAAATGACTTGAAGGAGTTGAAGAGGCACTATCCCACATTGTTTGATGAAGGTGGACTTATTAAGTCCATACAGTGCCATTAAGGGCCTATTTTCAAGGAGAAACTACCTTTTCATGCATTAAACTACTTATTCAACTAACATATGACTAATAACTAATATGATCTAACCTCCTCCATATTAAAATCCAACTTTGTGATAAATATGCTTCCTTGAAAGTCCGTATAAGTCATTTAATGAGCTATAAATACAACAAAATGACACTTTTTACATATGAGACATGGTAAAGGACCAATTTATGACTTAGTAACACCTTAAAATATATAAATGACCACATTATGACATTTTAAAGATAATTTGAACCTTTGACCATGTTTGACTAGAGTTGAATTTGGTTGGCTAGACTAGTACAAAGAAGCTAGGCTTGGACCAAGGCTAGAATAGGGACATGTATGGTATTTAGACACAAATGAGACCCTATTAGACATATGGGAACTTGTGAAAAGTTTCAATATGTAGGGGTTGACCCAATTTGACTAAAATTCAAATTTGGTCAACACTTTTGGCAATTCCTAGGGGTAACATGCTTGCCTATGTTAAGGACCAGTAGCCTTATCCCATCCATTGGAAAAAGGGAATCAAAATCACTCTCAAATAAGAGGATTAGACCTTTAATTGACCAATAATACAACTAATTGACATCAAAAACATATAAATGAAAGACAAACTCACACTAAGACCAAAACAAATACACAAGGCAAAGGCACACTTGTGCTACTAAGCACTTAAGGAAAAAAAACACAACAATAATCAAAATAAATATGTACATTCAACTTAAGCATACCTACCTTATTGGATAAAAAGGGAAGTATCTTGAATCTCCTTCTTCACTAGATGAATGAGGGTGCCAAACATTCTTCCTTTTAGACATAGTACGAGATGACTCATGCTTCCTTTTTGCCCCTTGGCTTGGCATGTCCTTTAATGGAGTCATCTAAAATAATCCTCTAAGTTAGATGGAGTATTATTTACCTTGGAAAAATGCTTCATATTTCTTTCCCTTTGTCTCATCATGGTATATTTGCGTCTCTATGCATGGGACAACTTGTTGGAAATCTATATCTTCTTGAAAGGCCTCATTGTATTTCTCATTTGTTATAGACTCTTCAAAGCCTTCAAGAAGTGTTGTGTCATAGCTCTCTATTAATTTTTCTTGTTCAAACTCCTTCTTGGTGTTGGTAGGAGCAACTTCACATGTGATTTTAGAACCAAACTTCAAGTCCTCTTCAACAGACTCATAGTAATCATAAATTGCTCTATCATGGTTTGGAATCTCTTGGTAGTGATGACTCTCAACATATACATACTTTTCAACATCTTGGGTTTGTACTCTTAGGATTTTTGTCTTCTTACAATCCTCATATTCCTTGAACATCTACATATAGGTGTACCACATGTCTTCCTCTTGAAATACATCACCTTGATTACTAGGTCTTGTAGTCATGTCAAAAGGAATTATAAGCTCCTTGGGGATTTAAAATTCATTTTAAATGTCCTAAAATATCTACCACAAGTCATCATCCTCTCTTTGGTCAGCATCATGAAGGCATAAAACAAGAGAAACTTCTTCCTCTTCTTCTTTAGAAACCAAAAAAACTTCTTCCAAGGTAGCTTCTTCAACACAAGGAATGTCATATTTATTATCATTACAATATGAAGTTTCTTTATCAGCTCTTCCTCATCATTAATCCAATATAAAATATCCATCTCTTTTTCCCTATTATGATGCCAATACTAGGGATCTCAAAACCAAGAAGTTTAGCCCAAAAAGGCTCCCAAGGAGCAATGCAATCCTCACCATTAAAAGGGAAACATGGATCAGTTAGAGGAGGTGAAAAGATGGGTTCAATGGCTTCTTGAGGAGGAATGGGAGGGAGTTTAATAGTCTAAATTTTATCTTCACTTACAACTTCTCCACTTAGACATGCTTTGTTCTTCTTTCCACAAGCTGCCATTACTTTTTTAATTTTGGGAAGGTAGGCTTAGAGAATTCTCCATGGGGCTGAGATGCAAATGGAGGGGTAAATGAGAGGATTAATAAAATTGGGTTTTCCTTGGGCTTAGCATCTTGTCTCCAATTTGGAAAGCAAGGATTAGAAATCTCTCCATTTTTTGCTACCATGATGGATTGACTTTAAAATTTGGTTTGCCAATTCAATCTTCTTGTCAAGATGGGCCTCAAAACTCAAAATTCCTTTCTCAAAATCTTCTCCAAATAAATCAACTTGATCAATAGTGATTTACTTCATTCTTTGGCTACTATCTTGGATGGACCTCAAATAAGGGAAACTTTTGGGAATGCATAAGTTCTTTGGGCATTCTAAAAAATGCTTGGATAAGCATTTTGAGTGGGCAAAGTTGACACACTTGAAGGTTGATGTGGGGTATATTGTGGCTACCAAGACTAAGTTGGTTCATAATCTCTCAAACTCTCCTCTAGGTGGAAAATTAAACCACAAACATCAAGCATCTCATTAGTAAGACCTTACCAATTATCTCTTTATATAGGCATCCATTCTTTCTTGACTTGCTACAAAGCATCCCTCACACTCTTGATACAATCACTAGGGATGACTTAACCACAACCATATCTACTATCAAGGTCTAACATATAGTTTTTGTAGCCAATGAGAGTCTTCTTAAAACTTGTAATAGAATGACTTGGAGAGGAACTATGTGGACTAGGTGAAGCAGAAGCTTGATAGGGCTGATTATAGGCAACATAGGATTGATAGGGATCATGACAATCTTGGCCAAGGACTTGTTCATATTGAGAGAGAAAATGTAAAGATGGATATATCTCTGTAACTTATGTTAAGACAAACTTAACATTAAAATTATCCATGAAACACTCATGAAAAGTGTATAGAATAAGAAAACAACCTCAAATATAGTACATGGACTAATTAACTAGTATATTTATGCTTGGAGTCACCATTGGTGATTAGAGAAATTACATCCACATGCTGATATCTTGAGGAGAACACCAAAACTCCTCAAATTCTTGGAAAAAGAGTCCCATCAGGCATGCCATTTTTTTTTTTCACTTGAAATTTCACCCTTGGAAGAGATGAAAAGTCTATCCTCATTCAAGTGGCATAATGGAACCACCTCAGGGCTGTGGTGACCCAAAGTTGAAGTGGATCTATAGATTAGGGCTAGTTCCCTTGGTGTATCACTATAGCTCAAACCTATTGCTAACTTTTGGGGGGTGAAAAGGGAGAAGGATAACTAAAAACAAATATAATATAGGGGAAGTTATACACCAAATAGATGGTCTATTCACACCACTTAAAATGCACTTGGAACCAAAGAGAAACCTACACATATAATTCATCCAATGGAACACTCCTCTTATACATCAATGTTTCAAGTATGGGGTATTATACAGAGTCTAGGATAGGAGGACTTATACAATTAGAATTATATAAATACTAATTAATAAGCTACTCAATACACTTGAAATCCACTTTATACACTTTTTGATGACTTGAAAAAGAGAGCTCTTAAATCACATAAGGCACTAAGAAGAGTAACATGTGAATGTAAGCAAAATTCACTTGCACAAGACTAACAACCAAAACATGACATTAGTGAAATATTTAATGAATGAAAACAACACTCTTCATTAATTTGAGGCAAAAATTTGGTAGGGATTCACCATACACAGGTGGAGAGATCCCTAAAAAAGCCAAAAAGGCTAGAATTTATAGCAAATGTGAGAATAAAGAGAAAGCAAAGTTAAAAAGTCATTAAGACATTTTTAAAGTAATGAAAAGGAGTTATAAAAGTCATGGAATATATCATGAGATAGGTACTAAAAGGAAAGTAAAGACAAATGTCCCTCAACTTGTCTAACTCCTCCATATGTTGTGTAGATTCTCTTTGCTTGCACAAGAAATTGACCTCATGATTTGCCTTCACAAAAATACCTTAGCACTAAATAGGGTCAATTATGATGATTGATATAAATGGGAGGGGTTACCATTAAGAAATAACATGCATTTTATTGGTCCTCAATCATTCCTATTCCTCTGTCCATGGGCAATCATTTAAATAATTACAAAATGACTCCTTCTCATACACCTCACACTTGGCACCCAAAACCTTTCCAATTATACAATATTATCCATTAAAATGGAGGAATGAAACCTAAAAGGAGTGTATAATTCATCAGGTTCATCAAACCAATCTCAAAAAGCTTCCCAATTGAAGTTTTCACCATTTTCACTAAGTGCTCACTATCTACCCACTAGACTGGCTGAAATGAAAGAGATAATAGGCACACTTAGGTGATTAGATAGATCAATAAAAGTATATGAGGAACTATAATAAGTCCTAATATCTCTCACAAAGGTGGTTTCATCCTTTGAAACTCCTCCACACCTAAAAAACACATAAAACTATCAAAATAAGATCTATTGTACCTCATCTATATAGATAGGGTACAACTCAATTATATGTGTCAGGTCCTTAGAGAATCCTCTACATCTTTAAATAAATTTAATGGCCTTTCCACTACATTTGTATGCTTAAATTGCTTCATTTTCCCAATCAGGTCCTTAGAGAGGGTTTATGAGGGTTTCTAGTAGTTTTAGGTCTTAACATTTGTTCATGAAGACCAAACATTTAAATCCTAAAAAAATTCCACTTATGGATTCCTGAGGATCTTCTATAATATCCTTGAGCACCTTGATCCACCATGCAAAGTGTCATGGGAGTTCTAAGCATTTTAATATGGTCACTTATGCCTCTTTCATGCATTCTATAGGGTCTGAGTGTACTTCAAGACAAAAATGGCTTCGTAGAGACCTCCCTTGAAAATTAAAGGCTTAAAAACTTCCAAAAAATCCCAAAAACATGTTTAAATCATCATAATGTCTCATTAAGAGATAAAAATCAAAATACCCCTTTTGAAATAGGTCTAAACCTTATTCAGTGTGTCTACCTACAACTTGGTGGTTCAAACCTCTTTGTTGGCCTTCCATACCTCTAGGATATCTCAAAAACATCATATTTACCTAAAAGAAGATGATACAAGGAATTATAAAGATTCACTAAGGCTAAAACTAAAAATGGTCTCTCATTTGAGGCTAGGGTTATACCTTGCCTAGCTACCCTACATGCAATTCTTATTGCTTGGATCACCTTGTTTGCCTTCAAGCATTCCTACCTAGTTCATCATGTTTTTTAATATATGTTTCAACTTATAAAACCTTTTGAAAATTAACCTATCCCTCTGGTTCATGTTTTGATCTCCTTTTCCATGTTTGTAGGGTCTGTGTAAGGGGAAAAGTGCACCCTATCTAAGATAAAATAGGGGGAACTTACCCTATTTTATCCTTAAAAATTATTTATAAGAGATTAGAAAACTCCCAAGGATTATTAATACAAATTTTGATCATCTAATTCTAAGTATAGGACCTCTAACTTTCCCAATCTCCAAGGTAGACTTTTCCATCCTTGACTGTGACTATATTTACTTCCACAGTCACACTTGTAGGTGCTTATTGCATGGTTTGAGGTCTAATCATAGTGTTAAAAAAGTAAATTTGAAATATTATAAGGTTATCCAATCATCATTTAAATTTCCAATTATGTTTATACCTTTTGATTCACCTTTCATGCTCTCAAATCATAAGATGATGGTTCTACATGACTATGTTAAATATAGACTATGTTTCTCACTTTAGGGACTCTGCCTGTAGGTGTAATCTTATCTATAAAGCCAATAAATAGTTTGGATAAATTTAAAAATAAATTTATTTTCACTATTTATTTTTTGTCATTCAATATGCATCTTAGACCGTAGGTCACTATTAGGCTTTGTATTGGGTATATTAGGGCCTTGGTTGATATTTGGTGATGGTATTACAGATCCTTGTTTACTAATTAAGACTATAAAACACTTTTACATGATTTTTATCTCCTTATTGTGTTCAAACAACCATCAAGACACCATACCTAGGTATTTATCCTTGTACCCTACTATTATGACTTATAGGTTGCAATCTATCCTATGTACAGACAAGGTATGAACTTGAAGGTCCAAGGTATTCCATATCAACCTAAACCAAATGACACTTATTTTACATAGTGTCTCATAATTACCATTGGATCACCTAATCGTAAGAGCATTCATTGATTATTCTTAAGGCTAATGGTCACTTGAGGCTCAAACATGTAGAACTCATTGTCTAATTTTAGTGGCTAAAGAGACATCTTTAGGTTTCTCAATAAATGCCTTACACTCATTCCTTTGAGTCCACATTTTTCACAAGCCTTAAAAATGTTATAGAAAATAAATTTCACTAAATTTTGTGCTTAAATACCCTATCAAACATGTTATATGTCATTTTGGAAAATCTCCCTTCCCTTTATTTGGTGGTTTCTAGGTAGACATGCCTGAAATCATAGTTAATACTCTTTGATGATGGCCCTCAACTTTTCTTGGAAATATATCACTTAATGAGGTATTTCATACATATTTCATCATTAAAATTTTCTAAGTGAGGTCTTACCTTACTTACACATCCAAATGACTATCTCAAACCCTTATGTAGGCCACCTAAAGGTACACATCTAATTGTGTGTAGACAGGGAGAATGAAATTAAGCAAGAGAAGTTTGTTAAATATTAGTAACACACAAAATGTATTTTTCAATCCTAAAATGGATTAAACTCATTGATAACTTTTAAATTAACTTCAAACACCCTCATCCACATGGAAATCACTTGCTTATAGGTGAAAAGAGCAAATAGAGCAGGAAAATGTGGATAATGTGTGAAATTAGGCCTCATGGGTAGACCTATCTCTTTTATAAATAATTAAAGGGTTGATTAACATATTAATAATCTTAAAAACACTCTATAAAACTCTTTTCTCAATTTGAAAATCTCCTACCTGATGCTTGCAATGCACTCTCATGGCTGTCTAGCTAAGACAAGTCTAGAAGAGATTCCTTGAGTTCTTTAGACTTACACAAGCCAAAAGATAATTAAAAAACTATAGAGAGACATTATATAACCTTGAAATATAATTTAACACAACCAATACATCAAACTAAAATAAAATATTTTGAGATAGGCTCAAATAGTGACCCCTCTTGGATGAAGAAGCATAAAAAGCTGCCTAGCTTCTTAATGATGGTTCATAAAGTAGAAGCCATGAAACTAAAAATTCTTATCATGAAAATGAATATAAATTATATTCCTTTCAACCCCCAAGATATTTCCTCCCAACTCTAACTGTACGTCTTGTACCAATCATTTCAAATTAACCTTTCTTGGCTTACAAAGGCAAAAAAGATGAAATAGAAGAAAAATCTAAAATTTTTGACCTTTTCTCAGAAAACTAGGTGTGGAAATGACTTTATGGAGTTGAAGAGACACTATCCTACATTTTTTTCTAAAGGTGGACTTTCCAAGTCCATACAAGTGCCATTAAGGGCCTATTTTCAAGGAGAAATTGCCTATTAAACTAAATCTTTAACTAACATCTAACTGATAACTAACATGAAATGACCTCCTCCACTTTTAAGTATAACTTTGTGATAAATATGCTTCCTTGATTGTCTGTACAAGTCATTTAATGAGCTAGGAATATGACAAAATGACACTTTTTTGATATGAGACATGGTAAAAGACCAATTTAGGACTAGTAATCCCATACAACATCTAAATGAAAACATTAAGACATTTTAAATATAATTTTAACCTTTGACCATGTCTTACTAGAGTTTACTTTGGGTAACTTTGGTTGACTAGACTTGTACAAGGAGGCTAGCTTGAACCAAGGTTAGAGCAGAGATAGGTAAGGTATTTAGACACACATGATACCCTATTAGACATATGGGAACTTGTGAAAAGTTTTAATTTGTAGGGGTTGACCCAATTTGACTAAAATTTAATTTTTTTCAAAACTAATCTAATAACTAAAATAAAAACCTTCAGCCTGATCAATAATGAGACCAAGAGAAGAAAGGGGAATTATTATTTTGAGTGTATTATCCTTAGGTAGCTATATCCTTTGTTGAATAATGAATTTTATTAATATTTAAAAAAATATGTAAAGAATTTAATATTAAGTATAGAGACATGAATATGATCACAAATTGAATAAAATCTGTTAAAAAAATCAAAGAAATAAGGCTAGGGATCTTTAAAACTTGAAATATTCAATCTATAATACAAATTTTGGATCCTAAATTATAAAGAAAATTAGATACTTGTAAGCAAATAAAATTGCATAAATGTGGTAGCTAACTAAACTTGACTAAGATAAGGATAGATAAAAATAGGATTATGAGTGATATAGTCCATAGAGAGGGAAAAAATAACATAAAAAATGAGAAAACATAACCAAAATCATGCAAATATGAAAAAAATGAAGTCTTAGATGCTAATTTTAAGAATAGGTAAATAGTGACAAAAGCATCACCTTATGTAGGTGGCAAATATGAAACCACCATAGATTATGATGAAACCACCACCCATAGCAACAAAACCACCATAAATATTAACATTATCACTACTTCAAAGTCATTTTTTTCATGATAATTTTTGAAACAACTATAGGAAGAACACTATGAAAGAGACAATTTTTTATGTAGAGTGGTGATTTTATCATGGAGAGTGACCATTTCATCATGGAGATAATAAATTTACAAATTAAGATAAAAAAATCTAATAACTAAAATTTTAAGGTTTAAAAATGGGTATAAAGTGGATAAAATACAAAATGATAGAGAGAAATAGGTCTGAGATTATTTATATGGAGGTTCTTGCATCATAATTGGATTTTTTAAAAATGTTGCACTATGTAATTTTTGGGTGCATACATATTTCCCCTTCAAGGACATGTCTCGTCATGAATTGATGATAGTGTTTTTATCAAGTAGTAGTGCACAAAAAGGAAAAGGAAGGTTAGAAAACTTACCTTAATTACATGTGCAGTATAATAAAACTAGCCAAGACACCCTCGTGACTTAAGAGTAAAAATTGAGAAATAAGTATAATTTAATGAGATAGTAGAAAATATGCCAAGTAATCAATTCATGAATAATTATAATTACCATGTACATGGAAGCAAGGAACTCTAGAGACCTTTATTACATTACTTGGCTAGGAGTTCTTTCCATTAGTCACCCCACACTCATCATGAACTAGATATATGAGCAGATTCTCCCATATCAGGGAGGAGTTGTAGTTGAGGATGAGAGTGCTATTATAGCCTTGAGATGGACAAGGATGATAATACTTAAGGTATTTCCTTGAGAAATGAGCACAATGATAGAGGTGAAATTGGTGGATCATTCATATCATGGTATGATACAAATATGGGTAGGTGAGGTGGCCACTCTTGCATCTTATGAGTGTGTGACAAGTTAGAGATTGGTAGCTATAATTAGAGGTGAATCCTATAGATAGGGTACCCTAGTAGTTTGGGATGCCATATATAACCCATATCCTTGATCCCTAGGTAACACTTAGAGGTAGTAGAGAGAGTAGGGATCTATATTGGGAAAATTTTGGTGGCACTCCATTACACCCTAGACTCTCATTACATAAACATGTGGGAGGATGAAAGGAGTGTAGGCTAGAACCCAACCTATGACTATAGGAGGGGGTGGCATAATAGTGGGGATACTTGTGGTTATACATATTAAAATTGTTTTTAGAGATCAATATCAATAATAAGAACTAATATAATAACCACTATATCATAAACCACCATAAGAATAGGTAGTGGTAGGAGGAGATGGGGGAGGTGACTAGGTGGTAGTTGAGGAAGAGCCAAAAATAGGAGAGGAAGATGCTGAGATGATTTCCAATGAGGAATTAGATCTTGACTATAATGAGGATGACCCATGTAAAACAATGTTTTCATTTTATTTTATTTATTTATCATATTAATTTATAGTTCATTAATTATTTACTATTTTTAATTTTTTATATGATTAGAGGTCTGATGTCTATTTTTGTCTTTGTGGTTGTAGAGACATATACTCAGTGGAGGATGATGATCAAAGATACTCTAGTCAATATTTTCTAGGTGAACACTAGGATGACATGATATTAACTTCTGATAGATGTGGGTCTTCCTATTAGTATACAAAATTATATATATATATTTTCCCCTAATTATCAAACATCTATGAAGGTCACTCGCATAGCTAGAGTTGTAGGTGAAGACTCTTCAAGAGGTTATTAGGGTTAAGGAGGTTCATCTTCTTCTAGACATTATATAGTGTGTGGGATATCCTCCTAGGTGGGGATGAGTAGGCAATACCACAGGAGTAGGAGCCATATCCCATGATACACCTTAACATCATAGCCTTATCATAGGAAGAGATGTATGATTCCTAAACACTTGACACCTAGAGGGGGTTATCAAATTTAGATGAGACCCTAGGATAAAACTATTATACATGTATTTTTTTTTCTTTTTGAGATTTTAGACACATTTTCCCTCTATGAAATGATTGTACATGAGACATGATGTATAAAATTGATAATGATATTGATATAGAGAGAGATATTATGGCTTAGTTTGGTGACTTTTCATGGTGTCCTATTCTTTAATTTTCATGCAAATTTTCATTTTGTGTACTTTAGATGACTACGCATGTGATGACATACCATGTATCTATATTTTTATGATAATTATATGGATATAATTATATATTTGAGATTTCAAATCATAATATATGAAAATCTAAATGAAATAGACATATGAAAATGTGATAATGACTATTTTGTAAATGACAATTGAGCTACTTTGTTTAAACAAAATATGACCTTCATCTTGCACCAGAGGAATGAAAGGGAGATGGGATATATGTGAGATAGTGAAAGTAGAAAAATATACATAAAAAATTCATAAGGAAAAATAAGTTGACCTAGTCCTTATGAGTAAAAGGGAAATTTTACTTCTTTTGAAATCTACAAAACACTAGTTTTATTGAATTTTTATAGAGGTGTCCAACCATGACATAACCATTTAGTGGGTTAAAGTTTTAATTTTGGCATAGACATATAAGTAAACTTATACTATTTTTTATTTTATTTTTTTAATCCCTACACTTAATCTCATGTGACTAAGAAGATGTATGTGATCATTACCAAAGGCTAGACTTAGGAGAGTAAGGGCATCTCCCCCTAATGTTGACCTCAAACAACAAGTGAGATGTGAGGGCTTAACATTGATGATCAATAAAGGGTAAAAAATGTGAAATTGATTTGATATTCATAATATTTTCAATTTATACAAGTGACTTTCTTTATATTTTTTTGGGAAGGTTCTTACCCTTAAATATTAGCCTTATGCAACTAGTAATATGCATGACCTCATCACAAAGGACCAATATAGGTGAGTAAGATTACCTGGTTGGAGCATGGTAGTGTTTTTTCTTAGAGGGAGCCATATAAGGATACTCTTCCATGGAAAAAAATATAGACTAGGCTACATGCTAGATTTTTCTAAGTTCACAAGAAAATATAGATGAATTAGGTATACTATGCTCATAAGAACTCAAAAAAAAAACTTGTACTTGTAGATCATGAATCTAAGAGAGATTAGTCAATTATTAGTGAATAAATCCAAAACAACTTGAAGACATAACTTCTCAAGCCTAATCCATAGGTTAAGCTATGGAATAAAAATAAGAAATGCATATTGGAAGATAAATGACCATACTTTTTACCTCCCTTAAAGATTCATTTGAAGACTGGTTTAAAGAGGCTAATCTCGACTTGTAGATGTATAAGTCTTTGTCAATGCTCGGATCCTTGAATGAGTAGCATCTCTCCTTGTCTAAACATTTATTTGGATTTTCATTAGAGAGTTAATGGAGCTTCTTATAATAATCCAATAGAGTAATTTTACATTGAGAATCTTAATGAAATGATAGGTGGGAAGGTTTTATCTATAGATTTACTCAATCATTAAGGACTATTTATATCATATTAAGATAGAGGGTTGAGAATAAATATTCAAATCCATGATTACACACATATATCATGTAAAAGAGGCCATTTAATGTATTTTTAGAGTATGGAAATTACATTGGAAGAAAATTTTAGTCATTGGTCTTGTTGAGTGTGTAATAGGGGTGTAAGGGAAGGAGTGTGTAAGAAATTGTCAAGAGTGTAAGTGATGTGTGAGACATTTAATAACATTTGGTTTCTTATAAACTTTGCTTGATGATGTCATCTTGGGTGAGATAATATTCTAATTTTGAATATATAAAAATAGGATAATTCAAATCCATGGATTTTCCTATTAGAAGAATAATTAGGCTTGATTAAGTGGATTAATAAAAAAATAGAAGAAAGGTGGATTTTACAATGTTTCTATTTATCAATCAAGTATTCACTTAATTACCTTGTAAAGACACTTACAAAGGGTTTATTTAATTAAAGATGCACTAAAAAATATAAATGATGCAAGATAATGTATTTCCCTAATCAGGGATGTATCATTATGATTTTGGTTTAAAATAATAATTGTATAGGTAAATTAGGTCCAGTTGGAAATTTTTGGTTAAACTTAAATATGATTGCAAAAATTTGTTCTAAATGTAGTTTAAACAAAAAAGTGATTAAAATTAAGTGTCTAAATTTTACCCCTATTTGATAAGGTGTTATGAAACACTAGGCACGATAACATTTTTTCAAAGATTGAATAAGTTGTTTCAGAAAAAATTGACAACGCTTGAAAAATGTTGACTTTACTCTTCTTTTGAATTTTTATGAGTTAGTAAACTTAGATTGATGCCACAAAGGGTGATTAATTATCCCTAGATTCCCCATCAAGGGGATGGTTGGGGAAGACATACAGACCCTAAAAAAATAGAGGAAGAAGCATGGTCTATGGGTTTAAAATTATAAGAAAGACTAGATGATGGAATAGGTGCTAGAAAGGGTGGTCATGGTTGATCATAACAATGTGAAATTTTGATCATTTATGCAAGGAACTACCTAATTAGGGTTAATTTTATTGTCGATCAATTTAAATGGTTTGCCCCAATAGGGAGGGTTTTCATTTTGAGAAATGATGATTGTGTACTTGATGAATTGGTTAGGGGATAATATACAAGGAGAAATTTTACTATAACATTATTGATTAGACTTATATATCTTGATTTTTGATGTAACACCAAAATGGTATTCACCATGATATAGAAGACCATGATGACCAAGCCATAATGTGCATAAAGACTGAGCCTCAATTTTTATAGATAATTGAAAACAATGCACCAATAATAAAAAATATGATGACAATACTGATAGATGCCAATGTATGAACTCAAATACAAACATGTGACATGAAGCACCATGATGATGACCCCATCAAAATAATGGACTAAATTGAGTCTACAATAGAAAAGAAACATAAATAAACATGCAAATAAACAAGCAAACATAAATTGAAATAAAATCAACATAAAGCATCTAGTTGCTTAAATAAACACACCAAGAAAAATCAAATATGATCATGATTGAAAAATGCACAAACACACCATAAAATAGGTAAATAGTGAATCAAATATACTATGTGAATATAAGGCATTACACTTGTAGATTTTACCCCTAAGATTGATATAGAAACTAACAAGACAAGATAGTAACATCGATAAAAGGGGGATTAGAAGAAAAAGGAAGGGGTGGCCAAGATGACTCTAAAGCCCCATGCAAGTGGATGTTACCTATATGTCCTATGGAATTTAGGCCAAATGTAGTTCTCCTAAGAATATGGGATAAAGGATAGATGATTATAAGTAAGATATTTGATTACAGAGGAAAAACATAAAAAAGTACACTCACAAAATGATGAGATCATTAAGATAAATTGATAAACATGAAATGGCAATGATACTACTCGAGTTAACCCAAGACGCCCCATGCATTTAAGTTTTACCTACATAGTCCATGTGAAACTCAAATTGATGTAGTTCTCCCAAAAATGGGAGTGCAAATGATTAAGAATGATAATGATAAATGTAAATGATCATGTTCGATAAGAGGTTCCCACCTAACAAACATGATAAATCATGCCATCCAAATGAGAACCAAAGGCCACTAATGGACAAGATGACAAAGAAAGCATAAAATTTTCAGCTTAATATCTCTCATGGAAAATTTGAGACTATTTTTAGAACTATTTTTGATTTTTAAGTTTTTGGCATCTTCAATTTTTAGGATTTTTGAGGTTTTGGGCATCTCAATTCAATGGATTATTATGAGATACATCATGGTTAAACTCATAAAATAGTGAGAGTGTGGCTTATATTTATCATAAAAATGGTGATAGCATGGGAAAGGGGTTGACTAAGTTAAACTCAAAAATTGAGCACTACCTACATAATCCTAATGTACCTCAGGTCAATGTCATTCAATCATAGAAAACAATACTATGAATCAATAATAGGGTTGAAAATGGGAATGAAATACATACATAATAAATGGTACATGATTTAACAAGAGATAAAATATGCATTTCAAACATCATCATACATGAAAATCAGATGGAAGCTAATTTGAGATACTGGTCATCTTGGATGTGCTAATGGTGACTAAATTTAAAAAATCTCTTGTAAACTTTCTTTGAATTATGGCATCTGGAATCATCTACTGTAATAATAAACCAAAATCAAGATGAAGAATTGTAATAAGGGAATAAGATCAATATAAACTAACTCAATTGGAAATGGAATGAATGGAAGGTGATTTTAGGTCATGCTCCCAAATAGGGGTCCTCATAGACAATTTTTGAGCAAATCAAGTGTAAAAATACTTGACATGCATAATATTCATAGGCTCATCTAGATCTTATCCATCTACTGTGGCCAATATGTATGCTCTAAATCCATAATTTTTTGTGATGATGAATGGGCTAGCCAATTAGGCTAAAATTTACCCTTCTTTTCATGGGTGACATTGGTATTTTTTTCCTTTAAAACTAGGTCAGCAAGTTTAAAGTCTTTGTATTTGATGCACTTATTGTACTTATGACATAACTTGTTCTGATAGGCTTGGAAATTATTCAAAATAGTTACCCATTTTTCATCAATTAGTTCTAACTCTTGTACCTATGATATTATATATTCTTTCTCATCAATTATATTATGCAATGAAATGCATAAAAAAGGTATTGATCTTAATAGGGAGAATAGATTTCATGCCATAAACAATGGAGTAAAAAATTGATCCTATTGGGGTGAAGGTATTGATATGTTAGGCTCAGAGGGTGGAAAATAATTGTATATGCTAATCACAACCAAAATCATTAATGTTATTTTTCAATATTTGGATCAGGGTTTTGTTATATGCTTCAGCTTGGTCATTTCTTTGAGGAAAATAGGTAAAAGAAAAGTGTTGTTTAATATGGTATTTGGCATAGAGGGATTTGACATACTTATTTTTAAAGGAGTCACCATTGTCATAAATGAGATTAGAGGAAATTCCAAAGCAAAAAATGAGATTATTGAGGATGAATTTTGAAATCTGATTCTTGGTTATGTAAGTGAGTGGAATGGCTTAAACCCACTTAGTAAAATATTTAGTTATAATAAGGATATGTTTATGGTCATATGATGAATTAAGATTGATTTTACATATGAGATATAGTCCCCATGTATAAAATTTCCATGGTGTAGTGATCGACTGAAATGGTTGAGCTAGTGCATGGATGAAATTATCATGCTTTTGATAAGACACACACTTGTTTACATATGCACATACATTGCCCTCCATAATGGGATAGTAATACCATGTATGAAAGAGTTTATTGGAAAGGACCATGCCACTAGGGTGGGCCCCAAAAATCCATTCATAGTTCTTTAAGTGTTAATATAGACTCTATTGAAGCTAAACAATGAAGTAGAGTTCCATCATATCCTCTACAATAGAGTGTGGAAACAAGAATAGTATAATGAGAAGTGGTATGAATGGAGGATTTTTGTATTTTATGAGAAAGTTTATAAGGTAGGTAGATATATTAGAGTAATAAGGTGAGATGGGACCAACAATATCACATACCATTTCAGATTTAGAACATTCATGAGTTAGCCTTAAAAGATGTTCAATAAGAAATTGGTAATCTATAACATTATCTGAAATTACTATTAGTGAACTAATGGTTTTCACTACATTGAAAATTTTGTTACTGGCTCTTGGAATTAGTTCAAATTGAACGTGTTAAAAATTATGCTTAAGATGATCCACCATATTCTTGTAAAGAATAAGCTTGTCATATTTCATCTAGTATTACTCTGTTACCCATTAATAATCAGTTGAGAGTATCCACGAACATGTAAATTCTTGATTTTCCATTCTAATTCTAGATTAAGTATTCCAATAAGTGCTTCATACTCTATAACATTATTGGTATAAGAAAAACCAATGTGAAATGCTTTAGGAATGAGATCCCCTTGTGGCATTATGAATATAATATTGGATCCTAATCAATATTAAGTATAGGAACCATCAAAACAAAGGATCCAATGGAGGCATAAAATAAGTGTCATCTAGAGTTATGATCAACTCACAAAGAAATTGAAAATAAGTAGCTTGGTATCTAAAATGGGTGATTTGATAAGATGTCCTATAAGTTCCAACTAATTAATGGCCTTTTGATGAACATATTTAACCTAAAATTCACTCAATATCATGATCCACTTGGCCATATGATCAATCAAGTTTGCTTTAGAAAGTATGTATTTGAGTGGTTCCACTTTGGCAATGATGATGGTCTTGTTGTTGAGCATATAATGACATAAATTTTGGGATAAAAATACCATGTCTAAGTAATCTTTCTCAAGTGAACTATAATTATTTTCATATGAAACCAATGTGTGGATCAAATAGTATACAACTCATTCTTTCCAATGATCATTATGTTGTACTAATAGTTCTCCCAAGGCATAGTTATTTAATGAGATGTATAGAAACAATGACCTTCCTAGTGTATGTGGAGATAGAATAAGTGGATTGTCCAGATATTTTTTTAATTAGTCAAGGCCTGCTGACAATTGAGATTCCATGAGAAAATAGTACCCTTCTTTAGAATATGAGTGAAAGGGTAGCATATATCTACCAATTGAGAGATAAACCATCTAATATATTAGATTTTTACCTATAGGATGTGGAACTACTTTAGATTAAAATATGGAGGCTTTTATGTAATGGAATTAACCTTGGTTGGAAAAACTTCAATGCATCGATGAGAGATAATCAAACCTATAAATTTTCCTAAAGTGACACCAATGATGCACTTTTTAAGGTTAATCCTAACCTTGTATTCATGAAGTTATTCAAATATTATTCATAATACATTTGGATGTCATGCTCTAGTCTTGGATTTTCCCAAAATATCATCCATGTAATATTCAATAATATCATGCATTATGTAAAGGAAAATGATAGTCATGGCATATTGGTATGTGTTTCCATAATTATTGAGGCCAAATGACAACACTTGATAACAAATCATTCCCCATTGAGTGGTGAATATTTTATTGTGTTGGTTTTCAAGTGAAATTTTAATATGATTATATCCTAAGAATCTATACATAAGAGATATCATCTCACACCCTACCATGGAATCTACAATCATATCAATGTCGGGCAAAGGAAAATCATCCTTTGGGCATGTTTTATTGATATCTATGAAGTTGGTGTATAATTAGATTTATTGTGGATTTTATTTAAATATGACTATGCTAGATATCCATTCTAAATAATCAATAAGATAGATACACCCTGCCTTTAATAGTTTTTATAGTTCTTTCTTGACAAGAACAACTATGCAAGGGTGAATTTTTATCAACTTTTATTTGATTGACTTGGCATCAGGGTACATAATAAGGTGGTGTATAACTAAATCAGGTACAATATAGGCATATCTATATAACACCATGAAAAAAATATCAACAAAATCCTAAAGGAGGGAAGTGAGAATCTCAATTTCCTAATCAGTGAGGGATGTTCCAAGTTTGATATATTTAGGATTAGTAGGTGTTCTAATCTTGACTTCAGTTGTGTACTCTAAAATAAATGTGGAACCATCTTCTAAAATAGTTGACAAAGTGGTACATTGGTCTTCATATTCACTTGGTAGTTTGATTGACTCATTAAGTTCACCCAAGCAGGAAGAATTTGAATCACCAAGCTCTGGTAAAGGTCATGTGTTAAAGGCATGTAGATAATCTTGAACTTATTGATCAAATATTTGTTATTGTTATAGATTGATTCCTAAGTGTCATGGATTTCTATAATTGGAAGAGGATTTGGATTCATTTGAAAGAAGGTGAAATTCTTCATCCAATGACACCTAAAATAGGGTTTCACCATGGG
The DNA here is from genome assembly GCA_037957365.1 of Torreya grandis. Lineage (NCBI taxonomy): Eukaryota > Viridiplantae > Streptophyta > Pinopsida > Cupressales > Taxaceae > Torreya > Torreya grandis. The sequence continues at coordinate 759,685 of JARHVA010004871.1, read as the reverse complement.
ACTCATCTTTTCATTTACTTTACCCTGATCCAAAAGTGCCTCAAAGAGGTTTTCACTTTGGGACCTTAATGTTTGATTTTCTTTTTTAATGACAATGAAAGTTCACCTGCTCTCCAAAATAGGTAGTAGGGTCTAGTGTAATAGTAAATCCCTATTTGTGACCACTAAGTGGCAAATTATCTATAAGGCCCATAAATTCATAGATTTCCTCATCATTCTAAAAATCATCCAATTGTATGTAATAATATTGTTAGTCCCATTCAATTAATTAGGGATGATGAAGGAAAAGAGGGGGATAATATGGAACATTAGTGATAATACATATGGTATTAGAGTCAAATAAATTAGTATTAGCCAACATATCACATATTTTATAATAGGACTCTACATCACTATTGGCATTATCTATGTTAGATGATAAAGTAGAATCACTCTCGAGATCTAAAGGGTCACCCCCAAACATTTTGTATCCAATACCTCAAGTTCCTTTGTGTTTGGAAATTGATACTGGCTCAATAAGTCCTTGTTGTTTTGCTCTAAGACCTTTACCCTTATAGGCTTGATTATCCATTATCCAATTTAGAATAGAATACGTTATATTTTGGTAGTAGGTGGAAAAAGCATCATTATATATCTATGAATCATCATCAGCCTTGATTTATTATTTCTCTTGGGAAGTGGTTTTAATGAAAACTAAAGGTCCTTTCTGGTGATATATACCTTTCTTATGCCATTCCATTTTAGGAGTTTGCACCTTAGGCCTACCATATGCTTTAGGCATCTTAGTAAATTTGGCTATATGAAATACATTACCAATTTTTATTCCCTAAGGTCAATTTATTAAATAGTGAAATGATTGGATATTACAGTATGAGGAGTAGATGAAGTGGAGGTAAGTGTACTTGGATCCACATAATTAGATTCAAGTGGTTGATCAACTATCTCCTTGTATTTTTTGGGAATAGTCTCTATGTCAAAGTGATAGTTGTAGCTTTCATACTCTACTTTTAAATATTTATAGAATTAGTATATTTTCAAGTCACCAAGAATAGTAACTTCTAACCCAGAATGAGGAAACTTGTTACACTAATGAAGGGTAGAAGGTATAACATGCACTTCATGAATCCATGGTCACCCAAGGGGCAAGTTATAATATAGTTCTAAATCAAAAACATGTCACATAGTATCATGGGTTAGAGGCCCAAAAACAATAGGTAAATAATTGGTACCTTGAGATTCCCATTCCTAATTATCATAAACTTTGGTGGTAATATTATTTGGATTAATTTATACTAACATGTAGCTTAAGTGTTTGACCAATTTCAAAGTTATAATATTTAACCCTGAACCATTGTCTATGAAAACTCTTTTGACCTTATTTTAGGAAATGATTACTTCTATATAAAATGGATTATTATGTAAAGGTCTAAGGGACTCATATCCATTTAATCAAAGGTGAGTTTTTGGCACAAAGCTAAATGACTCATAAATATTTGAAATTTATTAGAGCAATGTCACTTAGTAATTTGGATTAACTTAAAATCTCATTCAATATGTTCTTGTGGATGTTTGATGCAACCAAAAGATCCAAAATAGAAATATAAACTAGCATATTTTTTAGTTATTCCATAATATCATAAGGTTTATCATGCATATGATCAATTGGCTTGGTTTTCTGAGGTGGAGGACCTTGAATGGGATTTTTTGAGGAAGAAGGTGTAGGATCTTGGATGGTAACCTTATAGCATCAAGTTGTGATTGTGTAACCTCAAGTCAATAGAGGGTTACTATAATTAGAATAGGGGGTATGAAGGATTTAAATGGTAACTCTTGGCTATTGATTGGCATTTGGGACATTACAAGACAAAGGAGGATTATTGGTAAATGAAGGTGGAGGTCCTAGAATGGATGATGAAGGTCTTTGAATTTTATTGGCAATTGGATTAAGATTGATCTTGATGGTAGCAATGTGTCTACTAGTGATTAGACACATTTTAGTAATAAGGTAAACTTTTATTATTGACTTGATTAGAATGGGTATATTGACCTTTATTCTAATTTTATTATTTTTGTTGTTGTTTTTGATGTAAAGGTCTATTTTGATTCAAATTGTTGGCATTATATTGTGTAAAATGGTTTTTATAGATACCTAAATCTTGATTATATGTCTTAGCCACAATATCTAATGTTATTTCTCCACTTTCAAGAAAATATTGAATAATATTATGAAGCTACACACATTTGTGAATAAAATGGACTTTAACCCAATGATAGTCACAAAAGTAATTTTCATTGTATCAATTAGGTTTAGGATAGTTTTTAGGAAATGGTTTTGGTACTAGCGAAATGATCATATTGGCATAAACTAGATTTTGGAAAACCATATCAATAAGATTGTCAAGATTTATGAAAAATATGTTATGATAATAAGTTCTTAGAGGTAGCCTTTGTAAAGAAAGAGACTGAGTAGGTGGGGTTGCTTGAATAGGTGATGGTTTCACTCTTTTCACATGATGTGATTTATTTAACCCATCTCTTACAACATTCCTATTATATCAAATGGTTTAGTCCTTTCTGATGTACTTGCTTACACTTGCACAAGAGCTTGTGCTGTATTATGAGTTTGGTTATGAGAGTAAGGTTTGACTATCCCTTTCTCAATGAGGGTTTGTTCAATCTATATTCCTTTAGAAATAAGTATTTCAAATTTATTAGCACAAATTATCTTGAGGTTATGAATGAAATCAAACTGTATAATTACATCGAACATTATGGACAATTATTTATTAGGGAGATTATGTGGAATTCAACTAGCTAAAAAGTGCCACCATTATAAAGAATTGCTAAAGCTTTCTCCTCATCTTTGTTTAGTTTGACATAAGTGAACCATAGTCAATTCATGTTTTATATTTAAAGATAAGTGTTGCATAAATATTTATGACAAGTCATCAAAGTTATCAATAAAATTCTTAGGTAGATGAATAAATCATTCTAAATCTTGTCCCATCAAAATATGGGGGAAAAAGTGAAGTAGGTATACAAGGTTCTATGCCACTTCTTGACATAAAACAAAGACTTATTTCATATGCTCTTTAGGATCACCCTTTCCTTTGTATTTTTTAAATTGGGCATCTCAAAGTGATGCAAAAAGGGTATATAAATATAGCTCATATCAAAAGGATAGGAGCATATGTCATCCAATTTAAAATTCTTACTTTGATTTCTTATATTGGATGGTGCATGATCAAGGTATTATTGGTTTTCCTAATCCTCTACATATTGATCATACCCATAGGTATGATAAACTACCTCATCATCAAATGAGGGTTTGTAAATGGCCCCACTACATGTGTACTTAGGCATGTCTAAGTTTCTAATCTTCATCTTTAAAAGGTATTGAATTCCTAAAACTATGCTTTGACTTGGTACATGATATTCAATTAGAATATCACTTGAAAAATTGGTTTGAGGTAATATGTTTAGCTTATGCCAAGGTAAACCTTGATTTTGGAATACAACAATAGAAGATATGTCAACACAAACGTTTCAAAGGAGTTTTCTCAAAGGGATTACTCACAAGATTTAGGCACAATGGTTTCAAGAATAAATGTCAAAAGTTTAGACTTAGGAAATGGTTTACATTTGGTCTTGCTTTGAAAAGGTCTAGGTCTTGATCTTGGAAACTTGACTTTGTTAACAAAGAAAGGAAACTTGGAGTATTTGAGATACTTTAGAAACTTTGGAATATGTAAAGGTTAGCATAATAATTGATCATAGTTGACAATGGTAAATCAAGTTTTGAACTAGGTTCTAATCTCTTGACTTCTAAAAGGAATTGGTCTTGGTATAATTAGAATAAAATTGGACATTGATCTTGGAAATGGTATTGGCATTTAGACTTGGAATTTAAACATGGTTTGACCTTGAAAAAAAGGTTGACTATAATTTGAAATTGATTTTAAATCAAATGAATGACATAATGACATAACATAAATGTAAGTTGGAATTTGGTTTAACTTTGTAAAGAAATTTGACTTTGAATTGGCACTTGATTTGAAATGGAAATTTGGATTAAGACAATATGTTTGGTTCAAATTAGGTAGCCTAACAACCCAATTTTTGAAGAGAAAGGAAGGTATTAAGACCAAGTTTTAATGTGTCACTTTGATTTGACTTGGAATTTTCATAGAGTAATGACTCATTGTATGTGTATAACAATTCTTTTGGACTTGGACTTAGTTTTTTTGATTTGGTCTCAAGTATAAACAAGGTCACAAAAAAATAATCATGTAACAACACACAAATATTATGAGGAAATTTAATAACTAACATGGGTTTTCATCACATCCATTAAACCTTTTAAAACACTTGACTTGAGAGAGGATTATAAAATTTAAGTGTTCATTAAGGAAATTAATTTAATTATTGGTAGGGATTTAATCCCCCCTTCTCTCACAAAGTTCATACATTAAGGTAATTTTTATGGGATGTTACCTTTACACCCATACATCAATGAATGATCCACAAAAAAATAATAATCTAATAAATAATCCAAGATTAGGCCATTCAAGATAGGGTCTTTTCCCTTTATAATCACTTCAATCGTAAGGGTCTTAGTAAAGTGCTACTGAATTTTGGGTTTGCTTACAACTTTACTTGGACTATCTAAATGGTCCCTGTATACCTCATGTTACGTGGGTGAAAATATATTAATGAAGAAGTTTAATCTCATTTCCAAGATTTATTATTGTAAGGGTACCACACATTGACCTAAGATATTGGAAATAACTCCCTAGGTTTGCTATCTTCATATGAGTTTGTGAAAACACAAAGATAAGTCTTCATAATGGCAATGTTCCTCAATTTATATACCCTATTGGATAAGTGAGCTTTGGTATGATGCTAGGATGTCACTTCCTAGTCAAGTCACCCCTAAATACTTGTGGGAAGGTGATGAAATACACCTCATGAAGTCAAATGAAAAATATAGTAAAGGTAAATAGGAACTTTTTCAGTTTTGAGTCACCCAAAAAGGGGAGAGCATACATGTAAAAATAACCCCAAAAAATAATCAAGAAATAATCAAACTTAAATAAAAGTAAATAAATTTAAAATGAACAATTTTTTTACTAACCAAATTGAAGTGTGAATTCATTTTAATGCCAGAATCTGGAACAAAAGTATAATTGATGTGTTTGACTCAAAATACCACTCTTTGGTGTAGGTCCTATAGCATAAATGATTAGAAGTTTGATAAAATTGGTTTTGAGCCAATAAGGAGCTTGAAATTTGGGTTTGTTTAAGTCTTGACCTTAAATCATAATGATTTTTTGGATTACACAGATCAATTTATCTACTACATCTTCTACTTTTGCCACTACAACCTACATATATAGAATAAAAAATAAAAAAAATGATTTCACTGATGAATATGATAATTTCATCAATGGTATAAATGATTTCATAGACAACTTGAATGCTTTCACTGACATTTTGATGATTTCACTAATGGGACTTAAGCATAGAAAAATATCTAGAGAATATAGTGGAATGATTTATCTACTAATGTGAATAATTTCTCTATTATCTAATATAGTTTCACTATTAATGGCTACAATTTCACTATTATGTTGAAAACTGTTAGAATAAAAAATAATGAATAAATGATTTCACCATTTTATAGTAATTTGGATAATGATCAATATGATTTCATTGTAGTAAATGATGATTTCATTGTAGATAATGATGATTTTAATGATGACATTGACAAGTTCACCATATTTGACATGTAGATAGGAAGACAAATAGAAAATAAGTAAAATGATTTTGTAGTTTCTAAACGATTTCACTATAATAAAATCAATTTTAATAAAGATATATGAAATTTCACTAATGACCTGAAAAAATAAAATCATTCTTAATATGATTTCACTATTGCAAGTAGTAACTTTGTTGTTGATCAGTTCAATCTCATAGTTTGCTCCACAAATAATAATTTTTATTCTACCCATAATAGTTTCATTAATGGCCTCTCAAAATTTGTAATTACATAGTCACAAATTCACTACTTGACCTAGAACTGACTTGAATAAAAATTGGAATAAAAAAGAGAGAGTTATCTTGTTTAGAAGGCTAATTTTGGCAATAAGAAGAATGCAAATGGTCTAGAAGACATTGTGGGATGCGTCCAATCCTTCAAGAGGTCTCACCAAGCATGTTATTATGTAGATTATTAATCCAAGAGAGATTAGTCAATTATTAGCAAATAAATATTAAATAACATGAAAGCATAAATTCTCAATCCTAATCCCTAGGTTGAACTATGGACTATAAACAAGAAAATGAAAATTGGAAGATAAATGCCCATGAGTTCTTCCTCCCTTGAAGATTCATTTGAAGACTGGTCTAAATAAGTTGTACTTGGCTTGTAGATGTATACGTATTTGTTATTTTTGAATATTTTTTTACTTTTGAGGTAGTGAAAGAAGCTGAGGAGAGGAGAGGCTATAGAGATTAGTTCAAAGGCATCATCTTTTGGTGTTTAAGCACCATTTTCTATCTTGAATTGGAACTTTGAAGCAAGGATTTGGAATGCTTCTATATTGGTGAGATCTAAGCTAAGGTTGAGCATTCCATTTGAAAACATTTCAAATAAAAGGTGTTAGAGTCTTTTGGATCAGTTTGTGAAAAAAATATTGATTATTCTCATCTTAGCGCTTTGTGAAGGCATTGGATTTGCTATATTTACCTATTTATTATTGGTAAAGCATTGGAAATTTTAAATTTGGCATCCTTTTAAGGAATTTTAGTACTGTGGCATTGAAATATTTGAAGATTAACATCATTTTCTGCTTATTTGAGATCTATATAAAATATGGGCATTGGATTCTTTATTTTTTACATTGTGTTTTTCTTTTTGCAAACCTACCTTGGATTTTTATATATTTTCTTAGATATGCCTATAAGAGATAGGTGTTAAGATGTAGATATATTATTTGGCATAATTCTCTTGTATTTTGGGCATTGGAAAAATACTTGAGGCACCTTAATACTTCAATGTTCCTTTTTTACTTGCAAGGCATTTACCTACATTGGATATGTATTCTTTCTAAGTTGTTTTTTTGATCTAAAAGGAAGAGGTGCCATTCTAAATCTATTATTTATTTTATGTTATCATTTATTTTCTAGATTTAAAGTTAAATTTTTTTAGATCTTCTTGCTTCAGGAGGAGAGAGAAATTGGTATGCCAAGACTAAGGCATTGAAAGGCTTGAGAGTGGCGTTAAAGAGAGATTTTTTTTTAGCTTTGACACTTGTATTTTATAAAGGATCTGAGTTTGCATATATTATAAGGATATAAAGACAAATACAACCTAAATTTTTATTTTTGTCTTAAAAAACTAGTTGTCCATTCAGTTTTTGCTTTTACATGAATGATTTTTTGCCTCAAGTGAAAGCATTGTTTGCTTGCACAAGTATAACATTAACCGGGAGAATATTTTTTCACATTAGTTAGAATTTTTTAATCTTTGATTTAATTATAGTTTAAATGAGTAGTTGGATGACTATGTTATTTAATAATTTGGTTACAAATATCAGTTTTTAGTTTTTTTAATGTATTGACCCATTTTGTGAAAAATTATAACACAAATAATTTTTGAACTATAACTCAAATTTGATTTTTTTTTAAAGTTCATGGTTTTTTATTCTTTACCTATTTGTGTCATTAAATTGTAAAAATACACTACTTTTATAAAGTACCAAATTAGGGGGAATCTTATAATACATTCTTTTAGGGGTTTATCTCGGTGCAAATTTTGTGCACCCTTTGCATTATTTATACTCTTTGGTGATTAGTTAGAATGGCTTATACTTATGGTGTTGACCATTGTGAGCCTTTGAATACACATAATTAACACACATGGATAACTTAAATAGAAATAATCATAAAATGAAAAGGATTATGGTCCCTAATCAACAAAACACAACCACAATTTACACATAAATTTGAAAAATTTCAGCACCAATATAAGTTTGAAGAATGTATGGGCTTAATTGGCGAATATGCGAGTGATAGTATTTTGTTTTATTTTGATGGGTGTGATTCTCCATTTAAAATGTGGACTAAGTTAAAGGGTTCATTTGGAAAGTTACATCACATTCCAGATTTGCATCTTAAAGTGGAGCGTAATTTATTAAATCTAGATGACTTTGCCTTCATTATAGACTACCTCATTAAGTTTAAGCATTTATTGACATAGTTGAATGGGAGTGGAAAAGATAAAAAGAATGAAGAATATGTATAATTGATATTTTATAAGTTGAGTGGCCCATTACAAATATTTTTTTCTACCTTTTTCTATAGTATGGATGCCTTAGGTATCACATTCAAAATGCTAGATCTAGAGTTATTTTATGAGATACTTATTAGGGATGAATCCAAATTATCTCACCTTGAGTCTTCTACCTCTAAAAAAATATTAGTTGTATCACATCCTAAGACTAAGGGAAAATCTAAGGGTAAGAAGAAGAACACTCCTCCACCTCAATATGCACCTAAGCCCAACACTACTACATCTAAACCTAAACCATCTTCCAAATCCAAGAATAAGTCTAACTTATCTTTCTCCTATTATGGGGGATTGGCCATGAAGAGTATAGGTGTTTTAAGAGAATGCAAGCCTTAAAGGATTCCATTAGGAAAAACAAGATATCTATCTCTACTCTTCTACCTCAAGAGCATGGGAAAGCACTTAATGTTGTTAGGAGATCACAATTACCTATTTTAGATAGTTGAGTTATATATTTTAGTGCTTCACACCATATGAATTATACCAATGAGACCTTTTTATCTCTTAGTTTAAGTTCCATTTTCAACATTTAGGTTGGATATTCTTCATTCATTTTAGTTAAGGGGAAGGGTGATATACAGATAGATGGTGGTTACATCAATGATACATTATATGTTCCAGACATCGCCACCAATATAATTTCAATATATTAATTTTTCCATTCTAGTTAGGGAAAGATAATGAATTTAACACCATAGAGTGCTGAAGTTTGAGATTTATTAGAGTCACACACACTTATTGCATAGGGTGTTGTTGATCATAGTTCTTGACTTTTCTATTTTGAGGGTTTTGATGATACTCCTCCTTTAGGGACATGTTTAGTTTCTCATGCAAATTCTGAGAGTTGACTTTGGCATGAGAGATTTGGACACTTAAACTACAAATATTTGAAAGAGTTGAGTACTCATAGTATGGTAGAGTGTCTTCCTATAGTTTTATGTCTTGATGGAGTTTGCCTTAGTTGTGCACTGGTGAAACAACATTATGATATATTTTCTAATGGCATGTCCATGAGATATTCTTCACCACTTGATCTTATACACAATGATTTGATGGTCTTTCCTACTACTTTTGATAGATCTAAGTATGTAATTACGTTTATTGGAAATTTATTAATGCATACTTAGGTTTATTTCCTCAAGTATGTCTTTAAGGCTTTGGTTGAGAAACAATCATTGAGTTGCATGAATACGATTCATACAAATAATAGGGGGAGTACTTTAGTTGAGAGTTTACTATTTTTTAGTATCCCATGGTATTGTTCACCATTATTTTGTTGCTCATACTCCATAATAGAATGGCTCAGTAGAAAGGAAGAACCAAAATTTGAAGGAGATGGCTAACTGCATGATGGATTAATGGTTTTTACCTCCTATATATTGGGCAGAGATAGTTAATTGTGAGAACTACATTCATAACTACACACGACATCGAGTAATTGAACATATGACTCCATAGGAGTATTGGTCTAGAACCAAGCCTGATGTGTCATTTTTTAATAGTTTTTGGGAGCCTTACTTGGGAATTTATAATAAAGAATAAAAGGAAAGCATTGGACAAGAAGATAAAACCTTTTATTTTTGTAGGGTATTGTGAGGACATGAGAGCTTATCATTGTTTAGATCTTGATATTCATGATGTTCATTTTTGAACTCATGTATATTTTGATGAGCACTTCATATCTCATTAATATTCATCTTTTCCATGCCTTCTTCTTTTTATTTTGATGATTCACTTCCTCTCAAGGATTCATTATTTTAGGATCCAATTTAGGAGATTCTTCAGGAGGTTATAGAGGATGAGGATCCTATTCACACTGATGTTACCACTATGCCTATGTGGGTATGTATTATATTTTATAAGACATCACCATTCATATAGGATATTACACCTACTCAACATCATCATGCACATTCTATAGGTACTAGAATTTTGTGTTAGGCATTCTCTAGGGGTCCACAATATTTTTTCATAAGTTAATGGGATATAGGAGTGGGATGATGTGATGATAGATGCGTATTATTCATTAATGAAAATCACACTTTGGATTTGGTCACTCTTCCTAAGGAAATAAATTTGGTTAGGTGAAAGTGAATTTACCATACCAAGTATATAGTTTATGGGTCCATTGAAAATTGTAAGGCATGTCTTGTTACAAAGGGTTTATCACAAGTCAAAGGTATTGACCATTCTAAGACTTTATTGCATGTTAATAAGATGGCTTCTATTCACCTTGTAATTTATCTTGTTGCATCTCAAGGTTGTCTAATATATTAGATGGATGTTAAGAATGATTTCTTACATGGAAAGTTGCATGAATAAATCTATATGGATCAGCCTACTGGGTTTGTTCATGATTCTTCTCTTGTTTTTCAAGTTAGAAAGTCTCTTTATAGTTTCAAATAGGTCCCTCAGGATTGGTATGATAAGATGGATTCATTTATTATCTCCACTAGATTTGTTTGCTTCCACTCTTATCCCATAGTTTATATTCAATGTATTAGGGAGGACATTGTTATTTTGTTCTTGTATGTTGATGACTTGCTTCTCACAGGCAACTCCTCATAATAGATTTAGAATATTTAGAAGGCACTTTTAGCATAGTTTGACATGATAAATCTTGGACTTATATATTTATTCCTTGGCTAATAGATTTCATAGTTAGATAAAGGGATTTATTTGAGTCAACATGAGTATACCTTTGATATTATTCAACATTTTAGCATGGCTGATTTCAAGCCAAGTCCTTTTTAGTCTGAAGTGACTCTCATTGCCTCTTATACTATTCCACTTTATGATCCTACATTGTATGTGTAGATGGTTAGGGATCTTATGTATTTGACCTATACTCACCCTAACATTTCATTTGTAGTTGGGATTGTATTTAGGTTTGCACATAACCCTTATGATAGTCATTGATAAGCTACTAAAAGGATTTTGCAATATCTATGAGGTACTACTCATTTTGGATTATAATACATCATGGGTTCTACTTAGTTAGTTGGATACAATGATTCATATTTGGAAGTTTATCTTAATGATAGGCATTCCACTTTTGGATTTATTTTTTGTCTTGGTTATTCACCTATTGATTGGTTGTGCAAGAAATAGTAGGCTATTTCACTTTCATCTATAAATATTGAGTAAAAGTCAATAGTTATAACGATTCAATAGGTTATTTGGCTTCACTAGTTATTGATAGAGTTTGGCTTCATGGAGGATTCACCCAATGTACTTTGGTGTGACAACTAAAGTATAATTTATATATCTCACAAACTAGTTGAGCATTAGTAGACCCATCACATTGAAGTACATATGCACTTCATTCATCAACACATTCAATATGGCATTAATATCTTGGAGTACATTCTAACTCAACATCAAGTTTTAGACATCTTCACAAAGCCTTTTACATCACCTCATTTCCTTGAGTTGAGTGGCATGCTTAGGGTTTCATAAGTTGTCCTTGGGTGATATTCGTGAGGACATCATTCATATTCATTTCATAGATACATGTTTTACATGAGTACCTTATCAAGCCTAGTTATCAAGACTCATACTATGGATATGTCACTATTTATTTTTTTGGATTTTGTTATCCCCTAACATCACTTGAGGGGGTGGTGGTGTTAGAGTATGTATTTCAAGCATTTTCTCACATTTTCTAGTGTATTAGCTAGCTATTTCATCTTTTAGTGAGTCTATACTATGTGAGTATTTATTTCACATTGGTCAGTCAGGCTAGTTTAATGTTTCACCTTGCCTATCTATGTAAGATCTTTCATATTGTACTATCATGATTCATTATGTTTCATTATAAATAATATATGATTTGCCTTGTTTTCGTATATCATATATGTAGCTTCCTTGTGTGATGTTTTATTGCTAACACTTTGGAATCTTAGGCTAGAATGCCTTTACCATTCCTAACAAAATGCATTGTTGTGATTTTGGTTTAAAATGGTAGTTGTGTTATTAAATTATGTCTAGTTAGATATTTATGATTAAAATTACATTGGAATGCAAAATGTTATTTTGGATGTTGTTTAGACACATAATTGGTTAAAATGAAGTGTATACAATACCATGTTAATTGTTAGAATGTTTAATAAGAGGAAATATGGTGATATGGAATGAATGTTGTATTTTGAGTTTTTTGTCACATGAGCTCATAACTAAACAACTAATAATCAAAACATCTAATATGAAAGACTACATAAATAATCAAATTGTAAATAAAAAATGTGAAATGTAATGACTATATGTAGAACTATTTTAGGTAGAAAGACTTCAAAAACTCACAAAAATCATTACTATCTAAAGTGAAAAACCAATAAGATCCATTGTTAAAATATTTAGCCACCAGATATGGCCCAAACCAATAGGGTTTGAACTTATGAACTTCTCCCTCTTTCTTATCTGATTTACTATCAAGTATTTGGACAAGGTCTCCTAATTGTATAGGGCATTCATATAAAATCTTGGGGATCTTAGGGATTCCTTCTGTAATTATATTGATGTCTATGGTGTCCTCAATTAGGAAGTAAATTAATTCCTCAAATTAATTTAAATTAGGAGGATGGTCAAAATCCTCATCATTTATTATAAGAATGATAGTCCTCAATTTTGAAATAAGAATCATAGTACTCATATTTGAGGGTAGACATGGGAAAATAAGTAAGAGAGGAAGATATCTTATGTTATATTAGATTGAGATGGTCATAGGCTCATAGGAAATCTAAAATATCTTCATTATTATTAATAAATTCAAAGACTAAAGGGTTAGTGTCCTCTCTAATGTAAGAAAGATTTTGGTCATTTTTCATTTATTAAACAAGGGGTTTAGACCTAATGGACACCAGAACATCAAACTTAGGTATCATCAGGTGAGGATTAAAATGAGAAGAGGAAACAACCAAAGAGTCATCATTTTGGCATGTTATTATCATTGGTGTCAAAAGGGTGAATCATGTAAAGGCATAATAGTCATTCATGTCAAAGGTTTGTTTGGTCAAGTACTTGAGCATGATAGTGGCATAAAGAGAATGTTGCCATGAGTGTTTCCATGAGAAAGAAGAGTGTGGTTATGAGAGTTATCATGAGTAAGGAAATTCATGAAAGATAAAATGATACATGGGTGAGAGTTGTCACGAAAATTGTGATCATGGAAGGTACAAGTGCATGGAAGAAAGATGTCAAGTCATATGACGAATCTTGATCATGTGGTTTTAAGTTTGTATGATGCTGTGGAAGATTGTTATATTTATAAATAGAATGGTGTAGTGATATGAGTGTGTTGTGATGTCTTATATTATATTGTTTGATTTTTTGATGAGGTCATCACATAGAAGGAACATGTTAAGGTGTTAAGTGCATTGGAAGCTTAATCCTAGTAATGGCATGGTAAAGGTATGAGCTAGTGGCATGATGAGGTGAGTGATATCAGGTATGTGAGAAGTTATGAAGGTTATGTGATCATGATAATAAGGTGTATAAGCATCTATTAGAGTGTCAAGATGAGCCTACAGGGTTAGGACCTTTAGATCAAGTCTGTACCTAGACCACTTTTAAACCCTACTTGGCCTAATGAGGCATGAAGATAAGTTTTTAAGGAAAGTGTGAATATGTGAGCATGGACATAGGTATGATATGTTTTTTTAAGAAAGATAAAAAATTTTGAGGCCATGGTTTGAAGGGAATTATAAGAAACACTATTTTAGGCCTTCTCAAGTTCATAAAATGAGGTTTCAAGACCTAAGAGGCACTTTCAAACGTTCGTTAGCATGTATAAGCTCTACATGGGAACCTAAGATATTAATGAAAGATGGGGAAGGGTCTAGATAAGATATATAGGCATTGTTTTTAGATTTAAGGGGAATTATTTATGAAGAATCATTAACCAAAACCTATGTTAAACTTCCCTAAAACCCTAATAAGGACCTAATGTGGAAGATATTATTCAAAACAACCTATAATGGTATCATATGACTATAAAAAATATTGGATCATGTATTCAACTCTCCCAGGTATCTCCATGTGGTGGTGGTTAGTCAGATGAGAGAAAATGTGTAGATATAGGCTTATTTGTGAAGTATTTGTTGTAGTAGTCAAAAGTTGCATTGGTTAAGAAAAGCAAATGGATGGAAGAAGGATATAAAGACTCATGATACATGTACATTAAATTTTATGGATAGGTTGTATAGACACTTAAGTTTGGCCACAAATTGATTTTGACTAGACTTTAGACTAATTCCTACCAACCATTTTAAATTAATCTTAGGAATCATTAAACATCCCAAATTTGCTTGTGCATCATTTGTCAAAGCTCATAATCATGTCGAGACATACCTAATTGGGTTATCATATTATATATAATAACAACCTCTCACATATTCATCCCTAAAGATCTTATAGCATTGTAATAGTTAATCTGGCTTATGGACCTATTAAGTGGGGCACATGAGTAAAAATGAAATCTAGAAATAATTAAATGGCTAATCAAAATTAATTAAAAATCTAAACCAAATTAAATGCCTAGTTGAATTATCCATATGTAATTAATGAATAATTAATAAATAAAATAAAAAAATACAAATATCCTAGCCTTTCATCATGATCTTTGTGAGTTATCAAGCTCTTTAGAAATATCTTAAAATATCTCATTTTAGAGATCCATGCCTATTCATTACAACTCATGAATAATTGAAAACTATTAACTCTACTAGGGTTATATTTAAATCACCTGGGTTAGTTTTGAATCCATTCCATGTTTAAACTCTACCTTGACTCACCTTGGGTTGGGGTTAGTTCCTAAGCCTATAAATACAATGCCTTGCCTATTGGATTTTAAGCTATTCTAATGCAAAGTTAGCATGAACAAATGAGTTAAAATATTTGATAAGAGTAGTGTTATAATGAAAAAATTTCCTTGAAAGTAGTGTTATAATGCTAAAATATTGAGACAAGCCACAACACAAGCTATGGTGCCAAGGAGAGGAGTTACACTACCTCCATTGCCAAAGACTTTTTGAAGCACAAGCCGAACAAGACACTCAACAATGCATTTGGAGCTCCCAAAGAAGGTAAATGATTCATTTTATTTTGAATTTTAGTTTTGATTTCATTTGTATTTTTTTAAATAAGCTCACCCCTAATATGTAGGCTTGGAGTGTAAGTGTTAGTATACTCATTAAATTTTTTATTATTTGAACTAACATGTTACTAACCTCCCTTATTAGATTCCTATGATCACAAATGGCATGTATGATGGGACCTTCAAGCATCCCATATATCAAGGAGATGAAAATAATTCTCTTAGTTTTTCTATTGAGTGCTTGACAATCTTCAAAATCCATGTTTTAACATTAATTTTCACATATTTCATTTTTTAGTGATACACAGATTACATAAAGACTGACATCAGTTATAATAAAATTGACATAGATTATGACTAAATTATATCAAATCACCCATAACCAATGTCAACCTTTATGTGCATCAAGTAGAACCGACATTAGTTTCTATGTGTATCACCCAGAATTGACATTGGTTTCTGTGAAAAAAAATAAGTTAATAGGCCATCTTTCAAATCTTCATTTGGGGTCATTCAGACTTTGTGTTTGATGTTTTTTGTAAAACCACATGTTTTATCTTAAATTTTTATAATATGATATCATTTTACCTTCAAGTCACATAAATGTTTCAAAAAATCTTGAAAACCCACTAGCACTTTTTGCAGGACCCAAAGGCCACAAGGAGAGATTTAATACACTTATAACTTGTAATTTTCACATTTCAAATTGGTGTTTTAAGAATATTTTTGTTTAATTAATTTTGGTTTTGTTTCAATATTTCAACAACAAATGCCAAGCAACCAAATTTCATAAACATTTTGCTTTGGTACATTAAAATAAACACTCACACTTAGATTACATATTCTTAAGAGTGTTTTATTTTATGTTTATTCTTTCAAATTTGTTTATTTTTGGAAAATGATTGATGCATGTATACTCTACCCCATCCCATTTAGGGAACTCAAGTGACCAAAATCATTCTTTATTTGTATTTGTGCCTTGTCTAAAGGCATGAAAAGAATGTTGCTAAGGCTCTCCTCAAATCCATATGGTTTGGGTGATCTAATGCAACCTTAAAGTCTTCTCGCTAGTCATTTTTTATGCAATTTGGCTTGTGAGACGGAGTTCATAGCCTCCTCATGAGTTCTTTAAGGGTACATTGACCTGCGGTTTAATCTACTAGCATCATAATAACCCTATTCCATGGTAGGGTATATAAATCAGGGCATGAATATTATAATTTATAGAGTTGAATGGCTAACCTCTCTAATCATAATGGAAACCTGAGTCAAGTTTGGCTAACCAGGGGATTCTACTAAGAAGTATATGGATGGAATCACTATGTAAATGAATATACCCTTGCAAATTAAATTATCTCATATGAACTCAATCGATGTAATTTTATCTCTAGTGTTAACCATACTCATGATAATATAGATGCATGAAACCTATAGTTTTAGAACAACCCCACTCACCATAAAAATATTGTTGATGTAGGGAGTGTAGCCCAAAGTTTCATGTTTTCATATAATATATTGAGAGAAGGGGATGCAAAAACACTACTTATTCTTGTGCTTTTATTTTTTTTATTAATGTTAAAAATCCTCTCAAGAACACACATATAGATAGAATTTGATAATACTATGTAACCTTGTCAGTTTTAGGATCTAGGATGTTACACTTAGGAATTTATGTCATTTTATCCTTTATTTCATGGTTTTTGAGTCTAAACTATTTACTTTATTTGTTATTTCATATCAATCCAAATTTTGTTTATATGATGCTCCTTTGTTTGAGGAGGTATTATGTCATCCATTTGACACCATGCCTTTGCCTTAGTCTTCTGAAAAATTGTTATGTGTGTGTCATTTGATTAAAAAGGGTAACATTACACTACCTAATTCATTTCAAGTTTTTGTGTCTTATAGTCTTGAAACTAACTATTGATTACACTTTTAGAGTGTGATAATGTCATTACACTACTTAATTCATTTCATAGACTTGTTTACCTTGTGTCAAAGTTTCCAATTTTAAAATCAATCCACGTATGTGTTTTGGATCTTTCCTTAATGTCATTATGCCATTTAGATTTTTGTAGCTTGTTGTTTGATCAAAGAATCCTATTTTACCATGTTGAGTTTTAAATTAAACTTGACAAGTTCAAATCCAAAGATTGATTGATTTTTGTTTATACCTTATGTAATTTGGGCCTTGACATTGATCTTTCTCTTTTAGATTGTGTAACTTAAGTTAATTCTTTACCCACCTTGAAAAATATTTTTTGTGTCTAAATTTGGGAGAAATATCCTATCTTACTTGTGCCTTTTTTTTCATTTCTTATGCTAATTTTACCAAGTTCATGTCTAAAGTTGAATGCTTAGTCTTTGCCAAAGTGTTTTAGATTTCTTAGATTAAATCCTACCCCTTTTTGTTTGAAGTCTAGATTTTGTGCTTGTTTTGATAAAAGTCCTAGAAAATACCTATTTTGAGCCTAGATTTTGATGCTACGTTTGGCCAAAAGAGATAAAAACTTTTGTTTTCTTAGTTAGACTTGTTTGGAACACTTTAGACCTAGAGTTCAGCATGTCAGTCTTTATTCAACCACTTGACCTTTTATGTGAGAAATTTTAAATTAGACATTTGATGTTAGACTATTTTATACCAAGTTTTATCGCAAACTATTTTAGAGATAAAAATCCACTTCTAAATCAAGTTAGACCAAGTTTTAACCATTTTTTATTTAGACATTTTTTTTAGAGTTTGTAGAAATCTAGGCCTTTTGTGAAACATTCATCATTAATGTGGATATATCTCATTACACTTAAGGTGGAGTCATGTACAATACATGTTATGATATAATTTCCAAAAAATTAACTTTGTTCAAGACCCCTATGGTGAAGTAGTTTATAAGATGGATCCATATCCTCCTTACAATCCTCAATTTAGGGAACAAAGCCAAGATACCTAATAGTAAGACATAGTGATACCTTCTTTTGGTTGGTTGATGTATGCTATTAACCCTCTCACTGATCATGGCATCTAATCCTCCATCTATAACATTAACCCTCCTTTGGCTTGTGCAAGCCACCAAGCTCTACAATGCCCTACCATTTCTATTCTAAGATCTCATCCTTTGGCTTGTGTGAGCCACCAAGCTTCATAATGCCCAACCATTTATATTTTAGGACCTCATCCTTTTGCTTGTGTAAGAAACCAAGCTCTACAAAACCCTAAAATTTCTATACAAAGACCTCATTCTTGGCTTGTGTGAGTAACCAAGCTCCATAATGCCCTACCATTTCTATATTAGGACCTCATCCTTTATTTTGTGCCAACAATCAAGCTCCACATTGCCCTACCATTTCTATATTAGGATAACATCCTTTGTCTTGTGAAAGTAACCAATATTTGTAAAACCCTACCATTTGTGATCCAGACCTTTATACATATTTGTGATCCTTCCATGGCTTTTAAAGATGATTAATTCATCTTTGACACAATTTCTCCTAGTATCTTCTATGAGGATTATGCGATCTCTTTCTATTCTATTACCATTCCACATGAAATTACCATCAAACAACCTAGCCTCTTTATTGACCTTCTACCTCCCATAAGTAATGATTGGGACCAACATAATCACACTTTTTTAAACTGCATCCATGGTGACATATCAATTGAATAATATCATAAGAACCAAGACCACATTCATGCAGAAGAAGAATAATCTCCTAATGAAACCTTATCAAAGGTGCTAGGGGATAGTCCAAATTCCAACTCAACATATTTTAGTGAAACATTTTTAAAGGTGCTAGAAAATAATCAAAGTAAAACATCAACATTCTTTAGTGAAAACTTCTTGGAAGCACTATGGGATAATCAATACAAATTCATTGGTGAAAACATTGAGGTACCAGTAATTGATCATAATAATTATTCATTACTTGATGAATATATTATCAAAGATCAAATCATTAAATTTTATAATCTACAGTCTAATCAAATGGTAGCTACTCTCAAGCCCAAATAATAGAAAAATTTGGTGGTCTTATTAAGAGCATATTCAGAAGTCTTCGGCCCTAGCACAATCAAAGTTATGTCAAATTCAAAATCAAAAACATTGTGTGTGCATGAAAATCTTGGTCTTCATTTGTTTCCTAATCATTATACATTCCATTATCATCCACCTTTACATCAAAAAAACAAACCTATCAACCACTATTTATCTATATTTACCATCCCTGGACGCACTTTCCTTGGAAAAGGTTACAAAGATATCATTCCTTGATGTTTAGAGGAAATAGAATCAATAAATATCATAACAAAATTATTGGAATCCCAATCTATAGTAGGTTCTTAATAGAAAAACTATTCAGAAGAGGTGTGTTCTAGCAATTTACATAATTGATTATTTTGGTTGTATCATTTACTGATTAGGATGTGCATCTTCACATCAATAGGAAGAATAGAATCATTCACCTTGGCCAAAACAATTTACCTTGACATTCTTATTACTATTATTTCATTCCCTACCATTTCCATTATCACTTGAGGGAAACCATCTTACCATTTTATCCAATTATCATACCTATCATCATCTTAAATAATACCCTATGGCATCCTACCATTCTATCTCTATCAGAGCAAAACCTATTTTTGCCACCCTAACCAATCCTTTTGATCTTGGTTCCTTTGGTTCTTCCCACACTTTTTACGAGGGGATTCTGATATAGTTTTAATAGTTTTAAAATTCCATGTTTAAATGATAGTTAATGAAAGTAATGTGACAATGGATCTGGCAAGTTATATTTCATTTACACTTGACTGGTACTATTTATAATAATTTCCTATGGCCAAATAAATATTCCACCTTATGTTACTAATTATAACTTCCTATGGTTAAATTAGTAGCATTGACCTATGTCATTTTTTCCTAATTATAATGGCTTATGGGAAAATTAGGAACAACACCTTTACCATATATTTCCACATCACATTTCCATTACTATTCTTATTTTCCTATAAATTTACCTCAATTTTAGAACTTGTTGTGACTTAGTCAATTTTCCCTACCTTTTGTGTGGGTATAACTATTGTGACTTGAGGTCCTAACAAGACTATGTAGGTTGTGCTCTATTCACACTAAGGTCAGCTTAGTCCCCATTTCCATACACTCTCATCATTTTGTGACTAACTTAATCCAATGATTTATTCATTTTATGAGTCGTATCTTGTCAATATATAATGAGTTAAGATACCTCAAACATTCCAAAAAAATTCAAAAATTTCAAAATCCAAAAACATTTGTCTTGTCTAAGTCTAGTATGTCATCCTCTCTCCACCCTACTAAGGTAAATCCATCATTAGGATCATTTTTATTGATTTTACTTTTAGGATTTTTATGTGTTTGTTTACTTAGCTATTTGTTTGTTTGTTTTCTTGCCTATTTATTTGATTTTAGTACTATGACTCAACTTAGTTTATATGTGTTCATTAGGTGATTCCTTGTGCATTATTCTTGAGTCCATCTATATTCATATGCCAACATTTTCATCATGGTTTTTATCATTGGTATGTTATTTTTATTTATATACTAGATCAAGAGTTTATCCTTATACATATTTTGGAAAAGTCCTCATGGTGTTTTATCATGAGGTATACCATCATGTGCTATAGCAAAAATTAGCTAAGAAAGTCTTACAAGCAATGGAGCCATAAAATTTTCTCCTTGGTAACCATGGAAAATCCTCCCACCCTCCTTGATCAAATCAATCCATTGACCATTATGGTTATATCAATTCTAATAAGGATGAGCATATTTGCATTAGTAGGTACAACTAAATCATTTCCATTCATCAATTATTATTCTTCTATTCATCTCTATCATCACTTTGTGCATCCTTATATGCCTAGTTATTTGTGGCTTCTTCCATCATTAGACCATCGTATCTATGTTTACACCCACTCATTTTAATCTATGCTCCAGGTTCTATCCTTAAGTTATGATTGATAATATAACCTAATGGGGCATAATCAAATATCATTTTTTCAATCTAGGTCATCTTAATTATTATAACCACCTGTGGTCAAATCACTAATTCAACTCATCATCCCTAATTGGGTAATATGTCATTGCCACTAATTATAACCACCATTGGGAAAATCAATGTCTCAACCTTTGTTATTGACTATAACTATCTTTGGGAAAACCAATACTTTTTAAATCAATGAATGTAAGCATTTTCTCTATTATATTAATATCACCCATGGGTTAATTTAATTTTTCTTATTTTTTCTTTTTGAGGGACTATCCATAAATCATAGGTGTTAACTACTCCCTCAAGGGGCCATCATTATAGGCTTCCCAAACATTTTTTGGAGCTTTTTATTCAATCATTATCTCCTTTTTAGTATATTTCATTATTTGAGAAGATAATATTGTGTCTATAGCTTGCAACATCTTCCCTAACATGGGCAAACTATAGACACCCAAAATTGGCTACAACTAGATTTTGACTAAAATTCAGACTAATTCATACCAACCATTACAAATTAATCTTAAAAATCACTAAAGATCTAAAATTTTCTTTTCCATCATTCATCAAAGCTCATAATCATGTTGATACATCCCTAATTGAGTTATATTAATGTATATAATAATAACCTCTCATGGATTCATCCCTAATCATCCTGTGATATCACAATAGTCAATATGGCCTATGGACCTATTAAGTGGGGTACATGAACAAAAATAAAATATAGAAATAATTAAATGGATAATCAAAATTAATTAAAAATCTAAACCAAATTAAATTCTTAGTTGAATTATCTATGTGCAATTAATGAATAACTAAAAAAGGGAATTCAAAAATGCAAATATCCTAGCCTTTCATCATGACCTTTGTGAGTTGTCAACTCTTTGGAAATATCCTAATATATCTCATTTTGGATGCCCATGCCTATTAATTTAAAATAATTATTAATTGATAACTATTAACTCTACTGGTGTTATATTTAACTCACTTAGGTTAAATTTTAACCCATTCCATGTTTAAACTCCACCTTGAGTTGGGGGTAGTTCCTAAGCCTATAAATATAATGCTTTGCCTATTTAATTTTAATCTATTTTGGCACAAAGGTATCATGTATTAATTAATTCAAATGTTTGAGAAAATTAGTGTTATAATGAAAAAATTACCTTGCAAGTAGTGTTATAATGCTAAAGTCTTGAGCCAAGCCAAAACATAAGCCATGATGACAAGGAGAGAAGGAGATACACAACATCCATTAACAAAGACTCTTTGAAGTGAAATATGAGAAAACAACTCAAAAATTTATTTCAATCTCTCAATAAAGGTAAAGGACATTGTCTTTTTCATTTTAGTTGTGCTTTTATTTGTCTTTTGTTAACTAAGCTCATCCCTAAGATCTAGGCTTGGAGTGTAAGTGTTAGTATGTTTATTAAAGTTTTTGTTACTTGAAATAACATGTTAATAACCTAAATTATTATATGATTATGATAATATGTTACACCCTTATAATTTTAAAAACTAATCTTCCAAGTTAGCTAGTCACATACAAACCTAATGGTGTAAATAATATAAAACCCAAGCAATAGTGAGAAAATGAACTAGAGCATGTTTTCATGATATAATGATAAAAAAAAGTACATGGAGATGTTTTTAAATAATTTTAAGACATTTTAGTTCTTTTAATATAATTTTAAGTTCATGTATGTGGTGAAAAAGTTACTCAAAAAAATACTAGTTTGGTTTAGTTTAGACTGTGTGATATAGGGTCAATAAATTGGTTTGTAAGACTAATATTTTCCATTAGAACATATGAGTTTTTAATTTGAATTTTTATTTAGGATATATAATAACCATTTAAATGCATAAATATTCATTTAAATTTTATACACAAGTGTTGGAGGTCTAAGTCACCATGACTATGTTTTGAGAAAAATTGGCAGTTTTGAGTGAGTGAGTTGTATAGGTGTTCTTGAATCCTTATCTCCCAATTGGAAGAGTATAATGAATTAGGTAATAACCCTGAGGTAATATAAATTATTTATATTTAATTTTTTTTATAATATTTTAGTGGATTAAGTTTTTTTTATATTTATTATTGAAAGGCAAACTTTTTGGTGTATACAAGCCTAATAGGACTAAGTATTATCGAGGGGTTTCACGAAGTGGTTGGACCTAAAAAGTGTTATGGAGATTAGAGGATGTTTTATAAGGTCTATTTGAGTTGTGTATGAAATAATATTTACATATATGGAGGTGAAAAGTGTTCCAATGGATCAAGTATACATGTTACTAGACAAACCTAATGCAATTAGGTCTCCATGAGACCTAAGAGTGAAATTAGGCCTAATTGAGTCATGATAGACCAAAAGGGACTTGAATATCATTTTAATATTTTTTATGAAATTTAATAAGACATATTATATGTTTGAACTAATAGGTTAAGGGTGTGTGGTTGACTAAGTGGTATATGAACAAGGAATGGTATATATAGAAAGCAATTTTAGGCCTATTTGGGTAAGCTTAGAGGAAACAAATGAAATGATAAATCAATGATCCTGAGGAGGTTGGGTCACATGTTTTAAACCATAAGGAAATAGAATATAATAATTTCATTATGATAATATATGTTATATATAGTTGAATATCAAGGTTATATGTCTTATTCAGTCTTGAATAGGGCTAGCTGAGTGAAGAAGCCTAGAGTTAGTTTTGAGGGTATATATACAAAGCAATTTTAGGCCTATTTGGGTAAGCTTAGAGGATAAAAATGAATTGATAAATAAATGATACTAAGAAGGTTAGGTAAAATCTTTTAAAACCTAAGGAAATATCAGATAATAATTTCATTATGATCATATATGTGATCTATAGTTAAATATCGAGGTCATATGTCTTATTCAGTCTTGAATAGGCATAGCTGAGTGAAGAAGCCTAGAGGTAGTTTTGAGAGAGATAAAGTGGAGTATAAATAAATGAGTGATAATTATCTATTGAGAGGAAATTAGAGTTGCATCAAATATGTGTTCCTAATGTATGATAGTAGATAGATAAAATGGATATCTGAGTGGAAGAATAGAAGAATGAAGTGTGATTGGATAAGTTGGTGCTTGGTCAAAGAAGGAGTTGCACCTTCCTTGTAGGTTGGTGATTATATAATTTGTATTATTTGAGTTGGTGATTTATCAATAAGGAGTTTGAAATACCTTGTAATATTGTCTTTACAAAATTTTCCTTTGACTGAGTTGGTGTTTAGTCATAGGGGGTTTTAGCCTTATAGCAAGTGAGGGCTTGCTAAAGTCAAGTGGGTAGTTGATAAATTTTGGGTTGGTGCTCAATTAAATTTGATACATTATATTATATTATAGTTTATCCAATATTTATTTTAGTGGGTTTTATACCCCATGATGGTTTTCCACATATGTGATGTGTTATTTTGTTTCATGCTCATGTGATTGGTTCTTAATATATTTCTAGATCACTGTGTTGCTTTCACAATTCATAAATAAGTGGATGTAATTGATTAAATGTTTTTGAATACTAATTCACCCTCCCCTCTCAATCATTATGCTTCCAAAAATTGGTATTAGAGCATGGTCCTTTGAAATAAGCTTAATAGCTTGAAGGTGATCCTAAGAAGCATAACATGTTTATTGATCAAGAAGAAAAAGAAAAGTATGATGAAGTCTAATATGATAGTGAAGAAAGATAATCTAAGGTAGACCTTGAATCTAAGATCATAAGTGCCCTAGATAATTTTAAGAATCAAAAGAAGAGGAAACATGAGTTGAGATTTATGGTCAAGGATATTAAGGAATAGATATGTACATTGAAGAGTGACATGGTTAAAGAATCCAATAAGGATGAGAAGAATATTAAAGATATTAGGAATCAATTATAAGGTGTCAATATAAATTTTAGATGAAAATAAGTTGAGTATGATCATTTGAATATAGAGCTAAATTACTTTAAGGTTGAGCATGACCAACTCATAGACAAGATGATCAAGTTTGGGAAAGAGCATGAGAAGTCAGTACAAGTCAAGAGTACTAACATGAAGAGGCCAATCAGGTATCTTAATGCAATAAGGGAGGAGTTATCATGGGACCATGGGAAAAGAAGTCATCAGTCAAAAGGTAATTAAAGAAATTTTGTTTGATATAATTGTCATAATATGGGACACATTGCAAGATTCTATCCTAATAGAGTTAGAAGGCCTCAAGAATTAACAAGGTATATGGAGATTCTAAAGTGCATGATAAGGGTCAAACATTGGTATGAAATCTAAAGAAATTTAGGACTGATCATATTGATCCCAAAAGTCAAGATGGATTATTTTCTAAAGGAGAGGAATCTATGCTAGCTCAATTTGCCTTTCATATTCAAGATGAAGGGATGAAATGGTATATAGATAGTGGTTGCTCAAGACACATGATAGGAGACAAAAATAAGTTCATCTCATTAAAGAATAATGATATTGGAATATTGAGATTTAGATACAACATAAGTACCAATATAGTTGTCAAGGGTATCTTGAGTTTGGATAATGAGAAGACCAAGATAGAGAATGTGTTGTATATGGAAGGTGTATACACATAATATTCTCAAAATTTTATCAATTAGTGATGCTCTTTATCTTGTAGGAACCCATCAAGTCTAAATATATCTTAATGCATACCCTAAAGGGTACACCAAAAAAGGGGTGGGAAGACCATTGGTGTTTTGTAGGATTATTGTCCCTTTTACCACTTTTTATCTACAAACTTGTCTCCTAAAAACTATTCCCCCAAGTTTGTTCTTCTCTATTATACACTCTTTAGTCATTTACCACATTTTGTACCCATTTTCCTATTCTAAATACCATTTTTATTGTTTATAGTACTAGGTTGACTGGGTTGACCCTATACTCTTATGGGTAAAATTCATTTAGGGTCTAGGTAGACTATTGGTGGACCTAACCCATGACCTAATAAATTTTTGTCCATAATAGTATTAGGTTGACTAGGTCAACCCTATCAATTGATTTTTTTTGAAGAGATTAGGGTTAAAATTACCTATATATGGAAGATAATTTCTCTATTATTTAAATAAGAGAAGAAAAAGTAAGAGCTATTACACATGTACTTATCCACCATTCTACTTAAGGAGTAATCTTAGGGTTTCATACTTTCTTTGGAGATATAGATATTGTCTTGTGGAGAATTATTTTGGATGCATTGATAGGTTGTGTATCCTAGAGATGATTTATCCTTATCATCCTTACATAGCACAAACTTTTACGAAGCACCTTGTCCAAGGGAGAGATTGAAGTTCAGTGGGTTTATCTTCAAAGGTAAATATTCCTAACTTTGTTTCTCCTTTGAAAGAGTAGATAGATATGTATTTATAATTATCTTCCATGCATTAGGATTTTTTATACATTGACATGAGTGTATGTATTCTATGCATGTTTACTTTTGTTTTTTATTAGCCTCACATTTTGCCACAAGATTCGGTTAGCACTCGGTTAGACATTTACTTATTATTATTTTAGTGAATATAAAAATATAGGGCTTAGATAGGGTTATTACATGATTGTTCTTGACAAGAGGATTTGGAACCCTCCCTAGTATTGTTTATTGTGATAAGATATCCCCTAATTATGTCTAGTAGATATACATATTGGTCATGTTCCTGATTATGTAATGTATCCCTAATCAGAAGTGTAAGTAGGATCTATCTTCTCTGAGTTAGGATTGATTTATAGACTTGATGCACTTTTGAACCATAACCTACTTAGTGTAATTCAAATATGCAACCAAGGACACATACTAACCTTTCATGATAGAGGGTGTGAAATAAGGGAAGCCAAATTAGGAAGGGTAATTGTTAATGCTAAGAGGATTGAGAATAATCTATATGTCTTGATTGAGATCAAGAATGAGAGATACTTTATGAGAAATATGGATGAAAGTTGGCGATGGTGCATAAGGTTAGGTTACTTAAAATTTGACAATGTGTTCAAGATAAGCACTAAGAAGTTTGTGAAGAACATGCCTAAGATAAAAAAAACCTATAAACATACTTTATAAGGCATGTCAACATGGTAAGTAGACTAGAATAAGGTTAAGTCTAAGGAGTACTCTACTATAAGACCTTTGGAGTTAATACACACTAATCTCTATGGGCCTATAATAATCCAAAACATTCAAGGAGATAGCTAATTCATGTTACTCATATATGACTATACAAGAATGACTTGAATAACATTCTTGAAAGAAAAGTTAGAATCTCTTAATAAGTTCAAGGCATTCAAGGCATTCAAGGCTCTTGTTGATAATGTAAAAAATGGGAAGATCAAGTACCTAAGATCTGAAAGAGGAGGATATTTTTGGTGTAATTATTTTTATGAATTTTGTGAGGTATATGGTATAAGGAGATAGTTATTATTAGCTAGGACACCTCAATATACTAGAGTAGTGGAAAAAAAATAAGATAATTAAAGAGATAGAAAGAACTATGCTAAATGAGTCTAGATTATCTTATGGATACCAGAGAGAGGTAGTGAGCACTGTAGTCTACATTTTGAATAGAGGATAGATAAGGAATAATGGAAATAAGACTCCTTATGAACTATGAAAAGGTATACTTGCTAATGTGGAACACTTTAGAGTGTTAGGAGCAAATGTTTCATCAAAAGAGATGAGGAATACTTAGGTAAGTTTGATTCTAGGTTTAATGAATGTATATTCTTAGGATACTCTTCAGTAAGCTCAACCTATAAATGTTATAATAAAAGGTTGTAGAAGATAGTAGAAAGCTCCAATGTAAATCACAATAATAGTTAAAGGATATATCAAAGAATACAAAATTAAATAATGAAGAGGAAATAATATAGGTTGATGAGGAAGAAGAAGTTGGGGAAATACAAGACTCAAAAGGTCCCTTATGATAGATTCGAAGAAATCATTTTGAATCACAAATCATTGAAAACAAGGATGCAAGTATGCAAACAAGGAGAAGATTGGTAAGTAATCTAAACTAAGAGAATGATGCTCTATTTTATAGGATTGAACCTAAGAACCTTTTAGAAGCAAAGACAAGTTTTAGATAGGTATTATGAATGAAGAGTTAGACTAAATAGAGAAGAATGAGACTTAGGAACTAGTTCTTAGGTCTAAAGATAAGAATGTCATTGGCACAAAATGGGTGTTTAGAAACAAGTTGAATGAAGATGGAGAAGACACTAGGAATAAGGATATCTTGGTATGTAAGAGATGCACAAGTTGAGGGGTAGACTTTGATGATACCTTTGCACCAGTAGTAAGATTGAAAGCCATTAGATTATTTCTAGCATATGTAGGATTCAAGGTATACCAGATGGATGCTAAATCTACCTTTCTAAATGAAAACATGGAAGAAGAGGTTTACATAGATCAACCTGAGGGTTTCTCACTATTAGGTAACAAAGACTATGTAGATTGAAAAAATATATTTATGGTCTAAAGCAAGTTCCTAGAGCTTGGTATGCTAGATTGGACAAGTATCTATTAGATCAAGGATTTAAAATAGGAGTTGTAGATATTAATCTATATATAAAGATAGAATATGAACATCAATTGACTTTAGTTATCTATGTGGTTGACATCATATTTGGTGGAAATAATGAGAACATGACCAAGACCTTTGTAGAGGTGATGCAAGAGTTTGAGATGTCCATGCTAAGAGAATTATCATTCTTTCTTGGGTTGAAAATCACTCAATCTAGAAAAGGTATATTCATTTCATAAGCCAAAGACATAAGAGAGATGTTGAAGGAGTTTGAGATGGAATATTTCAAGGTAGTTAGTACACCTATGATCATAGGACGTAAGTTGAGCAAGGAAGATGAGTCTCCAAAGGTCAATTAGACATCATATAGGTCAATGATTTGAAGTTTATTATACACCACTGCCTTTAGACTTGACATCATGTAAGTAGTAGGTCTTATGGGAAGGTTTTAAGTAGATCCAAAGGAAAATCATTTTTAAGTAGTAAAAAGGATACTTAGGTATCTCAAGGGGACTATGGAGTTTAAGTTGTGCTATCTAAGGAACAAGGACTTCAATTTGATAGCCTATATAGATGTAAACTAGGTAGGGAGTCTAGATGATAGGAAGAGTACTAGTGGAGGATATTTATTCTTAAGTGAGTGCCTAGTTTAATGGATAAGTAAGAAGAAACCATCTATGTAATTATCTACTTGTGAGGTTGAATACATTTTAACAACTTCATGTTTCACCCAGGTCTTATGAATGAGACATACCTTAAGAGACTACAAGGTGGAGTATGATGGTCCTATCCCTATTTATTATGACCATACAAGTGCTATAAGTGTCTAAAAGAACCATATTATGTACTCAAATACTAATCACATTACCATTAAGTATCCTTTCCTAAGAGAGTAGGAAAGTGAATAAAGTATTCGACTTGAATATGTTTTTATAAAGGATCAGATTGTAGACATTATGACCAAAACACTTTTAAAGGTAAATTTTGAACATCTAAGATAAGAATTAGGTGTAATTCCTAACCATAATAATAATTAATTAAGATAAGTAATTAGGGGGAACTAATTAGGTGGTTCATTAGCTCCAAAATCAGGTGATTAGTGTTGAAAAGGTATGCATGGAGATAGGGGCAGCTTTGTAGCTCTATGTTATGAAGTGTCAAGATAGTGATAAGAAGCATGATTTATTGAGGTATAGTTAAAGTGTTCCATAAGTTGTCTACAATATTTGGTATGATATTAATGTGAGTTGTCATTATTTCAATATGTTTTTGTTGAATTTCAAGTCTAAAGATCAGATGACAGTATGTGGACGACCCTTTATCATTAATGTCAAAAGGGGCAGAATGAGCATATGGGAAAAGTACTATTTTTAAGTGATTTAATTTATTTAGTATGTTTTCCATAAATGCAAAAGGGGGATTTTTTTGGCATGTTTTTATAATTTATGTCAAAAGGGTGCATCATGTAAAGGTATAATTGCCATTGATGTCAAAGATCTGTTTGGTCAAGTACTTGAGAATGATAATGGCATAAAGAGAATGTTGCCATGAGTGTTACTATGAGAAAGAAGAGTGTGGTAATGTGAGTTATCATGAGTAAGGAAATTCATGAAAGAGAGAATGATAATGGGTGATATTTTTCATGAATATTGTGAGCATGAAAGTTACAGGTACATGGAAGAAAGATGTCAAGTCATTTGAAGCTTGGTCATGTGGTTTTAAGTTTATATGAGGTTGTGGAAGATTGTTATCATTGGAAAGGGAATGGTGAAATGATATGAGTGTGTTATGATGTACTATGTCTGATTTTTTTATGTTTTTATTAGGTCATGACATGGAATAAATAGGTCAAGGTGTCAAGTGTATTGGAAGCTTGAGCCTAGTCATGGCATGGTAAAGGTATGAGATAGTGGCATGATGAGGTGATTGATATCAGGTATGTGAGAGGTTGTGATTGTTTTGTGAACATGATAATAAGGTGTATAATCATCCATGAGAGTCTTAGGGTGATCCTACAGGGGTGGGACCTTCAGATCAAGTCTACATCTAGACCATTCTTAGACCCTACTTGGTTTAATGAGCCATGATGATCATATTTTAAGGAAAATGTGCATATGTGATCATGAAAAAAGTTATTATATGTTTTTTTAAGCATGTTCACAAATTTTGAGGCCATGGTTTGAAGGTAATTATAATAAACACTATTTTAGGCCTTCTTGAGTTCACAAAATGAGGTCTCAAGACCTAAGAGGCACTTTTAGACATTTATTGGCACATGTAACCTCTACATGGGAACCTAAATTATTAAGGATAGATGGTTAAGGGTCAAAGATAAGATATCTATGTATTGGTTTTGGATTTAAGTGGTAGTCCTTTATGAAAAATCATTAACACCAAAACCAGTGTTAAACCTCCATAAAACCAAAATAAGGACATGATGTGGAATATATTGTTAAAAACAGCCCATAATAGTATAAAATGACTATAAAAACTATTATATTATGTATTAAACTCTCCCAAGTACTTCTAGGTGGTGGTGGTTAGTCATATGAGAGAATGTATAGATACAGGCTTGTTTGTGAAGTATTTACTGTAACATTCAAAAGTTTCACTGGTCAAGAAAAGAAAATGGATGGAAGAAGCAGATGGAGACCCATAATAAATATAAATTAAGGTTTATGGATAGGTTCCACACTTATAATGTGCTAAATTGGTCTTCTAAGTTAGCCAATCATAGATAAACCTAATGGTGTAAACAGTGTAAAATCCAGGGAATAGTGAAAAAATAAATTAGAGTGCATTTTAATGATATAATAATGAAACCAAGTACATGGATATGTTATTTATGAATTTAAAGATGTGAAGTTTTTAAATAATATTTGGAGGTCATGTATGTGGTGAAAAAGTTTCTCATAAATTGACTGGTTTGGTTCAGTTTAGACTGTGTGATATAAGGTCAAGAAATTGGTCTACAAGACCAATATTTATCATTAGACCATATGAGGTTTTAATTTTATGATGTTTTTAGGATATATAATAACCATTTAAATTCATCATGATTCATTTAAAGTTTATACAAATGTGTTTGAGGTCTAAGTCACCATGACTATGTTTTGAGGTAAATTGGTAGTTCTAAGTGAGTGAGCTGTAGAGGTGTTCTTGAAGTCTTATCTCTTGAGTGGAAGTGTATAATAAACTTGGTAATTACCTTGAGTTCATTTTTATTATTTATATGTACTTTTTAAATCATATTTAAGTGGATAAAGTGTGTTTAAGCTTCAGTATTGAAAGGCAAACTTTTTGGTGTACACAAGCCTAATAGGATTTAGTACTATTGAGGGGTTTCATGAAGTGGTTGGACCTAGAAAGTTTTAAGGAGATTAGAGTATGTTTCATAAGGTTTATTTTAGTTTTTTATGAAATAATATTAAAGTATATATAGGTTAATTTTTTTTTAATGTATCAATATTACATGTTAATAGATAGACCTAATGCAATTAGGTCTCCATGAGACCTAAAAGTGAAATGAGGCCTAATTAAGTCATGGAAGACCAAAAGGGACTCAAAGGTCATTTGAATATTTTTTATTAGATTTAATAATACCTATTATATGGAATACCTAATAGTATAAGGGTGTTTGGCTGACTAAATGGTATATGAACAAGGAATGGTATATATACAAAGCAATTTTAGGCCTATTTGGGTAAGCTTAGAGTAAGTGAATGGATTGATAAATAAATGAGCTTGAGGAGGTTGGGTAACATGTTTTAAAACCTAATTAAATAGTATATAATAATTTAATTATGATCATATAGGTATTATATATTTTAATATCAAGGTTATATGTCCTATTCAGTCTTGAACAGGGCTAGTTGAGGGAAGAAACCTAGAGGCAGCTTTGAGAGAGATCAAGTGTAGTAGAGATGGAGTGATAATTATATATTGAAAGGATATTAGAGTTATTTTAGATATGTGTTAATTATTTATGATACTAGATAGAGAATATTTATAGTTGAGTGGAAGAATATAATGAATAAGTGTGATTGGCTAAGTTGGTGTTTGGTCAAAAAGGGAGTTAAAGCTTCCTTACAGGTCGGTGCTTATAGAATTGGTCTTGGCTGAGTTGGTGATTAGTTAAGGAGTTTTAATTGAATTTTATTATAGTAATTTTATAATTTTCCTTTTATTGGATTGGTGCTTATTCATAGGGTGTTGTAACCTCTTAGTAAGTGAGTGCTTGATAAAGTCAAGTGGGTACTTGATAAATTAGGGATTGGTGATCCATGTTGCATTGGTGCTAAACTAATTTGATACATTGTATTGTAGGATAGTTTTTATAATATTTGTTTCATTGGATTTTATCCCCCATGAGGGTTTCCCACATATTTTGTGTTATCTTGTTTCATGCTCATGTGATTGGTTATTAATGCATTTTTAGATCACGGTGTTGCTTTCATAGTTCATAAATGAGTGGATGTAATTGATTGAAAGTTTTTGAAAATTGATTCACCCCCCACCTATAAGTAAATATTATTAAAACACATAATTTTTATTTATTTATTTATGGATGGATTCTATGGAAATGAAATTGATGTATTTGGTAACTTTGCACACAGTGTTTTTGTAAATATGAAGATGTTAAACTTTGGTTTGGTAGACTTCCAAAACTTGGTTTTTAATAGATACAAGTCACTTGGATATTAAGGATTTGAATACTTTATATCTTTATGATAAAAATTCATAATAATATGGATAAATATTGTACTCCATTTTTCATATAATCAAAATCAAGCTTAAATCCAAAGGGAAAGATCCTTCCTCTAGGGAAATTTAGGATGACTCGTTCCCCTATGCCAATATTAAATTCCCCCCCCCCCCACATTATAGTAAATGATCCATTTATTTTTCAAGAATAAATAATAATCATTATAATTTGTGAGTGTTTCTTGATCCTCCGAAGTTTTTATATCCAAAAGATCATATGTCCTTAATCATCAATTATCAAAGGAGAGTGTGATGGGTTTATCCTTTTCCAAGATTTTAATAATTTCACTCATTGATTTAGTTGAAATAGTTGGTTTCATTGTGAGTTTTCCCCATTTAATTTATTAATCATATTAATTCCCTTATCTCTAGGTTTATCATCTAGTAAGGCTTTGGGAATTTTACAACCCCACTTTAAGACACACACAATGGTTTTTATGGGTTTCTTGTCTTTAGTTGAAGGTGTGGGTTTTACCATATCATTATTGGGAAAATGGTAACTTGATATAGATCCATGGTTTTATATTGAGGTTTGTTTGAATTGAATCAAAGGGTTTAAGATCCCATTATAGAAGAAAAACCTTCCCCATGTGAATAAGTTTCATCTCTTAGAATAAATTACAATGGATCACTTTCATTTTATGAATCCATGGCCTTTCAAGGATCATGTTATCATTTGTGTCCCTATCAATCATGTATAACTTTGTAAAAAATAGTTTTGGGGCCCAAATTCATAAGAATTATGATGGTTCCAATGGAAGTGGAATTGAGAATATCATAACCTCTCAAGGTATTATGAGTGGTGGAATAATTAGTTTCTCCATAATCATGTTTTTGAAGAAACAAAAAGGGGATTGTGTTAATAGCCGTCCTATAATATATCATCACTCTTTTAGGTAGTTATTAGTTATCTAAACTTGTAAGAATAAAAATATACCCCCTCATATCCATCTTATTGTCTAAGTTAATAATCCTAAGGTAAAAAATTAGCCAACGTATCTTGGGTTTTTCTTGGGTGGAAACATGTCCAAATCAATGTGGTTAATTTGGGCATGGGGTGGAGACATAATGATAAATAAGTGTCCCTATACCAAAGTATCAAGAAATTATAAAAAATGGGAAATATATTTATTGAGTAAGTCCATGAAGGACATATGATAAAATGTTTTTATAAGGTCAACAACTAAGTCATAATTTTCACAGGCTTGGGATTGATTGGAGTCTACAACAAATTCAACATATGAGGATTCATAAGTTGATACTCTCTTATGTGAATACTTGTTTTTTAATCCTATTAAATTTATATTTATATAAATTTTATCATTCATGCTTTCCCTTGAGGGCTCAATTATGGAGACACATCAGGGTTGTCTGAGCTAAAAGTAGAAGCTATGACATTATGGGTTACAACTTATGGAGGTTAGTTATTTTGACTATATTTTAGATGGTTTTGGATATTTACTTGATGGTAGTCAAGAAATGGGTTGTGGTATATGTGCAAGTTGATGTTTTTATGAACCAAAAGACCCATCAGTTGAGCTAGTTGATTTTCATTAGCATTATGGAGGAATATGTATACAAATATTTTATGTTGGTCTTTAAGGAGTCTTTGAATATATTTTTTGTATTCCTTGAAGGCATGAGTGTCATGTATAATGAATATATGGAAGAGATAATAGATATTGGGATTATAATACTTGAGCATCTAGTTCTAGTTTTATTAACCAAACCATTTGGGTTATTACTTTGATGAAAGGGATGGTTTTGGTATTATAGGTAATGGTCAACATGTTAAAACTAGTTTTGAATTAGGTTATGAAACTAAGTGTTACAAGGTGGGGGAAGGTTAAAATCAACTGCATGGATTATGAGTTAAGGATTTTTGTTCCTTACACCTACATTATTATTATTCATGGGTTGAGGTGGGTTGTTATTTACAATGTTTGGTCTCTTATTTTGATTTGTCATATCATCTGTACTAGAATTTTAGCTTCTATTTAAAACCTTAGGACCTTGATTATTATGTTTATTTTGATTTGAATTTTGATAACCTCCATTATTTTTATTTGGGGTGACTATTCACCCATTGGTTCAGTAGGTTCTATGGCCACTATCAACTGTCTCTTGATAAATTATAAGAGTGTTTTCAAGTGTTTATTCATAGGATTAATAAGGGAAATTTTGAACATCATCCCTCATTTTCTTCTTAAGGGAGTGGAGGAAGAGATCAAAAATTTATATTTAGTACATATGTGGCACACTATCATATGAGTATAAAAATTTCTCCAATCTCATAATGAAATGCCCAATAAATTCATTGTGTCCTTATTTAATATGTAATAATTCTTGAGTGCTAGTTTTGAGAATTTTGTTCACATCGATGGTTTTAGTCAAATCCACCATGAGTTGTCAAAATGAATGAATGGATGCCTATTATAGGTAGTATGTGAGGCCCCTCATGATAAAAAAATGTGACTATGCTATATTAATGGCAATAATCCCTCAATGGTGCTAATTTCAAGGTGAGTGGATCATGTAAATGGTAAGAGTGGCTAAGCAATACTCAAATTATTACCTTAGGCTGAAATTGAAATTACATATATAGTAAGTGCTATAAGAATATTACTTCATGACATTATAAATTAATAAGAAAGATAATTACACTAATTTAAATAAATTATATATCATGCTTATTATTACAAGCCTATACTATTAGGATAGTGAATTTGATAGGTGCTATAAGTGTGGAAGAATATGAAAAAGGCTTATGAAGGAAAGAGACTATGCCAAACATGGTTTTATCATTAAACAAATTTATCTTAACCTTTCCAAAACCCATGATAAGTAAGTATGTTCTTAGTCGATCAACTAGTAAACATATCATTTGATTAGGCAACCATCCTTTAATCCTAGTTAGTGGAACTTGTCACAACTAAATTAAATATCTTATATCCAATGTCTAGAATGTCTAGTGGCCAATTAATAAATTTTCCTCTAATTTACTTAGTACTAGGATTAAGTGGGAAAATAATTAAGAAAGTCTTAGAAGAAATAATAGGATTATGTGTGTAGCCACCATACACCTTAATGGAATATGGGAAAGAACATCCCTTAATGAGGCATGGGTTGGTAAGTGATTGGTGGTTGGTTGATTCTAAAATATCTATATATAGGATTCAAGCTCCCTTAGTTCAAGACTTTTTTTCCAATTTAAAAAGGAAGTTAGATGTAGCATATGAGAAGGAGAAGAAACAAATAGGAACCATGGGCTAGTTGAGTTGAGTCTGGACAACTAGAGGATAACACCTAGGTGTTCTAGAGGTTGATAGGTGGGCTTCCTAATAACATAAGTTTCTATTGCTCAATGGGAATGAAATGATTATATTCTCTATTTGTTATTTTAATTTTAGGAGAATATGATCAATTGGTTTATTTTACCTATTTTATAGTTTGCCCATGGTTGTGCTTAGAACACCATTTAGTGTTTTCCCATATAAAGACCTTGGAGAGGTTGTTTTCTTCCTTACTTGTCATAGATATTCTAGATTATTGCTTTAAGTGTATTATTTTTATTAAGATATAATGCAGTGGTTGTTTTTGAACAACATGTTCATGGTGGTAGGTTTTTTGAACCTCCCATGACCACTAGTAGAAAGTAATAGAGTGAGACATCCTTTTTCTACTTCAATATTTTAACAGGCCTTATTATGTTAAAAGTACTTGCCTTCTTGACTTATATTGTTGAATTCTTAGATTCACTTGTATGATAATTTAAATGATTGTTTGATTTGTATTTGGGAATGGAATCTCTTTGGGTAAGAACCAAAAATAGGATTGTAGGTATTACATGGTCATTATTTTTTGTTAGGATACCCTTGCTTTGATATCTACCATTGAACTTACCAAGTGATATAAACTACTCAGAGATGGGAGTCTCAAGCTTGAGGGTATATAGAGAAGAAAATTAATGATGATAAAAGGTTGGGAAGTGATCCTTATTTCTAATGAATAACACACACTTGGGAGCATATAAGGAACACCGTTGAATACTGACTAGATGTCCATTATTTAATCAAGCTTAAAAATGTGCTTCTTGCTTATGTGAATAAATAGATGAAATTTGATGCAATTTTAATACTTTATCATCTATCCTATTGATAATATCTTATAAAATATAGATATTGGATAATATTTCAATTATGGATTAAAACATCTATTTTCTATTTATTGAAACCTCAGTGTTAAAATAAGATGTAACTGTTGACCAAATTTGGTCTACATACCAAATAAGTGCCTAGTCCAAGAGTTCAGTGGAAGGTGTAGTATCCTGATTGAAGAGTGGTCTAATGATTCAATATGAACAAGATTTATGGTGAAATAAAGTAGTTCAAGGTCATGGAATAAGTCTTCACAAGATTTAAGTTTTAATCATTCTTTCAGGCCTTTAAAGATCAAGCAATAGTTCAAGTACAAGTTCAAAAGGACCTAAAGGCTTTCAAAAAGCTAAATATAAAGCCTTTGTTTGGGATAAGTCCTTACTTGGTGGATTTATTTTAGGATTTTATTTTGATAAATTCAAATCTTTTGGGACCCTATTCTAGCTAAGTGTAATTTATTTTAGACAAAATGTTTGAAACAAACTATGAAGATAGATTTATCTTGGGGAAATTATTTTGCAACAATTTCCTCGAAGACCTATTTCTTTCAGAGAAATTGTCTACATAAAAAAGGATAAATGTAAATTCTCTTAGACATTTTGTCTGCAGTAAAAGCCTATGGGTCATTTATTTTATAAAAATTGTTCAAACAATTTTATTGAAGGGTCATTATATAGGAAAGTGGTCCAAAAAAAAAGTCTTGAAGACTTGAATTGTCTCGAACATTTTGTCCAAATACAGAAATCTTGAAGGGAACTTTTTCAAGCAAAGTGCCCTATACATTCTATCAAAAGGTCATTTTTCAAGCAAAGTATCCTATACATTTTCTTGAAAGGTCATTTTTTGCAGCAAAGTATCCCAAACACTTTTTCTAAAGGGTATTTATTCTCCAAAATTCCAAGGAAAGAGTTCTCAAAGGGTCATTTTTTAGCAAAAGTGTCCTAAGGAAAAAACTTGATGGGTCATTTCTTCAATGAAAAGCCCACAATAAATGTATAGTAAAAGGTCTAAAGGAAATATCCTAAGGAACTTATGATACATTAGAGAGATGAACTTATGAGCCATGGTGGATAACTATTTGATTTAAAAAAACCCAAGACATTTTTGCGAGTGTCAAATTCAAGCATAGGGAATGACTATTGAAATTCAAAATGTAGTGATAGGCATATAGATGTCATTAACTTTCATGAAAATGTCAAAGTTAAATCTTTATAAAGTAATCATTTGGGTTCAAAATGTTCCTTAAAATTTTTAAAGTTGTTCAAGATCTGACAGTCCATATGAGCTTGCATACTAACACATGAGATCTAATGATCTACACTGGAGTCAAACAGGTCAAAAGGTCCCTAGGCTAAAGCCCTTAAAGAGATGCAAGTTGGAAAAAATCTTATGGTGTGGGTTCATCAAGCTAAGATCCAATGATGTGTATTCACTAACAGGTTAATGGGCCCAGGCATATCAATGACACATGTTTAATCAAGAGAAGGATCAAACAATGTGAGATTAGTTAATATGTTAATGATTTAAATAATTTTTTGATAATAAATAAACAAAAAGGTAAGCTTTGACATTTTTGATGGAAGTCGATGGGGTGTTCTTCAACCCAAGGTAAAAAAAAACCAGAGCTCAGATATGATCTAGGTGGAACCAACAGGACCAAAAATTGCTAACAAAGCTCCATATTAGAAAGATAGGTCATTTGGACCTAATACAAAGACCAATGATTGTGAAGAAAGGTTAAAAAGTTTGAAGGTTTTCCATGAATTTTGTGATTGTGTGAAAAATAATGGTTTGAGATTGGTTTTCCATCTATAGAATGGACCTAGGTTTGAGTTGGAATGAATACATACATAAATGTGATCATGAAGAGGTGTCTTGCCTATTGATATGGTCAAATTTTTGATAAACAAGTACCGATAGCCACCAAAAGTAAATGTGGCATAATTCTATCAATTTTAAGACATGATCCTTGTTAGTAGATTAGATAGATAATGACATAGAGTTCTAAGAAGGACATCAGGTGGATGGATAAGGATAATAAGCATTCAATTCTTTTACAAAATTTGTTCCTTATTGATAAGACCATGAATCAACATCCTCAAGAATGCTAATACATCAAAAGTGGTTGGGATTTTTTTAATGCACAACTCTCTCTCATTCTCTTTTTTATAAATATAGGCTTCCAAGCCTTAAAATGGATCCCTCTTTTTTGGTATGATTAAACTTTGACAAAATTTGTACTATAACAACTTTTGATGTAATAAAGACTGAATTCCATCTTTTTTTAAGCCACATTGAAGTGTGTTATATGAATTAATACACTGTGGTTAAGTGAATATATATTCTTTGCTTATGTTTGAGTTTTCCTCACCTTTAGGAAGTTATTAATAGTTCTCACAAGTCATTATACATGTAATTTACAATTTATTATCTAGCTTGAAAGTGGATATTTACCCGCTCTTGCTAATTTGATAAATAATTAATTCCTTATTATAAAATATTCATGTGAGATTGATTTTATTTGGTCTTGAAAGTGTCTCATAGTGTGTATTATGTGATTTTGAGGGATCAAATTATTGGTGCATCACCTATTTTACATGCTTTTTAAATTTTTTGTAAGTCTCTTTCCTTTTCTAAGTAAGTGCTAGTTTAGGTGATAGATATAGAAAGAATCCAACCTTTGCCAGAGGTCTGATACATTATTAGGATACCTACAAGTTTGATACATTATTAGGATACCTACAACATAGGATAAGTCCCATTTTGGACTATATTTTTGTAAGAAGATATGAAAAATCCCCTTATTTAGCTATGGTGTAAATCTAGAACACCAATAATTTTGGCATGCTCTATGGGGCCCAACTTCTTTGGCATAATTAAAGTTTAAATATTGATAAGAAAAAATTGCAATAATAAGAGAGATCTAACATCATTAAATGTTGAAGATCCTTCAAGTTGTAGAGTTCATATCATCCTTCAGATAATTTTTTCATGCTAAAGGTGACAATAAGATCATCAATTAAAGGTACTCCTTTTGAACATATTAAATTTCCATCTAATTCTTATAAAAGATCAAGATTCAATAATACAAGACCTTATCCTCCAAATAAATATTTATATTTTGGTCATTCTATTATTTTAGTCCAATCTATTGTCCTTATAAGCCAAATCTCTTTTGCCTAAATGGTTATCAAGAATCAAGTGTTTGTACCATTTAATAGGGGTAGTCCTCTAAATTTAGCCCAATATGATGACATTCATGTGTCTTCCCTAAAAATTATCCCTTTCTTCTCTAGAGAATAAGATAAAACTATTGCTATAGAGCATATCCAAGATGGTACCAATCTATGTTTTGTTCATAATGTTAATCAAGATAATATGGATATCAGATTTCTTGTTACCTCCTTCAAGGGAAAAGTATTGAAATGGTATATGAATCTTCCATTGACCTCCATTTCTACTTGGGATGATTTAGGTGTAGCCTTAGTTAGGTAATTTGAAGACAAGTATGATCATCTATCTTTGGTTGAAAAATTGACTTCCATATAAAGGTACCCCCATGAATTAATGCCTAATTTTAACCTTAGATTCCAAAATACATGGACTAGGATCCCTGCATTGGTTAGACCATCCTTATAGTACACATTTTTTTACTATCTTAAAGCCCTTAACTCTGATATAAGTGTCATGATATAGTCTATGGGTGGCAATACCTTGCCAAATAATTATGAAATTATTGTAAGGGCATACAATAGATTAATAAAAGCTGGCAAACTTTCTCCAAGGCCTCTAATTACCATATTCATAGAATCGTAACCTATTATTCTTCCTAAAGTTTCCCAAATTCCATATATATCTCCTATTCCATATCCAAAATTCTAAGTTATAGCTCCTCCTAATCAATCTAGTGATATTAGTGATCTAAAAATCATGTTACAAGATTTTGGAAATGAGATTATTTAACTAAAGAGACAATAGTACCAAGGTAGACCTTATAAACATCAAAACCATAATACATATCATTATTTTAATAACCAATAACCTCTTTATCAATGTTTCAAAGACAATAGGCAACCTTATCAAAATCAAGGAATCATAACCCAAACCAAGACATATGCAACATTTGATCCCAATGTACCTTCTAGTTCAAAATGTATTGATCCCCAAAATAACTTGATACAAGATCTAGGTTGGTAGCCTTACAATCCAAATGACACTCAAAATAAAGTCTTGGTATCATAAGATAGTACTATGCCATAAATGACATAGGAAGATTTATCTCTTTAAGGTAGTCATTATCGAGACATGAATATGAAATTCCAAGGAGAAGATCAATAAGTTCTAGGAAAACCTGATACTACAATGTCAATTGGCAATTATATGATCATATTGCATTCAACCAAGTTGGTGAAACTAGCAACACAAATGGTCAAGTTACAAATTTGACTAGAGATAAAAGAAGAACAATTAAGGAAGATCAATATGTGAGAAATATTTATAATGTTCCTAATTTTGTTTCAAAGTGTGTCAAGGATGAATTTGTTATTCTTATAGTACAAAACATTCAAAATACAAAAATAGTGAAGGTTCCCCAAATGCCCCTAACTAGAGAACAATTAGTGGCTCAAAATTTATAGCCAAAGGTTAGTGGAACATATTTTAGAATAATATAACAAATGAAGAAATAAAATTTTAGTATTATCATGTGGGATTACCTTTCTATCCTAGGGCAAAATGACATGCTTATTTAAGAGCTTTCAGATCTTAAGGTATCTAAAGAACTGGTTGAGAAACAAGGAAGTGTCTTGGACAATTCAGACTAATAAATTAAGTAACCTAATCAACACATACATAAAATGACAAAGGTGGATAAAACCAATGTCAAATAAAATAAAACCCCTCGCTTTTATCTTTTTTTGATAGTAGGTGACTGTTTAGTCCATAATTGTATGGTAGATAGTGGAGCTAGTAACACTGCCATGCCCAAACAAATTGTAGACAAGCTTGGTCTTATCTATGAGATTAATACCAAGGAATATTATAATTAAATGGGTCACCAATGAATATAATAGGAATAATAAAATATCTAAAACTAATAATAAATGCTTTCCCCATTGTTGTTATTTAGTATGATGTAGTTGTAGTGGACTTGCATCCTTATTTTGCCATGTGTCTATCAAGAGACTTTATTTCAAAGATTAGATAATATTTGTCATCTGATTGGAACTATTTAATGTTCATAAATAGGTATGGTACTAAGGTAAAAATACATTATTAACTTATTACAATATTTCATTTGGATCCATATATGTCAAGTATGGTGAACACTAATTGTGTTATCTCAGATAAGGTACTAGAAAATAGTAAGGTAGAAACTGAATCACCT
This sequence comes from Torreya grandis, assembly GCA_037957365.1. Taxonomy (NCBI): domain Eukaryota; kingdom Viridiplantae; phylum Streptophyta; class Pinopsida; order Cupressales; family Taxaceae; genus Torreya; species Torreya grandis. The sequence continues at coordinate 716,399 of JARHVA010004871.1, read as the reverse complement.
CTAGATGGAGTCTCATATATTTTTCTTGATGAATAGGCATCTTATTTGAATTGAAATGATACATACAAGTTAATTTAATAAGAAGTACTTGGTGTCTATTGTCTTCATGAAAATGATACACCAATTCCAACATTGATGAAAGATGATCAACCTAATGATGGATTGTGACATCTATATTGTTATGGATCTAGGAACAAACATGGCACTAGAGATGGAATGATGTTAATTTATACATCAAATTAAAGGTATTTATATTGTATCAAGTTTTATTTTAGTTGTTCCAATAATGTTACTCAATAAGAAGCACTAGTGCATGGTTTGCAATGGGCAAGAAAGATGAAAGTCAAATTTTTACAAGTTTTTGGAGATAATGAACTAGTAGTTCACCAAGTAAGAGGATTTAATATATGCAAGAACCAAATACTTAAGTCTTATAAGAATAGAGTATGGGACCTAGTTGAAGACTTTAAATCCTTAAATATTGAGGCCATATCAATAAATAAGAACAAGCATGCATATAATCTAGATGCTATTAGGTCATAATTCAGTATCTTAGATGACATAATAAATGAAAAAGTTCAATCACACATCAAGGTAGTTGTGAGACCTTCTATCCTAAAAAACCATCATAATGGGCAAGCATTTGAAGATGATTGTTATATTTTTATATTATTAAAAGATGAAGCTAAATTTTCCTTAAGGAACCTATTATCACTTAGATTTTCACCCTTTGAGGAGATGCCTAAGGTCTCCTCATCTAATTGGCACAATGGAACCACTTCTAGGCTTGTGGGTAGCCTAAAGATGAGGTGAATCTCTAGATAGGACTAGCTACTTTGATGTACCACTTTTGATTGCTACTACACCTAAAATTTGGGGGTAAAAGGGAAAAATATAACTAAAAGCAAACTATTCTAAGGGAAGTGATACACCAAATAAGATGATGACTTTCAACCAGCAACATGTAACACATAAGAAAAAAGGACTAACCAAACATACACTCCTTCAATTTACATCTTCTCACATCAATGTTATAAGGTTATGGATGAATGTGCAAATCTAGGAGGACTAGATAAGAGGCCTTGAATAGAAATAATTAAAATACTAACTCAATAAATTCTTGAAATTTCCTAGAACACTTCACATGGCCTGTAAGAAGAAGCTTTCCAACCACAAATAAGATGAAAAAATGAGACAAAATGCTAAAGAATCCATAGTATTCACTAAGAAAGATACAAAATTGAAGGAATCCATAGTATTCACTATGAAAGATCCAAAATTCAAGTGAAACAGACTAAAAATAGTCATGAATAGTTAAAAATTAGTAGTATTATTGATCAAATGGCATGAAATTGAGCAGGGATTCACCATACTCGGGTGGAGCATAAGTTACAATGGTCAAAATGGCTAGTTCTTATATAAATGGAGAGAGAGAGAGAGAGAGAGAGAGGAGAGAGAGAGAGAGAGAGAGAGAGAGAGAGAGAGAGAGAGAGAGAGAGAGAGAGAGAGAGAGAGAGAGAGAGAGAGAGAGAGAGAGAGAGAGAGAGAGAGAGAGGTCAAAGGGTAGTAAGGACACTTATTAAGCTAATAAAATTAGTTACTTGTACATGAGAAGAGGATTTGGGACTAACCATGCAAGGTTAGGAAGCCCAAGTGTCCATCCAAATCATCAAACTCTTGTAAAGTGGCATGAAATCCACTTATCTAGATCAAAAAATTTCCTTCATGATTATTATTGTTTGAACATCCTAAAAATAATTATGGATAGTTATTATGGTTATAATTAAGGGTAAGTCATTTAGACATGCCTCTCCACTCATTTGTTGTAGGCTTGGTCATCTAGAATCATCTGGAAGTGAGCCATCATTACCTGCAGTCCAAAAAACTCCTCCTTTATGCACCTTTCACACTTGTCCTCAAATTTAGCTTTAGTTTATCATAAAAATACATTTAAAGGAGTATATGACAAGTTTAAAGACCCTCCATGGCCTTATAAGCACCAAGAAACCTTAAAATCATCCCACTTGAAGTTTTCCACCCTCTTCAGTAGCTTATCCAATATGCTATTTTTGATTGGCTGAGATGAGAGCTATGGTTTGGACACTTAGGAGTTTTTTTGGAATTAAATGACAATAGAGAGTTATTAAAATCCCTAATATTCTTCCCAAACTTTATTGCATCTCTTAAAATCTCTTGTAGCCTATAAAACACACAAAATAGTAAAAATACCCTATTTTACACCTTGTCCACACAAGTCCATATTGCCAAAAAGCATGGGGAGTAGATTGAGTGAGTCTTATACAACTTAAAATAGGTTCATTGTCAAACTATGCCATTAGAATGAACCTCCAATTTCATTTCTCCAATCAGAGCTTGAGTTAGGGTTTGTAAGGGTTTTAGGCCTATTTTGATTCTTAAGCTTTGTTCATAAGACTCTGACATCCAAATTGAAAAAAATTCCACAAGGATTATGTTTAAGGACAATGATAACACCTATAAACTCCTTTGGAATCCATGCACAAATTCTAAGAATACATGAGTATCAAAACTTGACTTAGCAAGCTCTTCCTTCCCTTTCCTACAAGCCTGAGTGGGTTTTGAGCTCAAAACAGACTATCTTATGACTCATATATGATGTGAAATATTTATCACACTTGGAAAAACCATATAATCATGATTTAATAGGCTAGGAAGCATGTTTTATGTTATAAGTGTAAATTGTTCTCCATTTGGGCACTAGGCCTAAGTATGCTCAATAGGCCTACCTACAACTTAAGCCCAAAATGAATTTTTTGATGGATTACATAAATTAAAATAGATCATACACATATTTAATTAATCCATAGAAATGTTACAATTTATTATAAAGTTTTCTTATATCTAGAATTGAAAGTGACCTCTTGTTTAGGCTTTAGGCATAACCATGCCTCATGAGCTTGTTTATACTTTTGAGCTTCCAGAGCACCCTGTATGGTTTCATCCCACTATGCATGGTTTATAATATTTATATATGTATATTTAAACTTACCATATCATATTTAAATTTCCTTATACCCTCTATTCTCATCTTTTGTCATTGCCTCTCAAATCTACTAGTTATGCATAAAGGGAAGTACCCTTTATTTGAGACAAAATAGAGGTTACTTCCCCCAATTCATAATGTAAAATTAGTGTTGGAGAAGTACACAAAAGTGAAAATGATGATCCATACCAAAATATATATCGTGTTCATATCATTTGGCCCCTCAAACTTACAAAAAACCAAGACAGACTAGGAAGAAAGTAGACTATGCAAGGTTTTAGCATTTGGACTGTGTTTTTCTAATTGGAGACCTTCCCTTTGTTTTAAACTTCCAAGAGTCTATGGATTTGTCATGATCATGATGTATGTGATCCATTATCCATTTGTCTCTCCCACCTCTCACACACACATCCACCTTAACTGGTATGGGATAAATATGACCTCTACTTGTCTGTATTTCCTATTTTGCTCCATTAAGAATGACCGTTATAGGTGTGAATTTTGTTGAGTTAGGATTATAATACAATGTATAATATTCCCTAGAGATTTATAAGATGAAATTCATATATTATCTTAGCCACATGATATCTTAGGATCTTAAAACAAAGTGTATCTCTTGACTAAGTCTCTCATGACTGGTGTAATCACATAAAAATGCAATTTCTACAACTTGAACATGACTTGTGACACCCAAACCATAGGTCTCTCTTGCTTCCTTACACAACTCTTTAGGCATGTTTTTTACTATTTCTGAGTCATCCAAACCTTCCAAATTCAACCCTAGCTATCTCAAACTCCTCTCCCAAACATGAACCTATCCCCTAGGGCCCTTTCCCCTTGGACACTAGTGCCATAAGTTGGACTATAGTGTTAGACCCCCGGGTGTCCACTTTCTAGTGCTATTATCTAAGTCACTCTTAGCCTCAAATGGTTAGATTTCCCTAATTCCTTATCTTTTTATTATTATCCTAATGCAAATTTATCTATCCCAAGATCATTATTTTCCCTATAAAAACTTAGTCAAGTGTCATTTAGACGGGTTGGTAATCATTCAAAAGGCACAAGATAGAAATAAACTAAGCACCTTCAAACAAATCCTCTTATTCTCTACATACAACCAACCATTGATATTTCCATCCTACTTAAGCTCTCACACAAGTCACGAGTCATCTCAAGATTTCTCAAATTCACATAATACTTGCATTTCATATATAGAATTGCACAATACACTTTCAATTTTGGAGAACTACATTGGCCTTGATCCCTCTTCAGAGTATTGGTATGTAGGCAATGTTCCCACACATGGGGTGTGATCACACATTTAGTGCATAATACACACTAAACCCTTTTTCTAGTTGATTCAAGACCACTTATCAAGCTTAAAGAGGAACTAGGACCTTAGGAGACAAAATCAATTACACACAGAGCTCCATAGATGATCGAGACTTAAAAATTAAAAAATAGAGCCTCCAAAAGCATCAAAATAAAGCCCAAAAAGCTTAGAAGAAGTAGATCAAAAGGAGTATAGCACCAAAAATAGGAATATAACATTGGACCCCAAAGTGTCTAGTTTTTGGCACTAATATCCAGGTAGAAAACAAACTTTTGGGTCTTGATTTTGATAGTCTACCCAGTCAGCTCATCAATTTATAGTTCCAAATTCATCCATCTCAGTCTAGAAATTAGCTAAGTTCACTTTCTATCCACTTGCTTTCTCTTTTTAGTAATTAATTGATCAAATCTAGATTTAGTAAATTAGTAGGTTAATTTAGGCATAATGTATTATATGTTTTCTAGATTAATATAGACCCTTTACTAATTAAGAAATTAAACACTTAGTTTCCCAAAAATAGTAAAACATTTGGTGACCCCAACTTCAAATTTTTGCATAAAAACCTTAGAAATATTAGGGCTAATTATTTCTATTTTTTTGAAATATTTTCTTAATTTTTATAAAATTTAAAAATCACAAAACTAAAAATTTAGTGAAATATTTTCAATAATTCACTCAAACCCTAGTTTCCACATACTAGGTCATTTTTACATGAAATCACTTCCAGATCAGTAGGAAAAATATTTTGCTAAATTTATAAATATTTTTAGACTTTTCCTAAATTTTTCAAGTTCAAATATACAAATTGACTATAATTTTTTTAAATTATTTATATAATTTTCAAAATATTTTCTATCAAACCCTAGTTGCATACACTATGTCCCATTATTTCCTGAGCTATCACCTTCAAATTTGCATTAAAAAGTAATGTATTTCTTTTATTTACACATGTTTTGTACATTCCTTGAAAATAATAAAGATGCCATTATTGGTCTTATCATGTACATGAATGATGAGGTCTATCATATTCTAGTACAAAGTTTCATCCTTTGAATTTCATGCTTAATTTTCATAATAAGGGATGATATTACAAAATTCACTGCTAAACATGCACAAGATTCCAAAATGATTTTTATGCATTCTCTTTCATTTATATGGAATTTTTTTCAAACTTATCTTGATAAATGTATTAAAAATATCATATTGAATATCAAAAGCTTATATGCCTTTATACAAAAATTCATGTTCTATATCTTGTGTTCTTTGTTTCTCACATGGAAATTTTGGCAAGTTTATTATGATAAGTTAATTCAAAGTATTCTAATAAAATTCAAAGTTCTTTATGCAATTCTATATCAATGCACACTTTTTATCTCTTACTATCTATTTACCAAATGTCACATTTATTATGTTCAATACATAAGAGATATCATAACACATGTCACACTCTTTGCTAATTTTTCATATCAATCTACATTTTATATATGTTGCTTTATCTTTGTCATATGGAAAAAGTTATTTACACATATTATTATACAATTCATAGATATGATCTCATACATATAATTTCATCTTCATGATCTCCACATAGCATCATGTAATTCATTGGTCACTCTTGCATCTTTTCCTCCCACTACTAGACAAAAGCAAGCACTAGGGTGTACATCCCTCCTTCCTTCCTCCACACTTGGTATATCTAGCACACATCCTACACCTACTACCAGCTCTATGCCTATATGGATCATGCATTCCATTCTATCACCCAAATTTATGAGGATAGGTAGATTCGTTACACCTATGGTCATAGCTTTACCACTCAAAATAGTGTCTTCCCTAATACAATCTTAGTTATTGAGCTTCTTCAATGTTCATATATTTACAAAGATGTGTTATATGCATCCCTTTGTAACACTAGAATTCCTACTTCTATAGAACCAACTTATGTTGCATCCATCCTTAACACAATGAAATGGACATAAGAGCACATCTCTTTTGAGAAAGAGGATTTTCCTCCATGACACATCATAGAACAATGTTTATCTTTGTATATTCAACTATGAATCAATGATGTAGGAGTAAAAAGAGTATTAGTAAACAATGGATTTGGTATAAATATCTGAAATATTTCATTTCTCAAACATCTTAACATATAACCATAAGATTTAGACCATTTTGACATGCATATTTGAGGTTTTGACAACACACCACAAAAATTTTTGGGTCAAATAATGCTCAATATAACTTTGGGTCCTAAAACACTCCCAACTACTTACCAAGTAATGGCAAATGATCTTAACTATAATCTAATACTTGGTCATCCATGGATTCAAGACATGCACACAATCCCTTTTACACTCCATGCTTACCTTAAATTCAGTCATGAGGGATATATATACATGTGTCCTATAGATAATGAACCTTTCAAGTATTGCCAAGCTACTGAACCATAATAATATTACATTCCAAACTTCAACCCTAGTACTATATCTACATAGCCCATTAGATATAGTATACCTTTGAATATGACATCCCATTAGTTCACTATAGGTCTTAGCCAAGCCCCTGCCTCAACTATCCAGTTCACATCACCTTTTGCATGCAAATATCTTAATAAGATGGGATATCAAGGCAAAGGTGTCAAAAAACATGAGCAAGGAATTATTGATCTAATTATGGCATCCTCGAAACATGGGAACCAAGGATTAGGATATCATCCTACCTCCCTTAATAAAAAACCTTTGACTAATACCTCAAAATATATCAAATTTTTTCCATATAGCACATCAGTAGACCATAATGTCAATCATGTCTCTACACTTTCCTTGGTTCACCCTGACCTCATTGATGACACTATCTCCCCAGATATGGTAGAATTCAATGAGTTCTCTAATGATGAATCTCTTTTACAATTTCTCAGGGCTTACAATGATCTCCTAACCTACTACCATACAAATAGATTTCCGTATCACGTTCATGCATAGGCATATTTTGGGGAAAATTCAGAATCCTCTCAAGATATACTAAAAGGCTCAAGAGACACCATACCCATAATCCACACAACCCATTACGCATAGTATACCTTTGAATAAAACATCCCATCAACCCACTATAGGTCCTAACTAAGCCCCTACCTCAACTATCTCATTCACATCACCTTTTGCATGCAAATATATTAATAAGATGTGATATCAAGGTAAAGGTCTCAACAAACATGAGCAAGGAATTGTTGATCTAATTATGGCATCCTCAAAATATGGGAACCAAGGATTAGGATATCATCCTACCTCCCTTAAATAATTTATTTTTGACTAATACCTCAAAATATGTCAAATTTTGCCCATCTATCACATCATTAGACCACAATGTCAATCAGGTCTCTACACTTTCCTTGGTTCACCCTAACATCATTGATGATACAGTCTCCCTAGATATGCTATAATTCAATGAGTTCTCTAATGATGAATCTCTTTTATAATTTCTTAGGGCTTACGATGATCTCCCAACCTTCTACCATAAAAATATATTTCCATATCACTTTCATGCATAGGCATATTTTAGGGAAATTCAAAATCCTCTCAAGACATACTAAAAGACTCAAGAGACACCATCCCCATAATACCATATGATCTTGATTAATCCACATTAATTAATGTAGAAATAATAAATTTTAACTTTAGAATTGATTAGGATCCTCGTATTATCTTATTAGCCACTGCTTTATGAAAAAAAGAAGACATAGACATCTAAAAAACTTTGACAAAATTTCCATAACCATTTGCTTGGTCTTACTCTGACATGCCTAGAATCGACACATCTATTTTAGTTCAATAAATACCCTTATATCTCGATACAAAACCTATAAAATAAAAAATCCATAAAATGCATCCTAAGGTAGCTTTCTTTGTCAAAGAAAAAATTCAATGCCTTTTAAATGTTGGCTTCATTTGACTAGTAACACACTCTGAGTGGGTTTCTAATATTGTCCCCATCATCAAACCTAATGGTAAAATTTGATACTACTCTGATTCATGAGATCTGAATAAAGCATGTGCTAAAGATTATTTCCCTTTACCCAATATTGACATGATCATAGATTCCACAACTAGTTATGAAATGTTATCATTCATAGATGGCTTTGTTAGTTGTAACCAAATCAAAATTATAGAAGAATCTAAAGAAAAAACATCCTTCACAACCCCTTGGGGCATATTTTTTTATATTGTTATTCCCTTTGGATTAAAAAATTCTAGAGCTACATATTAATGTACCATGACACATATCTTTCATGATTTGATTCATCATACTATCAAAGATTACATTGATGATCTATTAGCAAAATCTAAATAATGACAACATCACACTCTAGATTTATATAATAATTTTCAAAGATTATTATAATATAGTGTCTAGCTCAACCCCAATAAATGTGTCTTTGGTGTCATATCAAGTAAATTATTGGGCTTTATTATTTCATAATGAGGCATCAAAGTAGATCCTAAAAAAGTAAAAGAAATTATTGACATGCCACCTCCCACAAACATCAACCAACTAAGATCTTTACAAGGTAAAATTCAAGCCATCCATCATTTTTTATCCCAACTCATGGATAAAACCCAGTCATCCACTTAATTTTAAAAGAAAGATACAAAATTTGTCTGGAACTAACCTTGCTAAGATAGCTTCAATATAATCAAGAAATATTTACTCAATCCACCCATTCTAGTCCCACCTATACCAGACAAGCCTTTATTACTATATATCTCTATGATAAATCATGCATTAGGAGAATTATTAGCACAAAATAATGATCAACATGTTAAATGAGTAGTATATTACATCAGTCACACATTAGTTGACAATGAAAAAAACTATTCTACATTAGAAAATTTGTGTTTAGCATTAGTCTTCACTACACAAAAACTTAGACACTACATGGTCAATAATGAAACTCAAGTTATCAATAAAGCAAACCCTTTAAAATTTCTAATGGCAAAACCACACATCTCTAGTAGAATAGAAAAATAGGTCATGTTATTAACTAAATTTGAATTAGAGACCATCCTCTAGAAATCAACAAAAGGCCAAATCATTACAAATCAATAAGTGGCAACACCTCTCCTAGATAAAACTCCAATCAAAAACACATTTCAAGATGATTTTACCACCTATGCTACTCACTCAAACACCTGGACCATGTTCTTAGATGGCTCTCAATACACATCAGGTGCAGGAGCATGCATCATTTTTATCGATCCATTTGGTCACATAGTAGCCATCTCATATCACCTAAGTTTTTCTTGTACAAATAATACAACCAAGTATAAAACACTAATATTAGGTCTCTTTACTACCCAATCACTCCAAATCAAATCCATTCAAGTCTTTGATGATTCCCAACTAGTCATTAACTAAGTCAATAATGTCTACCAAACAAAATAAGAACACCTCATCCCATACAAAAATATGGTACAATGCTTATCAACATAATTTGATTACTTCTCCATTGATAGCATACCAAGAAAAGATAACCACCACGTGGATGCCATGGTAAGTGACACATCCTTAATCCCTATTGACATCAATGATGATCAAGCAATCTTCACAATTAGAAGGTTGTAGTTACCATCCACATCTAATGTCAATTTAGTATCACTCTGTGTTTTAGACACAACATGCAGTTCCACACCTACAAAATGGTTTTCCAATATTTATAATTACTTAAACAAAACTAATACACTAGAAGCTTTCTCTCAAACTAAAAAATGCAAATTACAAAAACAAGCCCATCGATATGTAATCATCGACGGTGATCTCTTTAAATTCTCTTTTGATGGACATTTACTCTGATGCTTAAATTTAGTAAAAATCAAAGTTACTCTTTCATAAATACATGATAGTGAATGTGGTGGTCATTTTAGTGGAAAATCCATGTCACATAAGATACTCTAACAAGGATAATACTAGCCTACTATTGAATAAGAATGTTTACAATATGTAAAACTTTGTGAAAAATGTCAATGACATAATAGCCTAAAACATGCACCATCAAAGTAACTACAACCAATTGTTTCCCCATGGCCATTTATGTTATGGGGATTTGATCTTACCAGTAAAATAAACCTAGAATCAGCCAATGGACATAATTTCATTATCATAGCCATAGAATATTTCATAAAATGGGTAGAAGCTATTAAACTCCAAACTACCATAGGTGAAGATATTTGTATTTTTCTTATGATGCATATTATTTCATGCTTTGGCTTACATGTAGTAATTATTTTAGATAATAGAAAATCTTTTAAAAACAAGACTATCAAAATATTCTACCTAAAATATAAAATCAAACACATATTTTCCATGCCTACTATCCATAAGGCAATGGTCAAGCAGAATCCACCAATAAAACCATCAATAAGATTCTAAGAAAAATTATGATAAAATGTGTAGATGATTGGCACAACCAATTTGTCTTTTCCATATGGGCTTATTTCATAATCATTCACACACCAATAGGAGCCACTCCTTTTTCACTCATCTATGGCACTGAAGTAGTTGTACCATTGGATTTAGAAATCCCATCCCTTCATATCTCTCTTAGGGGTATTATCACTAATGATCAATATCATGAAAAATGCTTACACCAATTGGAATAGCTAGATAATAAACATATTCAAGTAGTATAACATCTTAGAATCTATGAAAAATGTATATAACATTATTAAAATAAATGAGTCCATACTGGAGAATTTTATGTTAATGATCTTATCTTAAAATAAAACCTACACAATATTAACGCCAAAGAAGAAATAAAAGGAAAATTCAAACTGAACTAGCTCAGACCATACATCATTACTGAAAATCTTAGTCCAAAAGTGTATCATCTAGATTCACTAAAGGAAAGAAACTAAAGAACCTAATGAATATCATGCACCTACACAAATTTCATGTTTAAATAAATTCTTTCTTACATTTTCTATACATATTCTTCTTCTACTTGATTGTACATATCTTATTCCAAAAATACAAAAATAATACAAAATTCAAAAATACAAATATGTCACTTATATGCATCATTTATGTTCTTACATTGCTAAAACACTATGCTAGACTTACTTCACATTATTCTATACTTTATATTTGTTGATTTATCTATATTACCATGCTTCACTTGATCTTCTTTGAGTGTGTGCAGTACATCCAGATCTTTCATTGCTTTACTCCACCCATCGAGGGGGCATCTTACTTCTACATTCCATCTACACATCGATACATCTACCCACTGGGGGCACACTATACATGACTACACCATCCATGTTATGTCATTCTCATACTCCATACTCTAGACATCTTATGGAGTACATACCTTACTTGCTTACATAGATATCACATCCACATCTAGTAGCATTTATCACACTTTTGTATTTCATATCATATATATTTGTCTTGTACCAAATATCTTGTATACTCTTACTTCTTGCTTTACATAGTTATATGCTTGTCTATATTACCATTACTTTACATGCTTTCATTTTTGCTTTGATTAGCTAGATGTGTTTGTAATTTCTAGTTCTTGTTTGCTTCCTGCTTGCATTTTAGGACATTTACCAATGTCCTTTTCTTTTATCTATATTGTGTGTGCCTTTAGACATGTTCCAATGTCCTTTGTATGTGCCTTCTATGTGATTTTGGCCCTTGTGCCAATATTTTCTTGTTCCCATTATGTGTGTATGAAACATTTGAACATGATTTGTATGCCTTGTGTGTCTATTTGGCCCCTTGGCTACCCTTACATGTTTCTTGGTTCGTATGCATGTTGCTTGATTATTTCTCTTTGTGTGTACAATACCATGATTCCAATCATGAATTTACCTTATTTCGTGGATGGCATGATGGAAATCATGCTCCATCCCTCCATGGTACTAAAAAACTAACAACTAACATTGCACAATCCAACTTTCTTTTTATGCAATGCTATTACATTGTTATATCTATCTAGGCATACCCTTGTGGATCTAAGAATCTCTCTATACAACTCTTAGTATATCTTGAGATCATGAATATCAATGATATATCAAACATTTTTGCAACTTAACACACTTGAAAAGATTCTTATTTTAAGAGAAGTCATTGTAGGGTATGCATTCCCAACCTTAGAAGAGGGGGAAATAAATAGGGGTTTTTATCATAGAGATTAGAGCTCCTAAATGATAAAAAAATAAGTTTTAGAATACATAGTCTAGATTCTAAAATTTAGTATAGGCAGGCTAGATCAGGTAGATAGTAGAGAACAAAGTCCAATTTTTAGTTTTGGCTCTGGAAAATAATACCAAACATGAGACTATAACACTCAACCCTGAAGTGTCCAGTTTCTAGTGCTAGTGTCTAGATAATAGACTTTCTAATTTTTACAGAATTAGGAAGAGGGGTGAGTTTAGTCACAATTTTTCCATAATAGTATAGTCTAGAATACAATAGTTTTCAACACTTATTTACTTAGAGAATCTAGACACAGGGGGCATCATGCATGAGATGAGGGTTTCCACTTATAATTCATGCATGATAATTGATACAACTTTCAATTTAGAATGTATGTTATAGACACCATTTATTGGGGGAAATGTGCATGACACATGGGCCTTCTCTTTTCCAAATTCAATACATTTTTCTTGCATATTCCTAGTAGTTACATGCCTTACTCAATTTTCAGGTGGTTGGCATCATTGTCAGGTAAAATTTCATACAATTTTGCTTCCCACATACCTAAGTTCCTGAGTGGCTTCCCAAACCTTGATTCTAATTTTAGAGGGGCTTCTATATAAGTCTAATACCCATATTTTGAAGTGACCAACATTGGCCTAGTTTTTAGTTACAGTTGGCTATCCATGCCAACATTATCAGATTAAATCATGTTCATAGGCTTCATGATCCATCTCATATGACATTAAACTTATATCGATATCTTTCTATTTAGCTTCACATTATGGGGTAATGATGGATCCAAAGGACTAGCTAGCCTTTGTATTTTTGAGCCAAATATTTAGAGGGATTATACACATGGTTTAGATGTTGATTAACACATACATGATTCATTAACTTTACATAGTTGGTGATGATGGAGCCAAAGGGCCTACCTTTGCATTATTGAGCCACATTTCAAGGGATTGAGAACTCATCTCATCCATTGATATAAATCTTGCTTCAAACATACATCTAGCATCACTTAGCACAATCCAATAACACAATAGGTTTTGTATTGGTTCATGTACTTGGTGAGGTGTATCCATTCCTTTCTCTCTCTTTACTTAGATTTGTACATTCTTATTTTAGATATATCATATCTAGTAAGAGATAATCTACTTTCAATTTACTTATATATTTACACATTACAACATGTTCTCACTATGCACAATCCAACATCACTCAGTTCCTTAGGCTTAGCCTCATAGGTAAGTTCAAGTACATTTATATTTTTCTCCTTTATCCTATTATTTTTATTTGTTACATACTTAGAATAAAATGTGGGGAAATGTAATCACATAAAAATGTAATTTTTACAACTTGAGCATGACTTGTGACACTCAAACCATAGGTTTCTCCTACTTCCTTACATAACCCACTAGGCATGATTTTTACTATTTTTCAATCATTTGAAGCCTTCCAAATTTAGCCATAGCTATCTCAAGATCCTCTCCTAAGCACAGACCTATCCCCCAGGGTCCCTTTCCCCTTAGACACTAGCACTATAAGTTGGACTATAGTGCTGGACCCCAAGGTGTCTACTTTCCAGTGCTATTGTCTAAGTCACTCTTAGCCTCAAATGGTCAGATTTCCTCATTTCCTTATCTTTTTCCCTATCAAACTAATGTGAAGTCATCTAACTTAGGATCATCATTTTCCCTATAAAATACTATTCAAGGGTCATTTATAAGTGTTGGCAATCATTCAAAAGGCACAAGCTACAAATACACTAAGCACCTTCAAGCAAATCCTCATATTCTTTACATACAGCTAACCATTGCTATTTCTAGCCTACTTAAGCTCTCACACAAGTCATGAGTCATCTCAAGCTTGCCTATATTTGCATAATACTTGTACTGCATACATAAAATTGGACAATACACATTCAATTTGGGAGAACTACATTGGCCTTGATCCCTCTTTGGATTATTGGTATGTAGGTAGCATGCCCACACATGGGGTGTGATCACATGTTTAGTGAATAATTCATACCAACCCATTTTTTTAGTTTATTCAAGACCACTTATCAATATTAAGGAGGAACTAGGACCCTAGGAGACAAAATTAGTTGCACATGGAGCTCTGTAGATGATCAAGATTTGTAAATCCAAATACAGAGCCTCTAAAAGCATCATAATAGAACCAATAAAGCTTAGATGAATCAAATAAAAAGGAATATAGTGCCAAAAATAGGACTATAGTGATGGAACTCAAAGTATCTAGTTTCTAGTGTGACTATCTAGGCAAAAAATAAACTTTTGGGGTCTTATTTTTGATAGTCTACCCAGTTAGCTCATCAATTTACAGTTCTAGATTCCTTTGTCTCAGTCTAGAAATCAACTAATTTCACTTTAAATCCCCTTACTATTTTTAGTAATTAATTGATCAAATTTAGATTTAGTAAATTAGTAGGTTAATGTAGGAATACTATATTACGTGTTTTATATATTAATTTAGACCCTTTACTAAATAGGAAATTAAACACTTAGTTTCCCCAAAATAGTAAAATAGTCAGGTACTATTTGTGTAGGTGATGCTTGATGGTTTTAGGCTTGAGGAAACATTTTCCAACCTCCCTTGAGTCTTTTAGGATCATATTATATCTACTTGGATCCATTTTACCCACCTTTTATAGGTTAGGCCTCATCAAACCTACTCCCATTGCTCACTGTCTACTAATTTTATATATATATATATATATATATATATATATATTTGACTATATTATCTTATTTTGGGAGGTGCCTATAGATGTTATATATGATCTAGGCCTTGAAAATTAAAAATAAACCTTCCTTGAAGCTCTCAACCCCATATTATAATTGTGCCTATTCATTTTTTGCTTAGAGTGAAAACTATCCTCAAGGTCTCTAGCCTAAACTTCATGGTGACCCTAAAGTCAAACTATAGGGTCATATTTATAATCTAAAAGGCTTATAGGTGCATATTTAATTCTTGAAACATCATTGATTAACTTATCCATGTTTATTTGGTATCCTTTCCACTTCATGAGGCCATTCAAGACATAAGAGTATGCCTTAAAACACATTAAACTATCAAGGTCATTTTATACCTTCCAACCTTGTAGATTCTATTGCCTAGAATCAGTGCATATATTGGCAAGTTTGAGTCTCTAAAAAACCAATCTCCATTACTCCTCTTAACTTAATTCCTTGCAAGGTTCTTATCTTATGATATGGATATAAATCTTGATCATCTAGATTCCTTAAATCCCATGACAACCTTGTTGTTTTCCCTTGATAAAAAGTGCTAGGACCTCTATTTTGCACTTTTAGGGAAAAGAGTCCCTAAATCTTAGTCTTCATCATTGGAGGTGGTTGTCAACTTTGTTTAGCCATCTATCACTTCAAACATGTATGTACTGGTCAAATTATCATACTAAGACCTCCAAAGAGTTCCAACACTTGTTAAAATTCTTTCAAAAATGCCCTTAGTTCTCTACCAACATATCCTATAGGTGTGTATTATGATGCATAGGTAGTGAGTTGAATATGAGAAGTATGCATTATCTTTAGCATTTCATAGGTTTTAGGTATATTAAAAGGATTGAAAATATATTTTTTACATTATACAAGACTTGAATTAGCTCAAACACTTCCTTCAAACTTGAAATCCTCTATGGGGCACCTATAGATGAGTGTCAATAGTTGCCTGACTATGTAGAAAGACAATGGACATAATTTGAATAAGGTATGTTAATGAATGGTCTCATGATCCTAAGCCAAAATAAATCCCTAAAATGAGTATTTGGATTTATGATAATCTTGATTTAGGTCTCCAAACACCTATTCCAATGTGAAAACCCCTTACAACCAAAAACTTTAGGGCAAACAATGATCTAATGACTATTTGTGTGGCATATGAGCTTGCAAACCATGAGGATTACCTTGGAGAATAAATTTTGAAGGGAAGGGGACCATGAAAAAATTTAAGAAAGAGAAACAAAGCTATCACAACCCTAGAATCATGATCAAAACATCAAGATTCTGTAAATAGAGGAAAAGCTACCTGCAACACAAAAAAGTGCTTCCTTTTGCAACTTTGAGCTACTTGACTCATCAAAACATAATGAAACTTGAAAAAAAGCATGAATAACATTTGATAAGGAATAAAACATTATATATAACCAATATTACCAATTTTATTCTACATAATTTCTAAAAATATAGAAAAACCTATAGGGTCCATGAAATACTAAGCAAAAAAATACAGTCAACTTCATGAGGATGGTTCTTGAAGTAAAAGACACCATTATTAAAAATATTTATATTTAAATTAAGGTATATTATTTTAATTTAACCTTCCCAAGGAGTTTGATTTGAAACCTCCTCTATTGGTCGTACCAAGTACAAACCCGAAGACTACTTTTGCTTGCCAAGAAGGGTGAAAAGGAGCAGAATAGTTTTGGACTAAAAATGAAACTTATAGAGAAATTAAATTTTTTATTTTATCTTATGGAATATGAAGAGACATAATATGATCTTATCCCATGTGGAAAACTTCCCCATGAGCCATATAAGTGCCAAATTAACCTTTTTCCTCAAGAAAACTACCCTTGCTTCTAAATATCCTACGACATTTTAGTTATGTTAGTTGAATAATACCTATTATAACACATGGGATGTGAAATAATATTTTGGGACCTTCAAAATTCCTAATAAATATGTATAACTCATTACATGCCCCTTTTTTGACCTCAAAATGACTAAAAGGACTAAAATGACTAAGGAACAAGGATAATATAACAATAATTAACCTATAAAACACCTTTTTACATATTTTTTAGACCCTTAAAACACTTTAAATTCAGGTTTTTACCTATAGGGGTCCCAATTTGACCTAAAAGTCAAATTTGGTCAACAAATTGGTGACTCATAGGGTTAGTATGCCTGCTATACTAACTAGACCAACAAACTTATCAGTCCATTGGACTTAAGAGTCATCTTAAGTCTGAGACAAATGAGGAGGCATTTTACCATAGGATTTTATCAAGACAATACCACTAATTACCTTAACCACACAAAGCATAGGACACAAAAAAAGAGGCAACAAACTAACAAGACATACACACACATGTGCTCAAAACACTTATAGGAATACAAGAAAAAACTACTATGTACAAATAAGAACTAAACACAACTCATTTTTGGGATCAAAAGTAAATTTTATTGATTATCCTTCTTCATGAGAAGAATCATAGTGTCAAGCATGTTTCTCCTTGATATAGATGCGTTGTAGATCAGACCCATTCCTTGGCACTTCACATGACCTGCTCCCAAGTAGATCATATTCAAATAATTATCCAATGTATATATATTCCTCTTTGAATTTTCCAAAAACTTCATATTTCTACCCACTTTTCATGTCATGATCAACTAGTATCTTCTTGGTAGGCATGGCTTTAAGAGGATTGGTTTTTTGTTCTTTAGAAGATTGGGGCCAATAGGAGCTTATTCCATCCTTCAAGAGCTGATATGTTTCTCCAAAATGATTGAGAGGATTATATCCCATCTTGATTTCAAACATTTCATCATGAGATGTATATGCCTCTTGTAAGGATAAATTTTAAAGATTGCCTTTCCTTTGCATACTTACTTGAGTACCAAGGTTACCTTCTCCATCTTTGATTAGATCATACCCTCTTTGAAGAAGAGTATATCTTGTTCCAATGATTAAAAACAAGTCATCCAGAGGCTGGTGTGTAGTTTTTATTTTCCATCCATGATATCTTGAAAAGTTATGGAAGAGCTAATGATCATTTCTTCCTCTTTGGCAAAAGGAGAACATTCTTCCTCATCAACCCAATCAAAAATTTCAACACAAGAAACCACCTCTTCTTCATCATTTAGGACCTATTCAGGGATATCAAGTTGCATCTAAATTTACACAATAGGACTTTGGTTCTTAATATATTCAAGATCCTCCATTTCTTTCTCCTTTGTGATTCCAAGACTAGGCATTTTGAAGTCATATGACTTAGTCTAATAAGCCTGCCAAGGAACTAGACTTTCTTCAAGCAAGAGTTTTTTTTGGCAACCAAATGCTCCTCTTTAGGTTACCATACCACAATTACATTAATTCAAATGGGGATGGGGTGAGAAAATGATTAAATAGTTGGTGGAGGTGACACATAGAGCTCAAAATTAGTTTGAGAGTGAAGTGTAAGGGATTTTTTTGGGAGCTCTTGAGGAAGGGGAGGCAGATCTTAGGATAAAATAACTTGATTATCTTCCCTTTAATTGAAAATCACTTCATTAACATCTGATTTACCTTGATCATTCTCTTGAGGGAGGTTATATTAAGTGTGTTTAGGCATATGATCTTATTTTTTAGGGTCTAAACCTTCCATCACACCTTAAATCATCAATCTCATCTTTGACTCTAACTCTTTAATTTTTCTTGGCTAGGTTCTCTTGGAAAAGTATTTCTTTAAGTTCATAGGAATCATCATGAGTATAAGTAAAATAAGAGGGTTGACATGGAACACAAGAAGTTTCTCAAAAAAGTGTGGGAGGAACTGGCAAAGGATCAACTTCATTCATAAATTCACACTCCTTATCAACCAAACATCTATCATCTTTCTTTCTCCATGACTCCACTATCTTATTCCAACTTATGATGTTAGGATTATAAGTCTATTTTTTAGGTGGTGGGGATGTAATGTGAGAGGGAAATTAGGGATTTAATTCCACTTAATTTACTAATAACATGGATTGTTACATATACATATTAGCCAACTCAATTTGAATATCAAGATTAGCTTTAAAAACAAGGTTTTTCCTTTCAACTCTCTCTTCCAACTGATTAAAAAAAAGGATGAATTTGATATCTTTGATTGGGATCATGAGTAGGGATCAAATATGGTTTATAAGAAACTTAGGGAAGTGGATATCAAGGCTTATAGGTATGGTGAGGCTGGGCTCCTTTCATGAACTCTTAGCCTAGCCTCTAAGGAAACAACTAGGCCACTCAAATCAAGCATCTCACTTGTGAGACTTTTACAATTGGCTCTCTCAATAGGTAACCACTCTCTTTTGACCAAATATAATGCCTCTTTCACCTTATTAATAATATGACTAGGATCCTTTTGACCATATCCCCTTTGTATGTCAAGATCTAACAATACCTCTCATATCTCAAAAGAGTTTATTTGAAGGTGGAAATGGATTGACTTGAGAAGTGACTAGGTTGACTAGGAGAAAGATATAGAGAAGGATAATTTTATTATTGATACACTTATTGAATGGACTGATTAATAACTTATTCATATTGATAGGGAATGGAACAAGCTTGAAATGTCTCACCAACTTGTGTAAAATAGTGCTCAACACAAAAATTAGACATGAAAATTTATTGAAAGCAAGAACACAAAGGAAAATGTTACCAACAATTTTCAAAGGGTAACCTGGGTTGCTTGACTAGCGAATTTAACTTTAGAATTTCCATTTATGCTTTGATAGATTCCTCTAAAGGTTGGTGTGTTGAAGGACAACATCAAAAATTCTTGAAATTATTAGACTAAGATTCCCACCGATGTGCTAAAAACTATTGTCACTTAGATTTTCACCCTTTAAATAGATACATAAGCTCTCCTCATCCAAGTGACATAATGGAAAAACCTCTAAAATTGTGGGTAGCTTAAGGATGAGGTGAATCTCTAGATAGGGATATATCCCTTGATGTACCAATTTAGATTTCTACTACACCTAAACTTTGGGTGGGAAAAGGGAGAGAGATAACTAAAATCAAACTATTCTAAGGGAGGTAATACACCAAATAAGAGGATGAATTCCAACCAATAACATGTTACACATGAGAACAAAGGACTAACCAAACATACACTCTAATCTTCATCTTCTCACATCAATGTTACATTATGAGTTTATGGATGAATGTGAAAATCTAGGAGGACTAGACAAAAGTCCTTGAATTGAACTAATGAAAATAATAACTCACTCAATCCTTGAAATTTTCTATAGCACTTCACATGCCTTAAAAGAAGAAGCTTTCCAACTACAAATTAGATGAAAGAATGAGACAACATACTAAGAAATCCATAGTATTTAATAAGAAATATCCAATATTCAAGTGAGACACACTAAGAATAGTCATGAAAAGGTAAAATTCATTAGTCTTAATGATTAAATATTATGAAATTTATAAATACTTCACCATACTCAGGTGGAACATAAGTTATAATGGCCAAAATGGCTAGTTCTTATAGAACTTAAGAGAGAGAGGAGAAGAGATAAGTCCAAGGGTCAAAAGGAAACTTGTCAAGCTGATAAAATAAGTTAATTTTGCATGAGAAAAGGAAGTGAGATGAGTCATGCAATGTTAGGAATCCCAAGAGTCAATCCAAGTCATCAAACTCTTGTAAAGTGGCATGAAATTCCTTTAACTAGCTCAGAAAAACTACCTTGATTAGCCTTGTTTAAATGTATAAAAACTAATTAGGGATAGTTATAATCACTAGAATGAAGGTTAAGCAATTTATAAACTCCTCTTAATTTATTAGTTATAGGCCTACTCCTCTAGAATCATTTGAAAGTGAGCCATCATCATCTGTAGTCCAAAAAACTCCTTCATGCACCCTACACACTTGTCTTCAGATTTGGATTCAATTTATCTTAAAAATACATGGGATGTATTATATTACAAGTTTAAATACCCTCCATGTCCTTATAAACATTAGGAACACATTAAATTCACTCTAATTGAAGTTTTCCACCCTCTTTAGTAGCTTGTCCAATATGCCAGTTTTGACTAGCTAAGATGAGAGATTTGGTCTAGATATTTAGGAGTTATTCTTAGAATTAAATAACCATAGGAAGTTAGTAAAATTCCTAAGATTCATCCCAAACTTTATTTAATATATTGAAACCTTATTTATCCTAAAAAACACACAAAATGGACAAAAATACCCTATTTTTCACCTTATCCGTATAGCTAAAAGCATGGGGAGTAGCTTGAGTGAGTCCTCTACAACTTCTAATAGGTTTCATGTTCAATATATTCAATTATAATGCATCTCCAGCTTCATTTCTCCAATATGGTCTTGACTATGGGTTTTTAAGGGTTTTGGGCTTATTTTGAATCTTAAGCTTTGTTCATAAAACTTAGACATCCAAATTGCAAAAAAATTACACAAGGATGATTTTCAAGGACCTTGATAACACCTCTAAACTCTTTTGGCATCCATGTAAAGCTTCCAAGAAGATGAGAGTATCAAAACTTGACCTATCAAGATCTTCCTTCCCTTTCTTGCAATCTCGAGTGGGTTTTGAGCTCAAAATGGACTACCTTGTGACTCCTCTATAATGTGAAATATTTATCACACCTATAAAAACCCTATAATCATGCTCCAATAGGCTAGGAAACATATTTCATGTTAGAGGTGTAAATGGTTCTCCTTTTGGGCACTAGGCCTAAGTATGCCCAATAGGAATACCTAAAAATTAAGCCCAAAATGACTTTATTGATCTATTAAATATATTAAAATATATCCTGCACATATATAATTACTCCATAGACATGTTCCAATGATCTATGCAACAATTTAGGTGACAATTCGAGTGATGGTTCTACCACAATTGATGATGACACTTTTGGGAGCCATAAATTTTGCACCACAGATCTGATTGATTCCCCATTTGAACCATTGGAAAGATAAGAACAAGAACATGATGAGATGAAAAACCCAATGGAAGTGTCTCAACTTTCAATTTTAGTAGTGCAGTCTAAAAATAGTAATTATTTAAATTCTATATTGTTGTAAATCATGGAAGTCAAACCACTTAATCTCCCTCAATATTGGTGACCTTAAAAATATTCCTCCTACATTAAAATTGTGTATAAATGAAGATGTAACCCAAAAATGAAATTAGACATCTCTTCCTAGAGATAAGCATATGTTTGTATTTGTAATCTTGAGTAATAAAACATCTCTTCTCAGAGAAATCATTATTACTATGTTATTTTCATGTTCTTGAAATATATTTCAATCAAAACTTCTAAGTTTTGGATCATCCAATCCATTATAAAGTTCTCTTTGATCTAGAATTGAAAGTGACCTCTCATTTAGGCTTTAGGCATAACCATGCCTCATGAACTTATTTACACTTTTGAGGTTCCAGAGCATCCTGTATGATTTCATCCCCCTATGCATGGTTTATCATATTAATATATGTATATTTAAACTTCCAATATCCTCTTAAAATTTCCTTATACCATTTTGTCTCATCTTTTTTCATTGCCTCTCAAATCTACCAGTTATGCATAAAGGGAAGTACTCTCTATCTGAGACAAAATAGAGGGTATTTACCCTATTTAGTTATGAAAAATTAGTATTTTAGGAGTCCATTAAAGTTAAAATGATGATCCATACCAAAATATATCCCTTGGTCATATCATTTGTCCCCTCAAACTTGCAAAAAATGAAGATAGACTAGGAAGAAAGCAAACTATGCAGGGTTTTAACATTTGGACTATGTTTTTCTAATTGAAGACCTTGTTGACAAAATTTAACTTTTTAGTCAAATTTGGGAACCTATAGGTAAAAAATTTACCTTTATAGGTCTATAGGGGGTGTAATGAGTGTTTGGGGTGTATTATAGTTCAATTGATGTCAATTAATGTTATATTAGCTTTGGTCAATTAGTTTTGATGTCCATTTATCATTTTAGGTCATTTTAAGGGTAAAAAAAGTGAATTTAATGATTTGTAATGGTTTATTTAGAAAATTTAAGGTTAAAAAAGATGATTTCATGCCCCATGTATCCACTTTAGTCTTAACCAACTGACATAACTGAAAGATGGTAGGTTATGTAGAAAAAGATAGTTTTCTAGTGAAAGGAGAAGAAAATGGAACTTGTATGACCTCTTTGAGAAGTGTTTCAATTGGAAAAGGTTTAAATTTTACTCTTCATATTCTTCATGTTTAATTCCATGTTTGGTTTGATTTGGAAGTGTCATTTCTGAGCTAAAACCATTTTTCTCCCTTTTCACCTTTCTTGGTAAGTAAAAGTGACTTGTACGTTTGTACTTGGTATGATCAACGCAAGGGGTTTCAAGAAAATTTATCTTATAGTAATAATACATAGTTATATTACATTTTATGTTTTGTTGAGGATGAATGGTGGTCTAAGATTTATGAACCATTCCTATGAAGTTGAACTTTCAAATCTGCCTGTTAATCTATATAGCCTATGGGTTTTGCGTTGGTTTAGAGAATTATGTATGAACTAGTTTTTAAGGTTGGTTAAAAATTATTTTATCTTGATTAAATAATTTGCCCCATTATTTATTTAAAGTTTGGATTTGTTTTGAAAGGCCAATCACCTCAAGTTTTTAGACTAATCCCATTATGTGTTGTTGGTAGTTTTCCACCATGTTCTAGATCTTCATGCCTTTCCATGGATTCAAGGGGTTATTTTAGAGTAATTTATATGTTTTATAGGTTAAATTTACCCCCTATTCACCTTTTATCCTCTTTATACAAGTAATGTTTCATGGTTTATAGTCATATGATGCGCATACTCATAGTTTGCCTGCCATAACTCAATGTGCACTTGCAAGTGCTATAAAAGAAGATTACACCATTGTAAAGGAGGTGTGAAACTTTTTTTTCAGCCTTAAAAAATTTTTAGGTCTCCATTTGAACACATTGAGGGGAAACCAACCTTTCAAGGAAAAATTATGGTACATTGTTTTAACTTATGCTCACTATTTATATGTAATCCAATAGTGCATCTGTAATATCTTAGGATGACATTATACTATGGATGAAGAGTTTGGAAGTTTATTAAATATTTTAATATTGTTAGGAGTCCATGGGAACATATATAAAACGTTTTATTAAACCACCAACATGTTTTTTTCCCACTATCCAAAGTTTGAATTCACTACCTACATTTGTAAATAGTCACCTACATGTGGCCCAAATAGGGGAATGAGGCATTCAATAGGGTTTTAAGGCATGAAGTGAAAATATTATTGGAGATATAACATGATAAAAATATAATATCATACATAAAAAGATGAATAAAATCTTTAAAAAATTCATAAACCTTTTCAAGAGAAATCACTGTAAGTTCAAGGATCAAATCCCTAAATGGGCAAAACAGAGTCCCTTGGGGTTTTGCTAATATCTTGTAGCATGTTTTCAAAGATTAAAAATGCTCCTAAATGACATAAAATGGTAGTATCATCATGGGATAAATTCCTTGCAGAGTTTAGAGAGTAGTTAAGCAATGGAAGGAAGTTATTAGAAGGCCTAAAGTTGCCTATAAAGCCACTAAAACCAAACAGTAGTGTCTACAACCTTTGGAGTCACGAGTGACTTAGCACTAAAGGAGAAAAAAATTATGTTTCATGATTTAAATGGAAATTTTAATTTAAAATCACATCATTAAATAAATATCATCAAGGAAAAATGTCATATTTCCTTTTTATCTCCCATTGGCACCTACAGGTTCCCTATTCCTCACACCAAATGCATCTCCAGCTACGGGTCAAAGTTCATATCACCATTTGAAGTGGATTTGAACATGATGGAATCAAGTTGAGATAAATTAAATTGAATTAAAAATACATAAATATACTTATAAGGAGACCACTAACCTTGATCTATGATTTCCAGGTAAATATGCACCTATATGACCCCACAACAACTGTTGTTGACTATGAGGGGGGCAAAGAATAGACATGCCAGTTGATTGAGATGTATAAGGAATAAAGATAAAATAAATGACATAGATAATATAAAATGAATTTATGGGGTTATAAGGATGTATTTATCTTTGTGTTTGAAATCAAACCATGCACTTATACCTTTAAGTGCCTTTTCCAAAGCAAGACATAGTCTGATATGGATGACTGTAATATGGTAGTAAGAAACTTTGGTGATTTTGATTATGTAACTGATTAAATGTGAGTTTTAGGGATATAAATAATATAAAATGTAATTTTTGAATAAAAATGTGCCTCTAATCACTACATTCAGGCCTTGAACACATGTATACACCTAAAGGTGTGATGCACAGTCAAAAGATTATGCATACAATATAAGACAAAAAGGAGAAAATTGGATACATGTCAGAGTTTAAATGGATTAAATAAGGCCATGGAACACATTAATTATGTTTAAATCACCCTCATAAAACCATCATTATTTTTTTCAAGTAGAGGAATGGCTTCTAAGCAAGCATAACATAGTCAGTCAAGTGACACTCAGTCCTGACTAGACAGTTGCATGGGGAAGTAAAGTGGAAGGTTGATGTGAGGAATTGATGATATTAAACCTCAATAATGAATATGAGATCCTTTATAGGCCTTTATAATAGGTAAATAATTATAATAAATGTTCTTATGATGCATTAATTAGTCTAACATGCCAACCTTATGCTTTTAAAGGAGTATGTTTGGGTTTTTTCAAGTTTGGAGGGTATATGCATAATAAAAATAGATAATTTTTTGTGTAAAAAATATATAACACTTTTATAATCTTGTTAAACATTTTATTAATATATGAAAATAAGGGAAGTACCACCTATTTTGTCTCAAATAGGGGGTAGTTCCTTGATACATAAACTATGACTGGTTTTGAAGAAAGTAAGTGGTAAGATGAATAGGAGTTGAGTGAACTCTTAAATGAGGTTTGTGAAGCTGAGGGACATAATTAAAAATATTTTAAAACAACCAAATAGAGATGAAAGCAAGCAAAATGGTCTAGGGTGCTAGCTATGCAGGTAGGATTGTTTGAGGCCTAGAGCCTAGTTGGGGAACCACTCTCACTTCTATCATGAGATAGAATCTATAAAAAATTTAAACATGTTTATAAGATGAATTTGGATGTTTTTGATCTATTTATGAAAGAACCATAAAAAGGCCATTTTGAGCTCTAAAATGTAGTTAGGCTCACCTGACATGCTCAAACCTAACACCTAAATGAGAGGTCAACTGTATTTATAGCATGAGATAGGATCTCAAACATATTATACCAGGTGTATGGGATGACATAAGGTGTGTTGGGGATATAAATAGGTAGGGAAAAACCATCAAAGTTTAGTTTGATCTTAAGTTCCAGTCAGACCTACATGAACATGATTAGGCCTAGTTTCAAATGATGAGTCACTTTCAATTATAATATTTGGAAATATTTATAATGAATTTAAACATGTTAATGGGGTCTTAATAGATGTTTCAAATATTATAACATGAAAAATAAACCTTGGAGAAGCCATTTTTGGCTCAGAATCCCTTCAAGCCTATTGGAATAAAGTAAATAAGCTTGATAGGCTAGTTTTGAGCACTCATATCTTTCATGAGTCTTTTCATGGGTGATAAGGGAATTAAAGTATTTTATAAGGGGTATATAAGGCCATGATTTTGGAATTTTTCTACATGATCGATGTTAGAGTTTTATGAATGAACCTTAAGAGTGAAAACAAGCTAAAACCCTTACAAACCCTTGCTTGTGACTAGTTTGTGGAAATGAGGTTGGATATGCACCAAAATTAACTAGTTTGGCCATGAAACATTTTTTAACTTGTATAATACTAACTAAATATCCCTCATATGTGAACTAGATATACAAACATGTATGGATTCGGTGAAAAGCAAGCTATTTTTTACCATTTTTTGTGTTGTACAGGCTACTGGAAGAGTTTGAAGATGAAATAAAGTTTAGGAGGAATATATATACTTTTTATAACTAATTATGGTAATTTAATTCCAAGGATAAACTTATAAGTGTTTGAACAAGGTGATTTAACTCAGGCAGTCAAAACTGGACTAATGGACAAGATAGGGAGAAGTGTGGAAACTTCAAATTAATGGATTTTAAAGGTGTCCTTGGTGATTATAAGGCCATGAAAGGAATTTAAAGGTGTAATTAACTTTATCCCACATATTTTTATTATAAATTTATGCCAAATTTTATGAAAAGTGTGCAAGGTGCATGGAAGAGCAATTTTTTGGACAATAGATGATGATTGCTCCTTTCTAGGTGATTCTAGATTACCAAGCCTACAACCAATGCATGGAGAGGCATGTATGATGTCCTTAAACTTCATAAAAACCATCATAACTGGTAATAATTAGTTATAAGGAATTAAAATATGACTAATCATGTAAGCAATTTTTTTGAGCCAAAAGGAGTTTTATGCCACTTTGCAAGAGATTAATGACTTGGATTGAAATTTATAATTTTTAAAATTACATGGTTTATCCAATAATATATTAACATGAAAAATTAAATAATTTTATTATATTTAAAAGTGTCCTTATGACCCTTGTACTTATCTCTTCTCCTCTTTCTCTCAAGTTCTATAAAAACTAGCTATTTTGGCCATTATATGGATGTTCCACCTGAGTATGGAAAATCCATACTCATTTGTATACCTTTTATCAATAAGATAAATAATTTTTACCTATTCCATGATTATTATTAGTGTGTTCATTTTTAATTTTTAATTTTGAAAAAGTGAAGACTATGGATTCGTTAGACTGTTTTGCCATTCTTTCATCCTATTTACAATTGGAAAGCTTCTTTTTGTAGGGCATGTGAAGTGTTTTAGGAGATTTCAAGTATTTAGTGAGTTAGTATTTTAATTATTGAACTAATATGCCTATTTAATATTCCTCTTATATTTTTACATTCATCCATAACCTTAAAATGTAATATTGATGTGAGAAGATGAAGATTGGAGAAGTGTATGTTCAGTTTGTCCTTTGATTTCAAGTGTAACATGCATATGGTTGGATGTCATCATGTTATTTGGTGTATCACCTCCCTTATGTTAGTTTTATTTTATATATCTTGCTCCCTTTTCACTCCCAAAGTTTAGTTTTATTTTCAATCCAAAGTGGTATATCAAGGGAGATATCCTTATCTAGATATTCACCTCATTCTTTAAGCTACCTAAAAGTCTATATGTGATTACATTGTACCACTTGGATGAGGAGAGCTTTTTCATATCCTCAAAGGGTAAAAATCTAAGTGAAAACACTTCCCTTTACTTGTTTTTTCACTTTTAAGAGACTATAGAGTTTGTCATGATCATGATGTATGTTCTCCATTATCCATTTATCTCTCCAACCTCTCACACACTCCTCCACCTTGATTGATATAGACTAAGTATGACGTCTACTTGACTAAATTTCCTATTTTAATCCATCAAGAATGACATTTATAGGTGTGTATTTGGTGAATTAGGATTAAAATACAATGTCTAAGATTCACTATAGCTTTCCAAGATGAACTTCATATATTATCTTAGCCACATCACATCTTAGGCTCTCAAAACAAAGTATATCTCTTGACTATGTCTCTCATGGCTAGGCATTGTTCCTATAGGTGATGCTTGATGGTTTTAGGCTTGAGAAAATGTTTTCCAACTTCTACTAAGTATTTTAGGATCATATTATATATTATTATATTCATTATATCCACATTTTATAGGTTAGGCCTCATCAACCTACTCCCTTTACTCATAGTCTACTAACTACATACACAAATTTTTGATTGTATTGTCTTATTTTTGGAAGTACCCATAGATGTTTTATATGCTCTAGGCATTGAAAATTAAAAATAAACCTTACTTGAATATATAAACCCCATATTATAATTGTACCTATTCCTTTTATGCTTAGAGTGAAAACTATCCTCAAGGTCTCTAACCCAAACTTCATGGTTTCCCTACAACCAGCCTGTAGGGTCATATTTATGGTCTAAAAGGGCCGTAGGTGCATATTTAGTTCTTAAAATATAATTTATTAACTTCTCCATGTATATTTGGTATCCTTTCCACTTTATGAGGCCATTCAACACATAAGAGTATGCCTTAAAACACCTTAAACTGTCAAGGTCATTTTATACCTTCCAACCTTGTAGATTATATTACTTGGAATCAATATATATATATTGGCAAATTTGAGTCTCTCAATAACCAATATAATTTGATCGTATTGACTTCATTCTTTGCAAGGATCTTGTTTTATGATAATGATATAAATCTTGATCATCTGGATGCATTAAATATCATGACAACCCTATTGTTTTCCCTTGATAAAAAGTGCTAGGACCTCTATTTTGCACTTTTAGGGAAAAGAGTCCCTAAATCTTAGTCTTCATCATTGGAGGTGGTTTTCAATTTTTTTTAGCCATATATCACTTTAAAAATTTATGTCACGGTCAAATTATCATACTAGGACCTCAAAAGAGTTCCAATACTTGTTCAAATTCCTTCACAAATGCCTTTAGTTCTCTACGAACGAATCTTGTAGGTGTGTATTTTGATGCATATGCAGTGAGTTAAATATGAGTAGTATGCATTATATTTAGAATTTATTGGGTTTTGGTTATATAAAATGGATTAAAATATTTTTTTAACATTATCCAGGAACTAAATTAGCTCAAACAATTCCTTTAAACTTGACATCCTCTATGGGGCATATGTAGGTGAGTGTCAATGGCTACCTGACTGTGTAAAAGTATAATGGACAAAATTTGAATAAGGTATGTTATTTAATTGTCTAATGAGCCTACATAAGCCCACATAAATCCCTCAAATGATTATTTATCTTTATTATAATCTTGATGCAGGTCTCCAAACACCTATTCCAATGTGAAAACCCTTTACAACCAAAAATTACAGTGCAAACAATGATCTAATGATTGTTTGTGTGGCATATGAGCTTAAAAACTATGAGGATTACCTTGGATATTGAATTTATATACGTAAAGTACCAATAAAAAATTAAATACATGGAAATAAATCTATCACAACCCTAGAATCATGATCAAAACGTGAAGATTTTGCAAATAGAGGAAAATCTAATTGCAACACAGAAAGGTGCTTCCTTTTGCAACATTGAGATACTTGACTCATAAAAACATCATGAAACTTGAAAAAAATCATGTATAGAATCTAAGTAGGAATAAAACATCATATGGAACTAATATGACCAACTAGATTATATGGAATTACTAAAAATGGGCAAAACCTATAGGGTGCATGAAATAATAAGCAAAAAAATACAATCAACTTTATGAGGATGGTTTATGAATTAAAAGCTACCATTATAAAAAATA
Organism: Torreya grandis; assembly: GCA_037957365.1. Lineage (NCBI taxonomy): Eukaryota > Viridiplantae > Streptophyta > Pinopsida > Cupressales > Taxaceae > Torreya > Torreya grandis. Next base: position 685,691 of record JARHVA010004871.1, on the reverse strand, counting down.
TTTATATTTAAATTAATTTATTTGAGTTTAAATTAACCTCCCCAAGGTGTTTGATCTAAAACCTCCTCTATTGGCCATACTAAGTAAAAACTTGAAGACTACTTTTACTTGCTAAGAGTGGTGAAAAGGAGTAGAATAATTTTGGGTAAAAAATGGTACTTCTAGAGAACTTAAAATGTGTATTTAATCTTAAGGAAGCTGAAGAAACATACCATGATCTTCTCCCACATGGCACACTTTTCCATGAGCTGTACAAGTGCCAAACTCACTTTTTTCCTCAAAAAAAATATTGTTTATTTTGAAGAAACTACCACATTTTAGTTATGTTAGTTGATTAAGAGCTCTTGGGATACATGAGAAGTGAAATCATCTTTTGGGACCTTCATGCTTCCCAAAAAATCTATATAACTCCTTAAATGCTATTTTTTGGACCTCAAAATGACTCAAAATAACTAAAATGACTAAGGACCAAGGCTAGTATAACATTAAATGACATTAATTAACCTATAAAACACCTTGTGACATATTTATTAAACACCTAAAACACTTAAAAGTCAATTTTTTACCTATAGGGGTCCTAATTTGACTTAAAAGTCAAATTTTGTCAACAGAACCAAGACAACATTTATAATAGTATGATGACCAAATTGTGCAATTGAAGACAAAAAAGTTAACTAAAGGGTTGGTCACCATTGAAAACATATTAAATTAAGATGACGAATTGAGAAAATAAAATTTTACTTTATCAACTAAGGAAAAGCACTACAAATGTAGAGATTGCAACTGGTAAGAGTTTAAAAGTGGGCAAAGTTTACACATCTTCAGAGAAGGAAAATTTTATTGAGTTATGTTCAAGTTTTGAAAATGTCTTTGAATGGTAGTGTTGGTCAAATTCAACTCCCAAGTTTTCACCTTTCAAATTTGGCCAAGTTTAGTACTTAGCTTTTCTTCAGAAGAAATGTTCTTTGACAAAGCCCACAACAAATGCAAGTCTTTTCCTTTCAAAAAGTTCATTTTGGTATTTTCTAAGCCTATGCCAAATTCATTTGGGTTTTTATTTTAAGCCTTTACCAAATTATTTTAGACTTTTTATTTGAGGCATTTTTCATTAAGTGTATTTATTTCAGACTTTTCATTTTCAACTTTCTCAAAGGACAAGTCTCCAAAAAGTTACCCTATGCATTTTTTCTGAAAGATATCTTTTCAAAGTTGAAGGGTATTTTTCCTTTTGAATGGTCCAATTCAACTTTTCCAAAAGAATTCTTTTGGAGAAAGTGCCCTTTACAAAATTCTGAAGGGTACATTTCAAAAAGTCTAAAGGGTTTTTTTGTAAGAAAATGGACCAAACAAAAATTCTAAAGGGTACTTTAAAACTTTTCCAAAGGGTACCTTGCAGTTGAAATGGTCCTCCACAAAGTTCTAAATGGTTTTTTTTGGGCAAGTGTCCTTTCTAGATGGTCTATTTCAAATTCTTAAGGAATTATTTTGGAAATATTGTTCGATGAATTCTTTTGAAAAAAGGGTAAGAGACAAAAATTTCTAAGAAAAGATCATTTCAAAAAAGCTAAAGGACACTTACAACTTTTTCAAATGAATTCTTGTGGATAAAGTGCCTAAAACAATTTCCCTGAAGGTTACTTTTCTTAGGGAATTGTCCTCCATAGTTTTTCCAAAGGGTATCCCTCCTCAATGAAGAGGACTAAACAAGAAAGCTGAAGGAAATGTTTGAGAAGATTGTCTAAATATAGCCATTGGAATTAAAATAAAGGATGATGGCCCATAGGAAGTCAATTTTAAACAATGGATAGTAGATTTTGATATTAAAAAATACTTTTTGAGGATATGAGCGCAAATGTGGGGATAATAAATGGTTGAATCCTAAGCATCTGGTGTAGATAAGACAAGTAAAATAGATAGGTTGATGGTTCAAATCATTACTTCCATGAAATCAACAACTTTAGGTGTTTAGAGGATAGCTAGCAGTTATAAAGAACATTTTCTAACTATCATCATGAGTTCCATTCCCCCTCACTAGTGCTATGTGTTGGCTTTTCTATTTTTATTTTTGAACCCTCATGGATGAGCTTTGATAGAAGCAGTTCCTATGCCACTCCTGAAGGTTTTATGCCACTTGACACCATTTTCAGGACTTTTTATGGACAACTAAACCTCCTATCATTATATGTCTCACCTAATCCATCTTTCTCATGCTTTTGTAACTGATTCTCACATGTGGACATATGTCCCTGTGCCTTTTTAGCCTCTCTTCTCTCTCTCTCTTCCCAAAAGTTCTATAAATTGAACCATTTTTTACTATTGTAGAAGACCACATTTTTGGTATGGTTAAGCCCTGATAAAATGACATTGCACTTTACTTTTCAATGTTGTATACAAGACCAATTCTAAGTTTTAAACTTTTATCTGAGTATGTGAGTGATGTATAGTGGAGCTAAGTGATAGTATCATCCTTACTCCATTTATCCTTCATGTTTTAACAAAGGTTCTAATGTTAATAGGTCATGTGATGTGTGTTGAATTTATTTAACTCTTTTAAGTATGCAATTGTATCTATGGTGTGCAATCTGCCCCTTAGGTCAATTATCTCAAGCATGTTACCTTCACATTGAAATACTATGTTAATATATTTCAATGCATGGAATTAGTCTTTGAAAAAATTGTTATTCAATAGAAGTGTGATATTCAGTGGGATAAATTCTTGGTATATCACCTCTTTAGCATAGTTTTCTATTTTATGCAAACTCTTAACTCTTTTCATGAACAAGCATTAGATTAGGTGACAAACACTCAGAGAAGAAGTTAGGGAGCTATCCATTTTCAATCTTAGAGACTCATCTCTCTTATAATTTCCCACTAACTTGAGGGATTATTCAATGTTGTATCAAACTGAATGAATTTCATAGAATGTCCTAGGGTTAAAAATTTGGTGACAATAGTTTTGGCATGGCCAATAGGATAACTAATCCTAATTATTTCCATGTCAAGGTGAATGCTAGCCTCGATAAGTCCAAAGTTGTAGAAGTGTTCTTAATCTAGCATTTGGTGACTCCAAAATGTGATAATTTTTAGTTGTATATCAATTTATTCACATTATACTTCATGGTCTTCACTAGATCATCTTATAGTAGAACCTTTAATCAAGTCCCTCTACCTAAAACTCCTATTCAAGAACAACACCCTAAACCATTCCTAACCTTTGGAGATCCTGAACAAGAATGTTTTGAAGAGGAAGAAGATGAGGTTGAAGAAATAGTATATCAAGAGGAAGAAGAAATGGCTAGAAGACATCCTTTCCTATCCTTCAATACCCAAAATCCAATTAACCTTCTTGCATATGATCCTATTCCTCCTAATGCTACCAAAAGTCTGCTCAATTTTAATGGAGAGGGTCCTTTTACCCCATCTGAGAGTATTAGGGACATTTCAAACTTTTTCAATTTCTACAATATCACCCAAGCTAACATAGCTATTAGACTACTTACCATGTCTCTAAAAGGGAAGGCACTTGATTGGTATAGGACATTGGAAGGTGTTTGTATTACTAATTGGGATGGTTTTGTTGAGCTATTGGTGAATAGGTTTGAAAATAAGAGTGATCATACTTCACTAATTCACCAGTTGAATGTGATAAAGAGAGATCCTAATGAATCCATGGGATATTTCAATGAGAGATTTCAAATAACATGGCATAAGATGCCACCTATTATGAGGCTTCCTCCAAGATTTGTATTCCCCACCTATCTTAAGGCTATTGGCACTAATGTAGTAGTAATGTTGTAATCAATGAGAGTATTTGATTTACCTGAGGCATATGAGATAGCTATTGAAGCTAAGAATTGTCTAATACAAGCTAGGAAATTACCTCCAAGAGTCTCCGTGACTTTATTGTCTCATAATTAAGTTGAAGTTCCAAGCATAACACAAGTTCTCAATACTAATGTCAAACCTATAATTGCTCCCAAGAAGGTGGATGATGCTATAGATAAGGATGAGATGATTTGATATTTGAAAGCCCAAATCAAGCAAGCACAAATTTATGAAAGTGATCTACCTAATCCTCAATACTATCCTCAAAAAGGATATAGGCCTCCACCCCAATACACTAACCAAGGAAGAGGACAATGTCAAGAAAGTTTCAATAGGAAGCCCAATGCCTATAGTCCTACTTCCATTCCATCCACAAAGGTGTTCCAGTCCATACAAATCTAGTTCAAGGAGGGGAACATTTGGATCATTGGGGGAAATCTCAAGGTCAGTTTATGCATAATGGTGGAGAATGTAATCAAAATTTGGTAGTTCAAGAAAGAGCTACTCCTTATGTTACATCAGAAGAAGCAAATCTCATGCAAAGAGATGTTCAAGGCGAAGGTAGCAGCCGAAGTACTAATTTTGTGAATTTCCAAGTAGAAGATGATTATGTGTTAAATCAAAATACATGAGTTTAAACCAACATAAGGGCTAAAAAGAGGGATTTTGGAGATACTCTAGTAGCATAATTGATTTCAAGTAAGACCTCTCCAAGGTCACAAAGCACAAGTACCAATGTAATAGATCCTACTAATCACACTACTCCTCAAAGTTAGAATGTGGGAAAGGCTACCTAACCTCTAGTAAAACAAGTTTAAGATCCCTTATTTCCTTAAATAATGCAAGACAAGGAGAATCCTTCCTCTCTAAACATTATTGATTCATTGAAGAATACTAAAATAAACATTTCTCTTTGGGAAGTATTATATATGCCTGGTCAAAAGGAAATCCTACAAGAACAACTTGCTAATATTAATGTAGTTCCTCAAGCTCTAAAGTACTATGGTGTGGCCCTTTCCAACACACCAAATCATGTTTTAGATACCTCCACAAAATCTAAATATCCTCCACCTTTCTACGTCACACTCATTATGGGAGACAAATTGGTTCACAACTACATTGTGGACAGTGGGGCCAGTACCATAGTTATGCCTAAAGTGGTTTTTGATAAACTAAGACTAAAATATGAGCCTCATAGCAAGGGTGTGTTGTATCTTAATAGAACTCCATCCAAGATGGTGGGGTTGGTTAAAGGTTTGAAAGTTTTCTTGCATGATTTTCCAAGTTTTCCTATCCTACAAGACATTGTGGTGGTTGATCTTCCAGTCCATTTTGCTATTTGCTTGTCAAGAGACTTCATGACTAATATTGGAGGGTGCCTTACAATTGATTGTTATTTTTTATCCTTTAAAACAAGATATGGAGCTAAATTAAATATAAGAACATAGCCTTTGGCAAGGTTCCATATTGAACCATATATGGAGACAAGTTCAAATCATAATTATATGATTAGTGAGCAAGAAGAAGGTGACATTAGTGGTGAAACATCCTTTTCCATTGAAGGTATTTCTAACCTCTTTCTTGATGAGTATGGTATTGAAAATTATGAGCATGAACCCTATTCATTCATAGAAGAGACTGGATTTTAGGCATATTGTATGCATGGGAAGAACATTCCTACACCATCACTCACTAATGAGGATCATGAACTTGAAGGGATATGGGAAATGTTTTTTGATGGTTCTAGAAGCAAGGTAGGGTTAAGAGATGGTGTCATGTTGGTTTATCCCTCAAATAACCAATATTACTCTTCATATATATTCCATTTTAGTTGTACTTGTAATGTAATAGAATATGAAGGCTTGGTTAATGGCATCCAATGGGCAAAGAGAAAGGGATTCAAGAATTTGAAGGTATACGAAGATAGTGAATTGATTATACATCAAGTGAGAAATCAAGATACATCTAAGAACCCTTTGCTTAAGTATTATAAGCATAGGGTGTGGTATCTAATTGAGGACTTTTATGCTTTCAATATCCAATCTAGACCAAGCAACTTAAATAAACATGCTGATAGGTTGGCTGTGATAGGAACATAGTTTGATATTGTTGCTGATGTAAGTAGAGAGAAGGACCAAACTCATATCAAATTCATTGTGAGAACTTCTATTCTAGATAATGAAGTGTCTTGGCAAGTGTTTGAGAGTGATAAACACATTATAAACTTCATTCAAAATGAAGCATAATTTTATTCAAAGAATCAAAAGAAGCTTCAAAATCAATATGAAGAACAAGTTATCCAATTGAAGACAAACAAGATACCAAAGGGGATAGTTAATTTGGAGAGTGTCTTAAATGAAGATGATCAAATAAGGAAAGAAAGGGTAAGCATGTCTACAAAGGAAGAGAACCATGAAATAATCTTGATATTTAAGGACGAACTTTTGAAAATTTTTAAGATATGTTCTCTTTTTGAAAGACAAGCCTTCATTGAATTGTGTAAAGAATTTCATGATATATTTACTTGGGAATACAAGGATTTGATCTAGGTCTAGATCATAAAAAAATTAATTTATAACCTATAGCTAAACAAGTTAGGCAAAAATAAAGGCATATCAATCTCAAGATAGAGGAACTCATGAAGAAAGAGCTTACCAAATTAATTGAGTCTAGAATTATCTTTCCTATCAAGCACTCAACTTGGGTAGATAACCTTGTACCTATTTGAAATAAGAGTGGAGAGATGAGACTTTGTGTGGAATTTAGGGATCTAAATAGAGTTTCCCTCAAAGACCATTATCCACTACCTTCCATGAAGTAGATTTTTCAAGTGGTTTTAGGTTCTCAATCCTTTTCACTACGTGATGGCTATTCAGGTTATAACCAAATATTGGTGCATGAGGAGGATCAATTAAAGATATCATTCATTATAAAATGGGGAAAATTTACATATAAAAATTTCCTTTTGGTTTGTCTAATGTTAGTGCTACCTTCTAAAGAGCAATGGACATGGCCTTTAAGGGTTTGATAAATGAGTTTTTGCTTATATACCTTGATGATAACACTATTTTTTCCAAAGATGCTAATGACCAAATGAAACATGTAAGGTAAGTATTTAAAAAGTGTATAGAGTTTGAATTTTCTCATAATCCAAAAAAATGTATCTTTATTGTTCATGGAGGTAAATTATTGGGTCACATTACGTCAAAAGAAGGCCTATCTATTGATCCTAAAAGGATTGAAGCCATTCTAGGCTTGTCTTTACCTCTACACAAGAAAGGTTTGTAAAGTTTCTAAGGAAAGATCAAATTTGTAAGAAGGTTTATTCTAAGATTTGCTAATTTGGTGAAGCCTATCACAACCATGCTCAAGAAGAACCAAGATTTTGCTTGGACAAAATAAGGTAAGAATAATTTTGAGGCAATCAAACAAGAAATTGCCCAATATCCTACTCTCTTTAACCCAAAATTTTCCAAGGATTTCATACTCTAAAATTTTTCTAACCTTGACACAATCTCAACTATGCTTATGAAAAAGAATGATGAGGAAATTGAATAACCCATTGCATTCTTTAGTTAAGGATTGGAAGATTATGAGGTCAAATACATGTTTGTTGAGAAGTAAGATCTAGCTATGATAAGAGGTTTGAAAAAGTTTAGGCACATGGTTTCAAATAACAAAATACATGTCATGGTCTCTCATTCTAGCACCAAAGAGTTCCTCCTAAGCAAAGACCTCAATGAGAAGAGAGTTGGGTAGATCACAAAGGTAATAGAGTATGATGTTGATATCAAGGTAACAAACTCGGTAAGAGGAAAGGGGATATGTGAATATCTAGATTCAAATCTTCAAGGCCAAGGGAAGTTTTGGTCAATCAAGCTCATCCCCAACCAGTTCGTCACATACCAATTTAAAGTTAGACACAAGACATCATTGGTTTCCTCTAAAATGGTGATTATCCTAATGGTTTGAACAAGTCACATAGAAGGTATTTTAGATTGCAAACCATTACTTATTGTCTTGTAGATGGTATTCTCTTTTGGAAGGATGTGAATTTTGTACTACTAAGGTGTGTTGACAATGATTAGTTTGGTATATTTCTATAAAATTTTCATAATGGTGTATATGGAAGTAATTTCTCTCCAAAAAAAATAGCTATGAAGATAATGAGGGTAGGGTATTATTGGCCTAGCCTTTTCAAGGATTACTACTCTTGGGTTCGGAGGTGTCCTCAATGTGCCTTCTTTGTAGGCAAATAGAAACTTACAACCCTTCCATTGAATTTTATGCAAGTAGACCAACCTTTTATGCAATGGGGATTTAATTTAATTGGTATGATCAACCCTCCATCAAGTGCTAAATACAAATGGATATTAACTACTACTGACTACTTCATGATATGGGTAGAGGCTATTACATTGAAGGAGGAAAATGAAAATGCAATCTTGGAGTTTTATGAGAGTATCACAACAAGTTTTGGGGTTTGATATACTATCATTTATAATAATGCACTTTATTTCATAGGTGATAAGACTTTTGAGTGGGAAAACATGAATGGTGTTTACTTGAGTACCTCATCCAACTATTACCCTCAAGGTAATGAATTAGGTGAGTCTACTAAGAAGAATCTCATCAAGATCATCAAGAGGACATTCAAGAATAATCAAAGAGCATGGTACACCAAGTTGAAGATAGCCTTATGGGATAACAAGATTAATCCTAAGAGATTAATTAGTAACTCTCCTTTTATACTTTTTTATGGGAGAGAAGCTAGGTTGTCCATCTCTCAAGAGCTTCTTATTCTAAGACTTGCACATCAGCTGGAGCTACTTGAAAATACTTCAATGGAGGTCAGATTTATAGAACTAATACAATTGCAAGAAGTAAGGAACAATGCACATAAGAGAATACCACCAATTACTCATGAAGAAGTCCTTTGATAAAAGAGCAAGTACAAGAGTGTTTAAGGAAAGTCGCTTGGTTCTAAAATGGGATGAGGACAAATCAAAACTAGGTAAACATACAAAGTTTGATGCTTTGTGAAGTGGCCCTTACATCATTAGTAAGTGCAAACAAAACAACTCCTTTGCTGACCAAGATGAATGGAGAAGAATTGCCTATCCCTATGAATGGGATACATCTACGGTTCTTCTATTAGTCCTTGCAAGCTTGTCTTGTAAATAGTAGTATAGGTATGTGTGTTTAGTCTAGTTTAGTTTCAGTTTGCTATTGTGTTCCCTAAGTGCTTTATAGCATATATGTATTTCCTTCCTTTTGTTTAGTGTGTGTCTTTGCCTTTGTGTGTTTGGTGTTATGTAAATTATCTTGTGGTCAATCTAAGGTCTATTCATGACAATCTGAATGCTCATTTGTGTGACTCTATACCCAATGGAAGGATTTAGGCAACTGGTCTTAAGCATAACAGGTATGCCATACCCAAAAATCACAAAGAATGTTGGTCACATTCTACCCCCAAGTTTTTACCTTTCAAATTTAGCCAAGTCTAGTACTTCATTTTATTTATAAGAAATGTTTTTCGATAAAGCCCATAACAAATGCAAGTCTTTTCCTTTTGGAAAGTTCATTTTGGTCTTTGCTAAGCCTGTGTTAAATTCCTTCAAGTTTTTATTTTAATCCTTTGATAAATTCTTTTGGATTTTTTGTCTAAGGCATTTTTCCTTAAGTGTATTTCTTTTGGACTTTTTGTTTTCAACTTTCCTGAAGGATAAGTCTCCAAAAAGTTACCCTACACATTTTTTTTGAAAGATATCTTTTCAAAGTCAAAGGGTACTTTGTAACTTTTTTGAAGGGTATTTTTCCTTCCAAATAGTCCAATTCAACTTTTTCAAAAGAATTATTGTAGATAAAGTGCCCTTTATAAAAAGTCTAAAGGGTACATTTCAAAAAGTCCAAAGGGTTCTTTTACAGGAAAATAGACCAAACAAAATTTTTGAAGGGTACCTTGCATCTAAAATGGTCCTCCACAAATTTATAAAGGGTATTTTTTGGGAAAGTGTCCTTTCTAAATGGTCTATTTTAAAAGTCTAAAGAAATTCTTTCAGAAAGATGGTTTGATGAATTATTTTAGAAAAAGGGTAAGAGACAAAAAGTTCAAAGAAAAGATCATTTTAGAAAAGTTGAAGGACACTTGCAACTTTTTCGAAGGAATTTTTGTAGATAAAATGCCTAAAATGATTTCCTTGAAGGGAACTTTTCTTAGGGAAGTGTCCTCCATAGTTTTTACAAAGGGTATCCCTCCATAGTGAAGAGGACCAAACAAAAAATTTAAAGGAAATGTTTGGGAAGATTGTTCGAAGATAGATATTGGGATTCAAATAAAGGATGATGACTCATAGGAAGTCAATTTTAAACTACGAAGAATAGATATTGATATTCAAAAAGACTTGGTGAGAACATGAGAGTAGATGTGGAGATTGAAAATGGTTGAATCCTAAGCATCTGGTGTAGACAAAGCAAGAAAAATGGATAGGTTGATGGTTTGAGTCATTGCTTCCATGAAATAAACAACTACAAGTATCTAAAGGATAGGTAGTAGTTAGAAAGAACATTTTATAACTATCATCATGATTTCCATTCCCTCTCAATAGTGTTATGTGTTGGATTCTCTATTTTTAGTTTCAAACTCTCATGGATGATCTTTGATATAAGCAGTTCCTATGCTACTCCTAAAGGTTTTATGCAATTTGCCACCATTATCATGACTTGTTTTGGGAAATTAAACCTCCTAGCATGACATGGCTTACCACATCCATCTTTCTCATGTATCTATAAGTGATTCTCATATGTCCTTGTGCCTCTTCATCTTCTCTTCTCTATTCCTTCACCAAATATCTATAAATTGAGCCATTTTTGACTATTTTAGAAGACCACATTTTTGGTATGGTGAAGCCCTACTAAAATGACATTTCACTTTACTTTTGAACATCAAATACAAGATCAATTCTAAGTTGTGAACTTTTGTCTAAGTATGTAAGTGATATATAGTGGAGCTAAGTGATAAAATCATCATTACTCCCTTTATCCTTCATGTTTTAACAAAGGTTATGATGTTAACATATCAAGTGAAGTGTGTAAAATGTATTAAACTCTCTTTCAACTATGCAATAGTATCTATGGTGTGCAATCTTCCCCTTAGGTTAATTATCTTATTGATTGTCTAAAGCATGTTACTTTCACATTGAAGCACTATTTTAGTATCTGTAAATGAATGCAATTAGTCTTTAAAAGCATTGTTATTCAGTAGAAGTGTGATAGTCAGTGGGATAAATTCTTGGTGGATCACCTCTTTAGCATAGTTTTCTATTTTATGCAAACTCTTGACTCTTTTCATGAACAAGCATTAGATTAGGTGATAGACACTCAAAGAACAATTTAGGGAGCTAGCCATTTTCAATATTAGAGACTCATCTCTCTTATAAGTTCCCATAAACTTGAGGGATGATTTGATGTTGCATTAAATTAAAGGAATTTCATAGAACATCCTAGGGTGCACAATTTGATGATAATATGTAGTATAGTGACCTTAAAGGATTTGATCCAAGTCTAGTTGAACATACCATTGAGTTAGAAGATGAGACTATGATAGTTAAATAGAGACAAAGGTTTATTAACCTAAATATTGACCCTTTGATGAGAGATGAACTACACAAGCTCATTGACTCAGCTATAATATTTCTAATTAAGCACTCATCTTAGGTGGCAAACCTTGTTCCAATATGGAAAAAAATGGTGGAATAAGGTTATGTGTTGAATTTTGTGACTTGAACAAGGCCTCTCTTAAAAATTAATATACATTACCATCAATAGAACAAATTTTATAGCTAGTTTCAGGTCCAGAAAGGTTTTCTTTATTGGATGGTTACACTAGATATAACCAAATCTTGGTCATAGATCAAGACTAATTCAAAACAACCTTCACCACAAAGTGGGGGACATTTTCATATAAAAATATGCCTTTTGGCTTATATAATGTTGGATCCACTTTTTAGAAGGCTATGGACATGGGATTTTAGGGTCTCCTTAATAATTTTATTCTTGTTTATTTGGATGACATAACAATATTCTCTAATACTACAGATGAACATATGATTCACCTCAAACAAGTTTTTGAAAGGTGCAAGGAATTTGGAATGTATTTGAATCCAAAAAAAGTGTGTTTTCTCTATTTATGAAGGTAGGATTCTTGGATATGTCAATTTAAACAATAGTACAAGCATATACCCTAATAGGCTAGAATCAATTCTTGCATTTTCATTGCTTAAGCACAAGAAATCCTTGCAAATATTTTTAGGTAAAATAAATTTCATAAGGAGACACATCTTAAATTTTACTACTTTAGCCAAGCCACTCATATATATACTAAAGAAGGGTAAGAGTTTCAATTGATCCAAAGAAGGAATAAGAATCTTGTAAGAGATCAAGAAAGCTATAGCTAGTGCTCCTACACAATTTTATGCTAACATTGACATAATTTTAGGTATTCTCATGTAGTAGAATAAAGATATTTTAGAGAAGCCAATAGACTTCTTCAATTAAGGCTTAGAAAAATATGAAACAAGGTATTATTTTGTTGAGAAGCATGTACTTTCAGTCATAAAGTCTCTCAAAAAGTTTAAGTACTTGATAGCCAATATGTTTCAGAGAAAAATTTCTTATGTTCTTGAAGGAAAAAGAAAAGAAAATTGAGTAGGGTATGGTAGAAAAACTTGATATATTATGCACATGTTGATCTCGATGAGTGTAGATACTCCTCTTTAGCTTTGGAGGAATGACATATAGATAAAAAATCACCCAACGAAATGGTTTGATTAGTTATATAGTTGGGTGGATTACCTAACAAGCTATATATAAGAAGTATGAGCTTCCTTGGAGGTTGTCAATCCACACTTTTAAACAATCAAGTTATGAAAGATAAAGCACTTGAAGGAATAAAAGAAGATACTAAAATCAAATATAAGAAGTGATTAATAAAAGAATATGAAAAATTGAATAATTATAGAAATAAATGGGTCAAGACTAATTCTAAATAGGTTAGGTATGGTTCAAAAAATAGGTTAGGGTTCTATGATCAAGATGGGGGTCTAAAATCTGGATTTGGTTGAGGCTTGGTATGTGAAAATAAATTGTTTTTATTTTATCACACAGTGACCATGGGTGGTTAGGGTAACGATGGGTGGTTTAGGTAACTATCGATAGTTGGGATAGACCATTGATAGTTGGGATAGACTATTAGTGGTCATGATGACCATCGGTAGTTACTATTGGTTGGGTTTGGGTTGAGAAAAGGCTATTTGGATGAGGTTATAAAATGGAATTATAAGAGATGGGTTTGGGTTGGGTTGATTATGAAATATAAAAAAGTAACTAAGTGATTGAAAATAGATACTTAGCTTATTGGTTGTTGATTTGATGAATAATTGAGGTGATGGAGCTTGGAGCAATTTCGATAGAGTAATGGTGCTTAGTTATTGGCCAATAGATGGTATCACTTTGGATCTCTATCATGTTTGATAGTTCACTAGATTACTAGAAGAACACATGTAAAAGAGAATGATGATATAAGAGGCTCTTGATAATTATGGACGTAGATGGTGATCACTTGATTTTAGATCTAGATTCACTCTCTCCTCTTCTCTCTTTATAGGAAGGTAGGAGAGGTGAAATAATAACTTAACAAGATGTATAACTAGATATTTAAATTTAACTCAAACATGCACTGATCTACACATGAATTAGAAAATATAATTACAAAAAATCAAGTTGAGTTGACTAGAATTTGACTATTTAGGTAGTACAAACCTGACCATCAGTGGTTAGCCTAACCATCGATGGTTAGGGTGACCTTTAGTGGTTGAGGGTTAAAGGTAAAGTTTGGTAAAAATGGGTTGATTTGACTTAGGTTTGGTTTGTTTTCAAAAGGTTAGGGTTGGTCCTTAGGGGGTATTGAGGTGGTTTAGGTGTGTTTCAACACTAGGAATCATAACATATAGTTTTATAGTGTCTATATTTTGCCCCTTTTTGTTATGTAGTTTATATCAGCAAATGGTAAAATAGAAATGGAGTATAGGTCAAAGGTTTGGTTACCTTGAACATGGGAGGATGTGTTTCCCCTAAAACTAGGAGTTGATGAGGCAAAATAGAATTGGGTACAGGTTTGATTAAGTGGTTAAGTTGGTGGTTGATAGGTTGGGTGATAAAATGCAAATATGTGCACAAAGTGAGACTAAGTGCATTAGCCAAGATCATGTATTAACTAGGTTGTAATGGTTGGTAAAATTTAAGGTTGGTACTAGAAGGATACATGAAAAATGGACCACATAACCATATGTGATGGTTGGGCTACAGTCATAAACTCAAGTCTCCTAGACAAGGTCAATGTTTCTATGGGTATCCAAGGTAGGAAGTGCTCCCATGAAGACATAAATTGATTGGGTATGCACAAGGTAGTGTAGGTTAAAAAAATTATTCAACATGGCAAGTAGTCAGTGTAGTTAAAAGGACTAGGTAAGGTCATCACAAAAAGTGTGCTAGTTTATGCCAAAATGACTAGTAGTGAGGTGATGTGGTTAGAGGTAAGTTTGGTGGAGGAGGTGATCATCTATTGGTTGGGTTGGTTTGGTTAGAGGTGAAAAAAATTTGTTTAGAGGTAACATAAAAAATCCTAATATCCTAACCATTGATGGTTAGGGGTTTTGAAGTCACCCATCAGTAGTCACCTTGATCATTGATGGTTAGGTGTAAAACCCTAAAAATGTGGAGACAAAAAGTGAGGCTGTAGGTTATTTTAATTCATTAGAAATTTTTGACTTTGGCCTTTTTCTCCCTAGCAATTTGTGAAAGAAAACTTTGATGGCATTTACTGAGTGGGTGAGTGGGTCAGTTATATTATTAATTGAGCTTTGAAGGGTGAACCTAGCCAAGATTTAAGGTGGACAAGGACGTGTCTAGGTAGTGGGTCCTAGGATTCCTCCTTGAAGATGGTTAAGGATTGAGGTAGTGGTTGTAGTTAATTGATAGAGTAGTTTTATTGAACAAATTCATTGTGATTTTAATTCAGGTGGTTTTTGGTTTTTGTTTTTGTCATAGAGGTGGTTTGGTTTTAGTTTGACCTAGGTTTAGGGTGTGTGGTTGATTTGAGTATGGATTTTGAATTTGGGAAGGGTATGGTGGTTAGGGGAGGGTAAAATAGGTGTTAGGTAGGAATTTTTAGGGTGATTATAGTGTGTGGGTGCTTGTTTTATGGAGGGTAGGGTTTTGGTATTTCACTAATGGTTAGTTATAGTCATCATCGATGGTCATACCCAACCTTTGATGGTTAGTTTCTTGACCGTTAGAGGTCACCATGATCATCGATGCTCAAGTAAGTGATGATGTGTTTTATTTAAATTTAAAGTTTAATGGTTATAGATTTTGAAATGTCATTTATTTTGAATGTTTAGTTAAAAGTGATGTCAAGGGTAATGTTTTGAGGGTAATGGTTAAATGAAACTTATAGATAGGTAATAGTTTTGAGAATAGTTAAGGCACATGCTTAGTAGGTGATGTTGTAGGTAGAAGGTGGATTATTTAGGGTGTAGATAAGATAGGTTTAGAGTTTGGATTTGGAAATAAGCCATAGGTATAGGTTTTAGTAGGCATATGAGGTATGTGTAATTGGATAAGTTCATAGGCAAAAATAGTATAGAGAACTAAGTTTATTGGCTATCAAACCTTATAGGTACAAGAATGGATCTAGATGCACAATAGAGTGCCTCATTTTTCTTGAGATTCATCAAGGGATGACTACAGATGATTGGGATCATATGGAGGAGGTGGACCTTGGTGTTATGATGCATTACCATCATGTGATGCAAGATGCAGTGATGATCTTAGAACTTATCAAGAGATGGGATCCTACCATGAATACCTTTTTATTATCTATAGGTGAGATGACCATATTATCAAAGGATGTCCACATGATTACATAGCTAACCATTAGGGGCGAGATAATTTATCACATTGTGAGGGAAGAGAGAGATGATTATATAGAGCTATTATATGTATATGACTTTGAATTTGTGAGGTGGCATATAGGGGGTTTAGCTATACTCTAATATACCAAAGGGCTAGTGATGATAGGTGACTAATGATAATGATGATGATAATGGTTTCATTCTTTTCTGTACTAGATTTGAGCTATGAGAGCTTCCCTTACATATTAATAGGGGTATTGGTTGAGATGTTATTGGGATACATAGTATTTCGCTGGGTGCCTATGTTATTGGTTCAGATATACAAGGAACTATGGGGATTCAAATCCCATAAGAGGTATGGTATCAGTGTCAGATTTGTTCTCTACTGCTAGGCCTATGAGCACATCTAGGTACTGAGGCTGATGGGCCTACCATGGGAGGGGTAAATGTATATGGACTTAAAAGTTAGGTTTATGAGATGGAGATCTAATTTTTCCCTTTTAGGACTATGTGGAGGGGTTTATGACATTTATTAGTTTATAGGTGCACTAGATGCCTTGGTTTTAAGAGACATGATCTAGAGACCCTATGTCAAGTTTCTTAAGTGGTCTCACTAAAAGAAACATACACTATCCTTGCATAACTATAGATGGATTTTTATCAAGAGAGAGGGTGAGATAGAGATGATTACTTTTAATAGGATGCAGTGACAGTTTGATCTGGTATAGGGTATTTTAGGTCCATTCTTAAGATATAAGCAAGAGGATGTAGAGCTCTTACTTATGAAGCCATAGCTAGTACATATTTTATTTGATAATAAGTAGATACTAGTGAGGCTAGAGATAGATGATGTAGGTGTTGTAGATGGTCACCCTACATGGTACTAGGCAATTTAGGTAGAGGTTAATTTTAAGGGTGATGATGGTCGTTGATAGGCTATGGATGTTGATCTAGCTAGTAGAGTTTGACCTTAGTGGTGTAGGTATAAGGAGTTGTCCTAGATATATAGGTAGTGACTACAAGGAGAGATTAGGCATGAACAACCCTAGTAGTAACACAAAAATCTATGGTAGCTTTATAGGCATCCTTGGTGGTAGTGTAGGGTTAGTTGGCCACCATCACAAGTAAGAGGGATCAAGCAAGGGCTCAACTAGCCCTAGTGACACAAGAGAGAGATTCTCTCTGATAGGTAAGAGGAGGATCCACAACACCTATAAGATAACTGGGCATTATTCTCATGTAGAGGTACATAACTATAATGGAGGAACTCCACTATTATGATTCAATAGTATTTATATGATGTCTTAATGAGCCCTAATGGGGTGAGTACAGAGCTGAGATGATAAGAGGTGTAAGCATAGTGATACTAGGTCAGTACGCCACATCTAGAAGAGGGTAAGTTTTAGATATAGGAGGATAGTCTGCAAGAGGTAATGGTGTACTAGGTTCTTAGTTGGATATGAGACATGGATACTTTTTAATGTATATGATTTTGATACTAGCTTGTGAGCTAATGTGGTGAGATGTATATTTATTTTTAGATATAGATGCATATTGTTGTATACATGATGATGTTTATGGTTAATTATAAACTCATGATTTATATATATGATCTTTGTATATTAATTATGATTCATGGTTGTGATGCTCATGTTTATTATTGATGATGTGATTATTTATTATGGTTATGCTCATGATAATAGGGATATAGATGCTGATATAGACTTATCTAGCTAGGCATGTGATGAAGTGGCCTTTTTTTTATGTTCATGATGATATTGATATGATGGTTATGGTTAGTACATTTGATATGATTATCATTTGTATGATGAATGGACAATGCTAGGATGTTGATCACATGGATTATTATTTATGATGATGATGTTGTTTATGGATGGTTTTTGTTATGATGTTGATATGATGATATTATTGTGGTGAAAGTGGTTTATTGCTTTAATGCTTCTTTATTTAGATTTAGACATGTGTTGAAAGTGGTTTATTTATTTATTGTTCATAGATGTTATGATGTTGATGGTAATGAGTATGTGCATGGATATGGTTTATACTAATGATGTATATTTTTATTTATGGTATGATGATGATATGATGTGGTTATGATTATGGTCATTTTTTTAAGGAGAAACACATAAATTAAGTTAAGTAATAAGACCAAATGTGAGAAAGGGCAGATAATAAAGAGACAAACATCTAAGGGAATATATAAACTAGTGTGAGAGGATAATAAGATGGAATAATGCTTCTTATTTGGTAAGGACTAATACAAATCAAAGATGTATTGGCTTAAGAAACATAATCCATTTGAATGCTTCACATTAGCATTCATTAGTTGGTTAAAAAGGTGTCTTGATCACATAATGTCAAGTAAGTTCAAAATCCTTTGCTTAGAGTGCATAAAGGGGAGATGGATGGAGATGGAACCTTCTTGTGAGACTAGCTTGCCTCTTCTGTAGGGCACCAAAGAGTTATACAAAAAAGACTATGTCAGATAAGGTGTAGAATGATCAATGTGGGAAGTATACTTATGAAAGGTGATTGTGGCTCTCGAATGATTTGATTTTGAGAGCTGATTTTAGCTTTTAAAATTAATTTGTTTTTGTTTTGAGTTTGGTAATATGTATTTTTCTTTCTTATTGTTTAGGGAAAGTTGATTGATGTGAGAAACTTCTAAAAAATTTATATGTTTTTGATAAATGTTTTAATCAACCATCCTTCAAGGGAGTGGTCTAAGTTTGTTTGCTTTATTCAAGGCTTCTTGATAGTTATCCTTTAAGTGAGAAGTCTACCTTATATTCAAGAAATTTTGATATGCTTGTGTAACTATCCTTTGAGGGAGTACTCTACGCATGTCAAGAATGATCCATGATTGATTTTTCTTATGATGGTGCTTTTTCTATTGATGTTTTCTTGACATAGACTTTCTTATATAGGCTTATATGTTTTCCTTTTATAAAGGCAAAACTAAAATCATAATAAGGTTAATTAGGTGAAAAGGAGGTTTAGGTGATAATGATCATGAGAATCTATCATAGGAAAGGGGTGAAAAGTAGCATGAGAATCATGTCATGGGTAGAGCTGTGGTACCCATTTTTCAAGATTAGGATATTATTGTGATGGATAATCACATGATTCAATTTTAATTGGTTTCCCCTAAAATAGAGGAGATGAATGTGGTTGGAAAGTAAGGGATGAGCTTAAGTTAGATAAAAGGTGAGTTGGATCCTATTTAACAAAAGAAAGGATGTAGATATGAAGCATTAAGGGGTTCAAGCTTCAGGTTTCCCTCAAGATAGGATAACTGGTAAGCTCTTAATCCATACATGTGTTTTATGATATAAGCTCCAAGATAATTGAAAGCAAATTTGCATTACTTGTTTTTCTCCATATTGGTGACATGTTGGTTTTCCTTTAGAATGAGGCCTCAAATATTGAATTCTCACACTTTAAGGTGTTTTTTATAAGCTCATTTAATGTGTTCTTGATGGACATGAAGATGTGTGAGGGTGGATAAATGATGCTCATCAAGTATCTCGAGCTAGGATAAATAGTGTTGAGGATAATAATATTTAAAAATGATATCATTTAGGGATATGCAAAGCAAAGGAATTTGGACTTTGAGAGGTAATAAAACCTCTACTATAAAAATGAAAGAGAAATGGATAACACCCATAGGGGTTCAAATGATAGTATAATATGCCCATAAGGTGAAGGGGATATGTAAGTGCCAATCCTAAATAGATGCATTAACCATTTTAGTTAGCATGTTATTGAGAGTTTTGTTAGAGGATTTCACCTACCCATTTGTTTGAGGATGATAGGGTGAAGAGAAACTTAACTTGATGTCAAATGCATCATAAAGACCTTGGACTTGTTTGTTTTTGAGAGATTTTCCATTGTTAATGATGATTTTGTGAGGAACACCAATATGATAGATGATGTGATTATTGATGAAGTCAACAATCTTTTTGACTTTGGTTGAGATAAGAGAAAAAACCTCTACCCATTTGGTAAATATCTGATCATAGTGATGATATAATGGTGTCACTGTGAAGAATGGGGGTTAATTTCTCCAATGAGGTCAAGACCCCATGATGAGAAAGGATAAAAATATATGGATATGTGAATAATATGGTTAGGTTTATGATTTAAATTGGCATGTTGTTGACACTTAATGTTCTTTTACACATAATAACAATAGTCTTGGTTAAGGGTAGGCCAGTAGTATGTAAGATGAAAGATGTGTTTAGTGATGACTAGGCCACTAAAGTGTGCCCCATAGATCCCAATATGCATTTCCCTGATAGCATGAAAGGCTTCATGATCACGTAAGCAGTGAAAAAGGATCCCATCAAAGCCACATTTATAAATAATTCCCACCAATATGTTATAATAAGAGGTGCTCTAAATAAATACTCTTTGATCATTCCTAGAAAGACCAAAATGAATGATGATGAGGTTAAGATAGTCAAAGGTCTGCTAATACCAAAGGTTAGGTTGGGTCTCCTCCACATTAAAGATGGTGGGAGAGTTTGATTTGACATAAGAGGGCTAGGTAAGTTTGTGGATAATGACAAATAGATTAGAGTCAGAGGGTACATATGGGATATGAGAGGTGAGGGAAGCCATCGTATCGACAAACTTGTTCATAGATCATGTGGTGGTTTGGATATGGTAGTGTTTAAATGAGGCTAAGAGTATGTTAGCTTAATATTTTTACTATTGAAAAACATCATTCTTACACTGGTAAGATCCATTGATTTGATTGAACACAAGTTGAGAGTCACCAAAGATGTTAATCATTTTAAATCCTAAGGCTAACATAGTTTGAACGCTTATTACTAGGGATTTATACTCAACCATATTGTTGGTACATTTGAAATCTAAATTGAAGGATAAAGGAAGAAGTTTAACATGAAAGGGGATAAGGATGATGCCAAGTCACCCACTAGATTAACACTTTGATCCATTGAATAACATGGTTACTTGATAGGTGAAGTCTGCCTGAGAGAGGATCATGGTGGACTCATTAGGAATTTCAAGAAGAGGAGGTTGATTGTCTACTAATGGTGCCTTGGCCAACTAGTTAGAAATGACTTGCCTATTTTGAGAGAGAAAGTGGCCTTCCAACCACTCATTGGACTCGACACAGAGCGAAGAATGAAGTGGTTTATTATTTTGAGGAGGATTTAGTGCCCTGCCAATCTAGGCCTCAACTTCATCTTCGTCAAGCGAAGATATAAACTTTTAAAAAAAACTTTAAATTGCCTTCAATGTTATTTTCTCAAAAATAACTTAATTCATAAAATCATAAAATATGATCTTAGAATATAAAGATAATTCAAATGAGAAATAAATAGCATAAAGTCAAATTACGTTGGATCTGAAGTGGGCCCACCAAAGAGAAGCACCAAAAATGAAGCATCCAAACCCTAACTTCTTTTGCTGGCAATTTTTCTGATGTTGGGCACTGCCAAAGGAGAAATGCAGGGCTAAGATGAATCAAGACATTTGCTGGGAGGTTGAGGAGGTTGTGAGCAGCTACCAGAGACTTGCAGATTGAGAACACACAGGGTTTTAATGACCCTCAATACAAAAACATCACTGAAGGGACGTTTTTTCAGTCAGAACCTTAAAAAATGCCTCCCACAGATCTGAGGTTGCATGCAGAGGCCATAAAAACTCTTTCCAAGGGTTTGCAACTAGTCAAAGTGCCTTTTTACTCCATTTCAAGGTTGAAACAAAAATTATGGGGTGCTAACTTCCACCAGAGAGCAAAAAACGTGATTTGATTTTTCTATTGGTCTGTAGGATGTTGGAAGCACCGTGAAGATCCTTCACATAGCTGAGAAACTCTGCAAATGAGCCATTGAAACCTCCTTGGTAACCAACAAATGGATTTGCCTTGACAAATAATGAGAACCACAACCAAACCAACAAAAAACAATATCACAAAGGCAGTCCAAAAGAAAGATAAATGCAACACAAGAAATGATATTGAAAGGCTTTTTCAGATTAGATCTAGAAATAAGAAAAAGAACATAAATAGAACTCCACTCCTCACATTTTCAAAATAAACTAATAGCATAACTAGACACATGATTACCAGGGTGGCTCTGATACCATATTAGAGTTGTTGCTAGGGTCTGAATAACGTGAATGCAATGGTCAAGTCATCACACAAGACAAAATTGGTGCACACCACAAAGAAGCTAAAGCAAAGTGAAAACATTGAAAGAGATAATTTGCAAAAGACAAATAGGAGCAAAACCGAATATATGATTAACATGAGATGGCCATAATGAATAATATATATAAGAGAGCTCGTAAGTAACTCCTCCACAAATGATGGTCAAAGCACCCCAAGAATAGACTGTAACTCCTCCACAAAAGGTGGTGACAAGGTGCTAAGAATAGAGAAGTAACTCCCATACCTGAAATAGCTGGTCAAAGGAGTTACTTATGACATTCTCATGACGCCTATGACACATCTATGACACACATCTCCACATAAGCTAGCCTATCCCACAAATGTAGGAAAACTCCATGTATGCACAAATATATAATATTCCCTAATTAAATAATAGGGAAAAATAAAAACCTACACTAACAAATTTGAGTTGGGTTCCTTATACAAATGTCATGACATGAGGTAATTCTAAAAACTTGGACAAATTTTATAAATATTTAAGGTGTTGTACATTTTGAGTTAGGTATAAACTACCAATATCATTGCATAAAGCAATTTACAAAACTAGGAAAATTTTCATAAATATTTAGGTGGTTGCATATTTTGAATTAGGTTTCCCCTACCAATGTCATTACATGATTAAATTCACAACACTTGAATATATTTATGAAATATGTGGGTTTTTGCATATTTTAAGTTAGGTTTCCCATACCAATGTGGTTTTATGGTGCCATTTATAACACAAAAACAAATTTCATAAATATTTGGGGTTTTATATATTTTGAGTCAAGTTTTAGATTCTAATGTCATTTTGAAAAATAATTCACAACACTAGGGAAAAAGTTGGAAATATTTGGGGTGTTACATGTTTTGTGTAATGTTTCTTGTACTAATGTCATTTCTCGATAAAATTTAATAAACTAGAAAAAAATTGGAAATATTATAGGTCCTACATATTTTAAGTAAAGTTTACCATACCAATGTCATTATGTTTCATAATTCACAACACTAGGATAAATTTTGAAAATATCTAGGGTGTTTCATATTTTGAGTCAAGTTTCCTATACTAATGTTGTTGCCCTATGTAATTTGAAACTCTATGACAAATTTCAAAAATATTGGGAGTGTTACATATCTTAAGTCAGGTTTCTTATACAAATCTCATTTTATAATGTAATTTACAACACACAAATAAAAAATTTAAATATTTGAGGTGTTTCATATTTTGATTTAGGTTTCCCATACAAATGTTACACAACATAATTCACAACCCTACGAAAAATTTAAGAAATATTTGGGGTGTTTCATATTTTTAATTATGTTTCACATACCAATGTGATTTCTTGATGTTATTTGTAACATTGAGATAAATTTTGGAAATAATTTAGGTGTTGCATAATTTAAGTTTGGTTTCCCTTAAAAATGTCATTGCACAATGTAATTTGCAACACTGGGACAAATTTTGGAAATATTATGTGTTTTCATATTTTGAGTCAAGATTCTTGTACTGATATCTTTACATGTCAAAATGCATAAAAATAGAAAAAAATTATAGAATATTTGTGTTGTATATTTGATTTAGTTTTTGAAAACCGATGTCACTATATGGCATAATTTGCAACATTGGGACAAATTTTAGAATTTTTTTGAGTGTGGCATATTTTGACTCAAGTTTAACCTAAAAATTTGATTTCATTTCACAATTCAAAACACTTTGACAAATTTTATAAATATTTTGGGTGTTACATATTTTGAGTCGAGTTTCCCATACCAATTTTATTGTGTGCGTAATTCAGAACATTAGGAAAAAAATTAATTTTTTAGGTGTGTTGCATATTTTGATTTAGGTTTTTCATATCGATGTCATTATGAAATGTAATTCACAACACTAAGGCATATTCTAGAAATTTTTTTGGGTGTTTTATATTTTGAATTAGGTTTCCTATACCACTATCCTTGTGCATCAAAATTCATAATATTAGGATAAATTTTATAGATATCTGGGGTGTTGCATATTTTGATTCAATATTCCCATACCCATGTCATTACATGAATAAACTATCAACATTAGAATAAATTTATGATACATTTGGGGTTTTGCATATTCTATGTTGAGTTTCCTTTACCAATGTCATTGCACAACAAAATTCACAATAATGGGACAAATTTTTAAAATATTTGGGGTGTTACATATTTTGACTTGGGTTTACCCTACCAATGTCATTGCATGAATGAA
Source organism: Torreya grandis (assembly GCA_037957365.1). Lineage (NCBI taxonomy): Eukaryota > Viridiplantae > Streptophyta > Pinopsida > Cupressales > Taxaceae > Torreya > Torreya grandis. Next base: position 661,453 of record JARHVA010004871.1, on the reverse strand, counting down.
TTCACAATACTGGGACAAATTTTACAAATATATATAAGGTGATGTATATTTTGAATCAAGTTCCCCATACCAATGTCATTTCATGGTGAACTTCACAACATTAGGAAAAATTTAATTAATATTTAAGGTGTTACATATTTTGAGTTAGGTTTCCTATACCATTGTGATTACGTAAAATAATTCACAATACATGAATGAATTTAATAAATATTTGGGTTGTTACATATTTTTCATCATGTTTCCCATAGTAATGTCATTTCTTGACATAATTCAAAACATGTTGAAAATTTTTAAAAATATTTTAGGTGTTACATATTTTGAGTTGGGTTTCCCATAACATTGTTGTGAAATTTAATTCAAAAAATTGGGACAAATTTCCAAAAAAAATAGGGTGTTTCATATTTTGAGTTGGGTTTCCATTACCAATGTTTTTACACAATTAAAAATTCACAACAGTAAGACACAATTCATAAATATTTGGGGTGTTACACATTATGAGTCATGTTTTGCATACTAATGTCACTGCCAAACACAATTATAACAATGGAAAAAAATATAAATACTTTAGTTAGGTTTCTCATATAAATGTCATTATGTGGTACAATTCATAGCACTGGGACAAATTTAAAAGATATTTGGTGTGTTGGATATTTCTAGTTAGGTTTCTTGTATCAATGGCATTACAAGGTGTTATTCACAACACTAGGATAAATTTTAGAAATATTTGGGTTGTTGGATATTTTGTGTTAGGTTTATTATATTAATTTAATTGTGTGAAGCAATGCATAACATTAGGATAAATTTTATAAATATTTGGTGTGTTACATATTTTGAGTTGGGTTTTTATACCAATGTCATTGTTTAATCTAATTCAGAACACTGGGACAAATTTTAGAAACATTTGGGGTGTTACATTTTTTGAGTTAAGTTTCCCATACCAATGTCATTATGATATATAATTCACAACACATATACAAATTTCAAAAATATTTGGAGTGTTGCATATTTTGAGTCAGGTTTCTCATAACAATGTCATTATGTGATGTAATTCACAACACTAGAAAAAATATCAAAATTATTTGGGATGTAACATATTTTGATTCATGTTTCATCTATCAATGTTGTTTCTTATCAATATTCACACCATTAGGACATATTATATAAATATTTTAAGTGTTGCATATTTTATGTTAGGTTTCCCTTACTAATGTCATTACACGACATAATTCGTAACACTAGGAAAATTTTTAGAAAAATTTGGGTTTCCATATATTTTGAGTTGGGTTTCCTGTACCAATGTCATTATGCATCACCATTCTTAACACATAGAAAAGTTTAATAAATATTTGGGTTGTTCTATATTTATAATTAGGTTTCCCCTACCAATCTCATTACATGTCAAATATGCATCACTAGGATAAATTTTATAATTGTTTTGGGGTTGCATAATTTGAATCAATTTTACTATGCTAGTACCATTCTACATTATATTTTGAAACACTTGGGGGGTTTATAAATATTTGGTGTGTTGTATATTTTGAGCTAGGTTTCTTATACCAATGTTGTTGCCCAATTAATTCAAAATACTAGGATAAAATTTAGAAATATTTGGGGTGTTAAATATTTTGAGTTAGGTTTCCCATATCAATGTCATTACATAGTGAAATTAATAACATATAGACACGTTTAAAAAAATGGAGTGTTTCATATTCTTAGATAGGTTTCTCATACGAATGTCATTCCATGACACAATTGACAATATTGGGACAAATTTCAAAAATATTTGGGGTGTTACATATTTTGAGTTATGTTTCACATACCAATGTCTTTGCCTAGTGTTATTCAAAAAAACTTGACACATTTTGAAAATATTTTATGTGTTTCAAATTTGAAGTTGTATTTTCCTTAACAATGTCATTACATAGTACAATTCACAACACTAAGATAAATTTAAAAAAGATTTTGGTTGTATATTTTGAGTTGGGTTTCTTGTACCAAAATGTTTGTGTATCATAATTAATAACACAAGGATAAATTTAATATATATTTGGTTTGTTTTATAATTTAAGTCTAATTCTCCCTACCAATGGCATTGCACATCAAAATTTACAACACTAACACATATTTCATAAATATTTGGTGGTTACATATTTTGAGTCTAGTTTCCCCTAATAATGTCATTTTACATCATGGTTTTAAACACTATGGAAGAAGTTATAAATATTTGGGGTCTTACATATTTTGAGCTATGTTTCATATACCAATGTAGCTTAGATGACACAATTCAAAATAACAAGACAAATTTTATAAATATTTAGGGTGTTCCATATTTTGATACAAGCTACCCTTCCAATGTTGTTACACAAAATAATTTAAAATATTATGATAATTTTTAAAAATATTTGGGGTTTTGTATATTTATATTTAGGTTTTCTATATCAATTTCCTTACACAACATAGTTCATAACACTTGAAAAAACCTTTAAAATATTTTAGGTGTTACATATTTTGAGTTGTGTTTCCATATCAATGTCATTATGTGTCACAATTCATACAACTAGGAAAAATTTTAGAAATATTTAGGGAGTTACATATTTTGAGTCAAGTTTACCCTATCAATGTATTTTTGAATCACAATTTTCAACACTACGATAAATTTTCAAAATATTTTGGGGATACATATTTTGATTTAGGTTTACCATACCAATGTCATTACATAACATGGTTTATAACACCAGGTAAAAAATTATAAATATTTTGGGTGTTGCATATTTTGATTCAGATACCCCTAACAATGTCATTGTATAACACAATTCACAACACTAGGATAAATTTTAGAAATATTTGGAGTGTTGTATATTCTGAGTCAGGTTTACCATACCATTATTGTTGCATAAAGTAATTCATAACATTAGGACAAATTTCATAAATATTTAGGGTGTTGCATATTTTTAGTCAAGTTTACCCTACTAATGTTATTACATAATGTAATTCACAAAACTGAGAAAAAATTAAGAACTATTTGGGTTGTTTCATAATTTGATTCATGTTTCATGTACCAATATGGTGAAATTTACAACATTGGGATAAATTTAGAAAATAATTGGGGTGTTGTATATTTTGAGTCAAGTTTCCCATACCAATGTCATTGCACTAAGTAATATGTAACATGAGAACAAATTTTATAAATATTTAGGGTGTTACATATTTTGAGTCATTTCCCCCCTACCATTGCCTTTGTGTGGCAAAATTCACAACACTGAGGCAAAAATTAGAAATATTTGGGTGTTGTATATTTTAAGTCAATTTTCTTGTGCCACTATCATTCCATAATTCAATTTGGAACACTTGGATAAGTTTCATAAATATTTTGGTGTTGCATATTTTGAGTTAGGTTTTAGGTGCTAATGTCATTACACCATGCAATTCATAACACTAGGAATATTTAAGAAATGTTTGGGGTGTTGCATATTTTATGAAAATTTTCCCTTACTAATGTTATTACCCAATGAAATTCACAACATAGGCAAATTTCAAAAATATTTGGGGTGTTTCATATTTTGAGTTAGGTTTCCCATACCAATGTCATTGTGTGGTGCAATTCACAAAATAAGGGCAAATTTCATAAATATATTGATTGTTGCATATTTTGAGTTTGGTTTCCCATATCAATATTGTTTCTTGGTGTAATTCACTACATTGGGACAAATTTAAAAAATATTTGGGTTGTTATATATTTTGAGTCTAGTTTCCCATACCAATGTCATTTCATGTCTTACTTTGTAATAAGGGTAAATTTTTATAAATATTTGGGGTGTTGCATATTTTATGTCAAGTTTCCCATACTAGTGTCATTAAATAGTGCAATTTTTAACACTACCATAAATTTATGAAATATTTGTGGTCTTGCATATTTTAAGCCAGGTTTTTGGTACCAATGCCATTATTTTATAATTTAAAACACTAAGACACATTTTAGAAATATTTGTGGTGTTGCATATTTTGAGTTAGGTTTACCATACCGTTGTCATTATGTGACATAAGTTCACAACACTAGGACAAATTTAGGTAATATTTGAGGTTTTACATAATTTGAGTAAAGTTTCCCTTATCAATGTCATGGTGCAATATGGTTTGTAACATTGGGAAAAATTTAAATAATATTTGGGGTCTTACATGTTTTTATTTAGGTTTGATATACTAATTTCATTACAGGGATTAATTCAAAAGTATAGGATAGAAATCATAAATATATTGGGCATTGCATATTTTGAGTTGGGTTTACCCTATTATTATTATTATTATTATTATTATTATTGTTATTATTATTAGTATTATTATTATTTGTAACACACTGAAAAACTTAAAAAATATTTTGGGGGTTAAAAATTTCGAGTCAAGTTTCATATAAGAATATCATTATGTGGCATAATTCACAAACTAGGACAAAATTTATAAATATGTTGGGTTATGTATATTTTGAGTCCAATTTCCCATGTCAATGTCATTACATGTGTGATTTACAACATTGGGATATATTTTTTAAATATTTGGGGTGTTTCATATTATAAGTGGGATTTCCCATACCAATTTAGTTTCTTGACACATATAAGGCCTAATTTTTCAAAGTGATCATCTTTGATATTCAATGACTATGAGATTTTGGATCCTCTAACATAGACTTAGGAGTTATGTTATTATATGTTGTTATCCATGACTGGATGGTGTATGAAAGGATTTTATTAGGACTTTTTATATGATCATAACCATGATAAACACCCATTATAAATAATATTTTTATTAGTTACTTATGAAATTATAATTATTACATTTCCTTATTTAATTTTGTAATTATGAATCTGATTATGTTTATGAGATATATTGACTTAAGTGAGATTGGACAATTAATCATAAACTTGTAAATCAATAATTACATGGTGTATACAGTTATGTGAATATATATATATATATATATATTTGTGAGGAATGCACACACACACAAATGTGTGTGTGTGTGTGTGTGTGTGTGTGTGTGTGTGTGTGTGTGTGTGTGTGTGTGTGTGTGTGTGTGTGTGTGTGTGTGTGTGTGTGTGTGTGTGTGTGTGTGTGTGTGTGTGTGTGTGTGTGTGTGTGTGTGTGTGTGTGTGTGTGTGTGTGTGCATTCCTTTTCCTTGGATGTTGGATAAGTGATTAGAATGGATTGATTTCACTATTTGATTAAATTATGAAGGTTCAACTGTTAGGTTAGATGAATTTGATGTGTGCATTGAGTATGTAGGAATATGAAAGGGCCAATGAAGGAAAGAGAATATGACAAGCATGTTTATATCACTAAAAAACTTTATCTTAGACCTTAAAAATTTATTAAACTCATCCTAATTAATCAGTTGTCATAAATACTATTCATCACCTCCTTTTGACTTATTATGCTATTTAGATGACTAGCTTTTAGATTTTGTTGCTGAAATTTATTATCTCCTTACCTTGAGATATTATATCCAACATATATAATGTATATTGGATGAATGAATATCATCCCATTAATTTCCTTAGTTTATAATCAAGTGGGAAGAGGTGAGTGAGTCTATAAAGAAACAATAGAAGCCCATAGAGCCACCATGTGCCCTAATTAAACATGTAAAAGAATGTCCCTTTATGAGGCATGGGCTAGTGAGTAGAGGGTGGTTTTTGGATTCTAATATGTCTATATGTAGAGTTTAAGCTCTCCATTTGTGATCATTTTTTTAAAAAAAATAGAACCTTTTTACCAATTAGTGGAAATAAATTTCATAGAAGGAATAAAGTAAGAAGTGTAATGAATATGAATAGTTGGTTAAGAGAGTCAAGACTTAAGCTACTAGAGGATAGTGCCCATAGGGTCTTAGATTTAATAGGTGGGTTTCTTATTTCTTAATTTAAAACCTATTTTATTTAAATGAAAATGACTCTATTTCTTGTTGATAGTTATGCATTAGCCACCATGTAGTGTGTTTCCCATAAGGGTCTTGGAGATTTTGTATTCCTCCTTGCTTGACTAGATTGTTTTAGCTTCTTAGAATGAATGTAATAATTCTATTGTGACATAATGTATTGGTTTTATATAATAATAGGTTAATTTTGGTATATTGTTAATCCTACCCATGCTTGACATGGTGGCAGATTATTTAACCCTCCTATAAGCTTGATGGTGGTAGATTATAAGGCCTCATATTCGAATTCATGATGGTAGATTTCTTGAATGTCCTATGACTATTAGATGATACAAATTGAGTGATATATCCTATTTATATCTAGTCAAATTGTGGGCCTTGTTATGCTATGAAATCTTACTTTTTCATTTTCTATAATTATAAATGCCTATATACATTTTAATGATCATTGAATGCTTACTTGTTTTGTATTTAGGATTGGGAGTCTCCTCTTGTAAGAACTAATAATTATACTATAGAGGGTGATGTTATTTCCCATGTGACAAGCTACCATTTCTTAGATATCCACTGTTACCTTTACCAAGTGATTTAAACATGCTTGAATCTAGGAGTCTTGAGCTTGAGGGTGTGTAGAGCAATAACTTAATGATGAAAAAATATTGGGTGGTGAGCTATCCTTCAAATGGTCAGAATTCATTATGGATCAGACAATGATATTTGTTAAAGATGGATTGTATTTGATTATTTTATCAAGCCCTCAGAGATGCCTCATGCTTATATAAAAAGATAAATTTAATTCTTTATTCTAATAATAACTATTAAGCATCCATCCCACTTGTAATATTCTTGTAAAAGATATCCTTTTATATAGTGACCCATCTAAGGGTGAAAAATTATGTTATTTATCTATAGAAACTCCTTTTATATATTGATATATAAATTGTGTAGTGTATCCTTGAATGTAAATCTTAATGGAAATTATTAAATATGTAAGGATGATTCCTTGGCCTATATGGCTCCTTTAAACATAATAATATTATGACTTAGTTACTTAATTCATGGTTATGATTATTATATGGAGTATACATTGTGTCGCTCATTATAATTTTATTTTAATTTATCTTAATGGATTGATCTTCTGAAAATATGAGTGAAACTCAAATAATTATTTGTAATATTTTCATTTTGAATACTAATATAGATTTACTATTTCATCTACATAGTGATGTTATTTTTGGTTAAATGATGTCTTGTGGAGGAGTAAATTTAATATTATCCATTGAGTAAGTTATTTATTGCATAATTTCCATAAAAAAGACCCTCTTATAAATAAATAATTATTATGATATAATTTAGCTCTGATTATAATAATTCATGAAACCCTTTATTGTGATTGAGGTCTTCCTTGTAGAGACCCGATGAAAGAAGAGGGACCCAAATACCAAACATTGAGTTATGTATTACACAACTTAATAAATCTATTATTTGATACCTCAAATTTAAAAAATAAAATGGATCTATGTGTTAATTATAGAAGAATAATCTTCTAAATAATAGACTAGTTAAATTTATCAAGCCCTCAGAGATGCCTCATGCTGATATAAAAAGGTAAATTTAATTCTTTATTCTAATAATAGCTATTAAGCATCCATCCCACTTGTAATATTCTTGTAAAATATATCCTTTTATATAGTGACCCATCTAAGGGTGACAAATTATGTTAATTATCTATAGAAACTCCTTTTATATATTGATATATAAATTGGGTAGTGTATCCTTGAATGTAAATCTTAATGGAAATTATTATATATGTAAGGATGATTCCTTGGCCTATATGGCTCCTTTAAACATAATAATATTATGACTTAGTTACTTAATTCATGGTTATGATTATTATATGGAGTATACATTGTGTCGCTCATTATAATTTTATTTTAATTTATCTTAATGGATTGATCTTGTGAAAATATGAGTGAAACTCAAATAATTATTTGTAATATTTTTATTTTGAATACTAATATAGATTTACTATTTCATCTACATAGTGATGTTATTTTTGGTTAAATGATGTCTTGTGGAGGAGTAAATTTAATATTATCCATTGAGTAATTTATTTATTGCATAATTTCCATAAAAAAGACCCTCTTATAAATAAATAATTATTATGATATAATTTGGCTCTGATTATAATAATTCATGAAACCCTTTATTGTGATTGAGGTCTTCCTTGTAGAGACCCGATGAAAGAAGAGGGACCCAAATACCAAACATTGAGTTATGTATTACACAACTTAATAAATCTATTATTTGATACCTCAAATTTAATAAATAAAATGGATCTATGTGTTAATTATAGAAGAATAATCTTCTAAATAATAGACTAGTTAACTCATAGGTTTGAGTAGCTTCTTAAGAGATTTTTGGCTAGATTGATTTTGCATGGATATTTTCTATTAGTTGACTAAAATAATGAGAATATTGGTTTAGTATTGAGATGATAAATTATGTGAATGTATGTACCTTAGGCATAACCTTAGGCCTTCCAAGGAAGGTGGGTGTAGCTTTGGATGTGTTAATGGTAGTGGACCATTATTATAAGTAATTTACCTTGCATGTTCGTACCCATATTAAACATTTTATATTTTTACTTTGGCTTGTAACTTATTTGATATACTTAATACCAAATGTTTAATCCAATTTTTAATTCATCTTTCTAATTATATTTTACCTTACCATATTTCTAAGTTCCAAATGGTCTTTACTTTGGTCAAAGTTTGTGTTGACTAGTTTTTATGTTTTACCTTAACATAAAATTATTTGAATTTTTATCAACTTTTCCTTTGTCAATTTTTAGTTCATTTGAAATGTTTTTCTATATGATTTCATGTGGCATCATCTTAGTATATAATATTACTAATAGGGTAGTTTAAACCCCTAATTCTCTTGGGGTCCTAAGGAGCTGCTAAATGGTAGCATTTTAGAGTCCAAAACCTTAAAAGGATTGAGCTATTGAGGATAATACCATAAAGCCTCTAACATATCAAGATCCTAAGTAGATACCAAGTGGTAGTATCTCAAAGATAAAATTTTTGGAGGGATTAAGCCAATGGGTTTAATTCCCTAGTGTTTATAAGGCCAAATAATATGAGGAGCTTATGTAGTGTTATCTCAGGGCACAAAATATATGAAAACTTAATAATTAACATTGGAATTAGGTCCCATAATTTCAACATGTGGCTTATCCATGACATCTAATGGTAATAACATGGTTCTGAATTGCACTAGTGGTCACCAAATCCAATTTTGATAGTTTTATCAATTTATTAATGTATTAAATTGGGTTTTTTTCCTAAAAAAAATTCTTAAGAATTTATATGAATGATTAAGGTTTTTGATATTGTAGGTAGTGGCATGTACCCATCCTGTGGAAGAATGGTGATTAGTAGAAACTATATTATGTGATTCTACTAATATGATTTTTGTATGTTATCTCATACTCTATGAATGTTGTCTAAAACATATATATGTTGTGTATGTTTTTATTATAAAAATGGGCATGACATTTTTGTATCAGAGCCTAAGTTACTACACCAAGAGATGTAGGTAATTAGTATATGCTTGTGGCTTTCTAGTCTCTACCTTGGATATAATATATATTACGTTGATGTATAGTATGAGAATAGGATGTAGACAAGCACAAGATGATGGTCATGTTAGTGATCATGAGCCTCAAAATAGTCTAGGTCTTAATGATATATGACCATATATCTTTTTGGCCATGCAAAGATGAAAGATGCATTACAAGAGAGACTACCAATAACACAACATGAGGCTAATATGCACTCTACACAATAATCCTTATATGAATATAGATTAGTGAGAGAGAGTTAGGTCTTGAAGTAATTCACATCACCATTAAGATGGTGATAAAGGTGAATTTCATCACCATGGTTAGTGTTAGGAGAGATGATACTTAGATCATCCTCTTATGCCTAGACTTGGAGACTTAGTTAATGACTTCATTAGAATGCATCCTCCTAATTTAGATGGTACTCATGAGGAATTTGTAGCACAATCTTTGTTATATAGTATGTGTGGGTACTTCACATTATATGACTATGATACCAATGGGATGGATCATTTAATAACCTACTTACTTTGAGATGAAATTTATGGGAAGGAGAGGAGTATAAGTTTTATTTGATACCAACTTTCATCACTTGGTAATTATTTTAATATTATTTTAAAGTGAACTACAAGTCACCCTGATATGTTATGAAAATAAGATAGATGAATTTCATGACCTTTGGTAGGAGAGTGGCACTTTGACACAATATAAGTGTCATTTTATGGATCTAATCATATTTGTGAAAGGTTAAATGCATGAGACAATCCAAGTAAATAGGTTTATTAGAGGCCTAAATTTAGAACTAGATGTGCCAATACACATTTTAGCACCCACAACCTTGGAAACAACAATTAAAAAAGCATACTTGGAAAAAGAGTCTCAAGGAAAGACTCAAGATGATTGATAGAAATTTTGGGGTAAGATGAAATCATAACATGGCTTAAGTTAGTAGGGTGCATATCCTATGCCTAGGAGAGGTTGAATAGAAACCAAGTCCAGTTTTATCCCCATTAATAAAAACAAGAGAGTAATTATTTTGGCCATGACCAAAATACAAACAAATTTGACATATACCATTAGAGACAAGGTTATTATAGACCTTAAGATCATCAATAGGATGGAACTACAATGACTCAATAGTCAAAACATATGATACCTTTAGGATTGATAGCATCAACCAATAAGAGATTAGTTATAAGTCCCTTAGGGTGAGACCAATGTATATGTGTGTGTTTTACATGTGTATCTTTTAATCGTTATGCTTGAGATTGTTCTCTTGGACCATCAGCTACTAGTAGGTAGAATACCTTGATGTTGGAGTAGATAGTGGGAAACATGGTTGAGGACATAAGATTTATGTAGTGGTAGATGACCACCAATTTGAGCATTAGTCAATGGTGATTAAAACCATAGGTATGATTTATGGAGTTTATTCAAAAAAGTATATGATCTTAGATATTTAGACTCCCTTATTTCCCCATCTATCATGGACCATTATTGGCTAGTGGTTGTTAGGTAGTTATAGTGTTAGGAAGCTAAGTTGGCCTTAGGGGTTAAGATGTTCATTAGCTCCTTGGTGAGCAGTTGTGTTTTGGACCTTAGTGTCTTTTAAACCACATTGAATTTTTAGATTATACCCTTATGCACTTACGGTGTTTTCTTGGGTATGGATTAGATTATGGATCATAAATCCGAGTTAGATTATCATGACAAGGTTATAAAGTGTTTAGATGACATGTAACTCTTTTGATAATATCTAGGGTCAAGATATCGATTTCCCTTCACATAATATCTACAATGCATCTCATGAAGAGCATGTAGAAAGATTTCTATTTATTTGATAATATGGTGAGTGATAGGTCAAATGAATCAAAGAAGGATTCTCTAAATGAATATATTGTTCTTTGGTATTTATTTGATGTGTTTTAATATGGATTCCTAGGTATGACCCTTTTGAGAAATATTATTTTAGGTTAAATTAATACCAAGAGCTAATCCCATCTTGAAATAACCTTATCATATGACCACAACGGAATTATGTGAACTCAAGATACAACTTGAGATAATTTTAGAGAAAGGTTTTATTTGTCATAGTGTGTTCCTATGGGGATAACAAATCATCTTTGTGAAGTAGAAGATTGGATCCCTTTGATTGTACATCGATTATCACCAATTGAACAAGGTGATAATTAAGAGTCATTATCCCTTGCCTAGAATAGATTATTTATTTTATCACATGTAGGGAGCCAAGGAATTATCTAATATTTAATTTTAATATTGATACCATAAATTATGTATCATAGAACATGATATTCATAAGACCATGTTTCAATGACAATGTTGACATTATGAATTTATAGTTGTACCATTTGGGTTGACTAATACCCCAATAATGTTCATATCCTCATGAATGGAGTGATTCAAACTTATTTGGACCATTTTATGTTAATATTTATCTATAAAATATTTATCTATTATCAAAATAAAAAATAACATGAAGATCACTTGAGACAAGTCTTGTAATTTTTGAGAGAAAACCAATTATTTGGAAACTTAGATAAGTATGATTTTTCACATTATAAAGTGAAATATTTTGATCACATCATATCATGTCAAGTGATTTTATTGGATTCCTTGATTGTTAGTGAAATTATAGGTTAGATAACACACAAAAATGTTATGGAGGCTCATAGTTTCAAGGGTTTGATATTCTATTATAAATGATTTGTTAAAAATTTCTATCACATTATGAATCCCATTACTTAAATTTAAAGGAAAAGAATGAAGTTTGTATATACAAAATAGTGTGAGAGAGCCTCTATATTTATAAATAAGAGACTCATAGGTTCTCCTATTTTAACTATTCCTAATATTATGGGGTATTTCTTCATTTTCACTAATGGATCAAAGGCAGGGTTAGGAGATACACTCATGTAAAAGGGAAGAATTATAGCATATGAGTCTTGAAAATCAAAGACTAGAATTTTAAATATCCCACACATGATCTATAGTTTGTAGCTACTCTTCATGCTTGTTTAAGGTGGATACACTTATTTCTTGGTAATCACTTTATTCTAAATACCTAAAACTTGAGTTGGAAACATTTATTCAATCAACCTAACCTTAATTTACATAAAATGTATTGGATGGAACTTTTATGTGAATTTGCTATTTAAATTTCGTATATCAAAAGAAAGGAAAACATAGTTGTTGATGTTTTGATTAGAAGGAATCATGAGTAAGAAATAATGAGATTATGAACATAATTAGAAATCTGATTTTGGAGCAACTTCTATAGGATATACTCTACAAGGAAGTGTGACTACTATTGGATTCTATTTTAAATATGAAAGGAAAATTTGAAGGTTATTATCTTAATCTAGTGGCATTTTGTGCCATAAAAAACATATCTATGTTTCATTAGGAGGTGGATTTCATGGCATGAATTTTTATAAATGTCATAGACCTCTTTACGATGCACACCATGGATTTAAGAAGATTCATGATGAGATAAGACAACTATAACACTGGACTAGTTTAAGGCATGATATTGCAAACTATGTAACTCACTGCCTAGAATGTTAGATGGTTAAGGCCGAGCACCAATATCTAATAGGTTTGTTATATCCTCATGAGATTATAGAATATAAATTGTATATTATCTCCATGGATTTTTTTATAGGCTTTCTTACCTTGTCATATCATCATGACATAATTATGGTCACTATGGATAAATTGACCAAAGTATCTCAACTTTATCCCATGAAGACTACCTAAAATGCCACTTTAGTGGAGAGAGTTTTATTATATGACAACATTAAATTAATAGGATTCCACATAAAATTATCTCAAATAGAGATCTAATGTACACTTCACACTTATGGAATATTTTGTGGAAGGCATTGGGCATGTAGCTAAATTTTAGTAGTTCTTAGCATTCTAAGACTAAAGAATAGACTTAGACTGTTAATCAGATTCTTAAATAAATGATTTAAATGTATGTTATGGACCAGAAATCCCAATCATAAAATTATTTATATCTTATTAAATTTACTTATAATAATAGATATAATAGTTTAATTAAGATGAAATCTTTTTAGGATTTGTACCCCGTTGATTTCAGATCGACTTGAGGGTAGAATCATAATTGGAATTTCCATGTTAGAATACATAGAGAGGTAATTAGTTAAGATATAGAATAACCTTGATATTGGTAGGGATAAACAAAATAATTATGTTTATGAAAAGAGGATGGATAATCATTTCAATGTTGGTGATAAAGTGTTCTTAAGTGTCAGACCCAACAAGATCTCTATCGATTATGGAAAAGGCTCTAGGTTGGTACCTCATTTTGTTGGTCCATTTGATATGTTAGATACCATTGGACAAGTAGGATATTTATTGACCTTAACACCTAACCTATCTCATTTTCATGATATATTTCATGTTTCAATATTGTGTTAGTGTGTATCTGACACTACTCATGTATTGGATTGGGTGGCCTTGTAGGTTGAGACTGGCATAGATTTAGTTTTGGATCATGTAAACATTATACCAAATATGATTTTGGCCCTTAAATCTGGAAACCTAGATTAGGTCAAGGTCTAATGGAATAAATATGATGAATGAACTACCTAGGAAGATGTTTCACCTTTCCAAGTCAGGTACCCTTACCTCTTTCAAATACTTCGAGGTAGAATTTTACATAAGGGGAGGTGGATGTAAGGCCCCAATTTCCATATTTATCATCTTTGACATTCAATTACTATGATATTATGGTTACTCTAACTTGGATTTAGGAGTTATGTTGTTAGTCATGATAAAATAAGGATTGAAAGGATTTTATGAAGGTTTTCATGTATTGGGAACCATGAGAAATACCTTTTATCAATCACGTTTTGATTACTTAATTATGAAATTATAATACTTAAATTTCCTTTATGTAATGTTATAATTATGAATATGATTATTTTTATGACATGTATTGACTTAAGTGATGTTGGACCATTGCTCTTAAACGTCTAAATTGGCAATTTCATGTGTATAAGTTTATGTGAATCTATCTATGTGAATGCTTGTATTAATTTGATGTTGGCTATGTGATTATAATTGATTGAGTACTATGTTTTGTAAAATTATGAATCTTCAATTATTATGTTAGAGGAATTTGATGTGTGCATCAAGTTTGCAGGAACATGAAAGGGACAATTAAGGAAAGAGACTATGCCAAGCATGGTTATATCACTAAAAATATTATTCTTAGGCCTTAAATATTTATTAAACTCATTATAATTAGTCAGTTGTCATAAATACCATTTATTACCTCCTTTTGACTTAGTGTGATATTTAGATAGCTAGTTTTTAAGTTTGATTGGTAAAACTTATTGTCTCCTTACCTTAATAGCTTGCAGCCAATGTCTAAAATGTCTAATAGCCAAATGGTAGATCTTATTATTGATTTACTTTGTCTAGATTCAAGAGGGAAGAGGTGAGTGAATCTATGAATCAATCCAAAAATCCTTAAGATCCACCATGCACCCTAAATAAACATGGGAAAAATGTCCCTTAATGAGACATGGGCTGGCAAGTAAAGGGTGGTTAGTATATTTTAATACATCTGTACGTAAAGGTTGAGATATCCATTTAGTGGAATTTTTTTGTTAAAAAAAAATTTCTTTCCAATTAGAGGAAATAAGCTGAGTAGAAGGAAGAAAGCAATAAGTTTAGTGAATAACAAGAGCTAGTTAAGAGATCTAGCCTTAGACTACTAGAGGATAGTGCCCAAAAGGTCTTCGATTCAATAAGTGGGTTTATTATTACTTAATTTATGAATTAATTTTTTGAATGAAAATAACTTTAGGTATTTTATGATCTCTTTATTCAAGTAAAATAAGACCAATTGGTCTATTTTACCTATTTTATTATCTTTTCCATGGTTGTGTAATGGCCACCATGTGGTATGTTTCCCATAAGGGCCTTGGATAGTTTGTGTTACTCTTTGTTTGATTAAATTGTTTCAAATTTATTTCATGAGTGTATTAATGATATTGTGATGTAATGTAGTGGTTTTTGTGAGTATCAAGTTAAAGGTGGTAGATTGTTAATCCCTCTTATGTTAGACATGGTAGTATATTACTTGACCCTCTTATGAACATCATGGTGGTAGTTTGGAATCCCTCTCATGTTAATTCATGGTGGTAGATTGATTGACCCTCATATGATATTGGATGAGATAAATTGAGTGACATATCCTCTTACTATCCAATCAAATGGTTGGCCTTGTTATGTAGTGAAAGCTTGACTATTCATTTTGTATATTAATAAATACTTTATATATATATATATATATATATATATATATATATGAATGATCATTAAGTTATTTCATGATTTATTTTTAGGACTATGAGTCTCTTTGGGTAAGAATCAATAATTAGACTATACAGGGTGCATGGTATTTCCTTTGTGTTAAAATAATCTTGCTTAGATATCCAACCTTACCTTTAACAAGTGACATATAGATGCTCAAGACTAGGAGTCTCTAGCTTTGGGGTGTCTAGAATAGTAGCTTAATGATGAAAACAGGTTGGGTGGTAATATTTACTTAAAATGGTGAGCATTTTCTATGGAGAAAATAAGGATTTTTGTTGAATATGGATTGTCTATGATTATTTGATTAGGGCGTAAGAGGTTCCTTATGCTTATATAAAAATATAAATGTAATTCATTATTAAAATAACACATATTAAGATGATAGACTACTTGTAATATTCATTTTAAAGACATATTTTTTTATAATAACCTAATTAAGGGTGAAAACTTCTACTATTTATCTATATAAACTCATTTTATATACTTGGATATGAATTGGTTGATGTATTCTTGAATGCATATCCTATTTGAAAGGATTCAATATGTAAGGATGATTCTTTGGCCTATATGGCTCCTTTAATAATAATAATAATAATAATAATAATAATAATAATAATAATAATAATAATAATAATAATAATAATAATAATAATAATAATATGATTTAATTAATTAATTCATGGTTATGAATAGCTTATTAATTATGCGTTGTATATCTCCTTATAAAATGAGTATGATTTATCTTGATGGATTAGGTTTATGCAAATATGAATGAAACTTAAAAAAGTAGTTATAATATTATTATTGTGAAATAAATGTAGATTAAATGTTAAGATTAAGGTAAACCCACATTTGACTAAATTGGAACCCAACTTAGACACAATGGGAAACTCAAGTTTCCCTTAGAAAGATCCAAAAAGGACCAGAGGAACAACTAAGAAAGAAAGTAAGGGCACAACATGTTGAACCAAAAAAGCAACCAATAACCATGAATAAAAATATACTTATAAATAAGTGATAAAGAATGAGAAAACACCATTAAGACAAAAAATATGATCCAAATTGAAAAAGGCCAACAAAGTTGTGAAAGAACCAGAACCATCCTCAATACACAAGAGGACCCAACAAACCAAAGGCAAGTTCTCACAAGAGAGAGAAATAAATGACCCAACCCCAAAATTGAGTATAAATGAAGATAATAATTGAATATGAATGCCCATAGTGAACCCTAGACCTAACTAGGCCCTAGGGACCATAATTCATGCCTTCCATCCTCCTTCCATAAATGTTTTACAAAACCCTCCTAAACAAAGAATTATGTTGGACTAGACCCTTATTTATACCTTTATTTTTCTCAAAACTTTATTCTACCATCAATCTTATTTCTTAGGGTAAAATATAGTGCCCATAGGGGTATACAAGAGCATGTTTGAAAACTCACTTTCTACCATGTTTCTTTTTTCACTTGAGATGTGGGAAACAAGATTCTAGCTTCATATCAAGCAAAGACCATTGAAATATTTTAAGCCTTTTTATGATTTGAATTTTAAATAAGGGGAGGTAGAGTATTAGTCTTCATTTATCCCTCTTATAATTTAGAGAGATCTCTATCTTCATAATCCTGACCACACACTATCAAAAGCTTAAGTGAAGTGTTTTTCCACCAAGTTGGGTGCTATATTATTTTTAAAACTTTAATGCATTCTATAGAGACATGATTAGTTTCAAAATAATTTCTATGCCTAAAAGGAATTCCTTCATAGTCTATATATTAAATCCATGTATGACCTTCCATAATCAGGTCAATAAAGTCCATAAGTTCCAATATGGTGTCAATGTTGACCAAGATTCTTACAAAAATGGTATGATAAAATAGCTCTGTAGTAGGGTCAGTCCAAATGAAGGTACCAATGGAGTTATTGATAGATTTAAATCATGGTTTATCCCATAACTAAATATTTAGATGGGGTGACATGATCCATATAGGTCTAGAGGAGAATGAATCAGTAAGAGGGTTGAAGCTAGGATACCAATGTTTAACAAATAGGATGTGTTACTTCTAACACCATTGATTGCTCAAAATCATCTCTTTATATAAATTAAACATAAATATAGAAGTAAAAAACCTTTATTATATATATATATATATATATATATATATATAATAAAGGTTTTTTTACTTCTAACACCATTGATTGCTCAAAATCATCTTTTTATATAAATTAAACATAAATATAGATTTAATTAAACATAAATAAAGGTTTAATTTATATATCCACCTTACCTTTTATTAAAGGCTTTCATTGTTTATAAATTTAGTTTTTTATGTTTAGAATATTTGGCCATAAATTTTCAAACTGAGAAATAATTCCTCTATAAAGAAAGTAGTCTTGATTCACCAAAATAGAGATGAGAGCTTAATTTTATAGCTTGATGGAAGGAATGTAACTGTCAAGTTTCAAAGGTAACCTATTATTCTTGGAGGAAGGTGGTTTAACTACATCTGTAAAGGATTTTGGTGTGTACCCCTCAAAACACTAGCCACCATCAAATAAGTCCTCATCTGAATATACCAACATAAAACCAATGTATTTTATATGGAGTGGTGACCTAATACCACTAACATTATTTGAGTAGGTATTCTTGAGGAATGATGTCCCAAACTACATTCAATTAACAATATAGCTTGACTATTTAATATAAATAATGATGCTATTTTTGGTTAAACATTATCTTATTGAAGAGTAACTTTAATATTAGTATTTGAGTAAGATATTTAATGTATACCTTCCCTATAACAATACCCTCAAATAAATAAATTATAATTATGATTGACTTTGGCTCTGATTATAATAACTCATGAAACCCTTAGGTGTGACTAAGGTCTCCCTTGTAGAGACTTAATGAAAGAAGAGGGTCTAAGAGACCAAACATTGAGTTCTATATTTTACAACTTAATAAATATATTATTTAATCCCTCATATTGAATAAATTAAATGGATCTATGTGTTAATGCTAGAAGAATAATCTCCTAAATAATATCCTAGTTGGCTCATAGGTTTGAGTGGCTTCTTAAGAGATTATTAGCTAGATTGAGCTTGCATGGATATTTTATGCTAGTTTACTAAACCAATGAGAATATTGGTTTATTATCAATTTAATCAATTATGTGAATGTAGGTCTGTTATGCATAAGTTTAGGCATTTTGAGTAAGGTAGGTGTTGATTTGGATGTGTTAATGGTGGTAGGCCATTAATAAAAGAATTTTACCTTTCTTGTTCATACCCATCTTAAATGTTTTCTATTTTTTCTTGGGCTTGTAACTTAGCCAATACTTTTAACAAGTCAATTTTTAAAGACAATTTCAGATTTGACTTGTTAATCAAAATTTACCTTGAAGTATTTATGAGTTATAAATGTCATTTTCCTTAGTCAAAGTTCTGTCTTTATCGATAATGCTCTATATTTTTTATCATCTCAGACTTAGTTGATTTTCAATTCATTCAAAATGTTTAGCTAGATGATGCCATGTCACATCATCATAATAACTTAGAGTATTATCAGGGTTGTTTAAACCCCTAATGCCCATGGGCTCTAGAGGAGCTACCTAATGGTAGTATTCTAGAGTTTGAATCCTTGAAAGGATTTATCCATTGAGGTTATTCCACTAAAACCTCCTAGGTCCCAAGAGCTTGAGGAGATACCAAGTGGAAGAATCTAAGAACTTAGAATCTTACAGGGATTAATCCATTGGAACTAATTCCCCAATGCTTCTAAAGCTTGATATTATGAGGAGATACAAAGTGGTTACATCTCAAGGTACATAAAATAGGAGGATTTATTGATTAAAATTAGACCTGGGTCTCATAATTATGACATGCAGATCATACAAAAAATTTGGTCAAAATAAGGCAAGTAGAACCATAGACAACATGTGTCACCTAATTATGCCATCAGTGGCTAAGGCTAATTTTTATGGTTGTCTCAATGCCATAATATAGTAATTTGGGGTGTTGGCATACAAATATATTTTTTAATGTTTAGATGAATGATTAAGATTTTTTATCTCAGGTATTGGCATACATGTGTTCTTTGTAATAATTGCAATTAGAAAAAACTATACTATGTGATTTTATTTATATGATTTTCATATTTCAGATCGTATTCTATGAATGCTGTGTGAAAAATGGTTGTGCCATACCTACTTTTATGAGAAAAAAATGGGAATGACAACATAAATCATGAGATTGGAAAAAAATTCAAAAATATTTTGGGTGATAAATATTTTGAGTTAGGTTTACCATATTAATGTCATTACATGACATAATTCATAACATTGGGACACATTTCTAAAAAAGTTGGGGTGTTGCATATTTTGAGTTAGGTTTCCCATACCAATGTCATTGCATGTCACATATTCACAACATTAGGACAAATTTTGGAAATATTTAGGGTGTTGGATAATTTGAGCCAAGTTTCCCATTTCAATGTCATTTTGTGACGAGGTTCAAAACACTAGGAAAAGTTTCAAAAATATTTGGGTTTTTTTCATATTTTGAGTTAGGTTTTCAATACATGGTGTAATACACAACATAAGGACAAAATTTTGAAATATTTGTGGTGTTACATAATCTGAGTCAAGTTTACCCTACCAATGTTGTTACATGTCACAATCGTAACACTAGAACCACTTTAAAAAATATTTGGAGTTGTCATTATGAATCATAATTCATAATACTAAGAGAAATTTAGGAAATATTTTAGGTGTTACATATTTTGATATAGTTTTCCATACCAATTTAATTATTTGTTTAGTTCATAACACTAGGAAAAATTTCAAAAATATTTTGTTTGTTGCATATTTTGAGTTAGGTTTATTTTTCCAATGTCATTACATGGCATAATTCACAACACTGGGACAAACTTAAAAAATATTTTGGGTATTGCATATTATGAGTTGGGTTTCTAGTACCAATGTATTTACATGGTAAAATTATCAACACTAGGATAAATTTCAAAAAAAAAATTTGTGTTCCATATTTTGAGTCGGGTTTCTCATACCAATGTCATTACCTGGTGTAACTCATAACACTTGAAAATTTTTATAGAACATTTTAGGTGTTGTATATTTTAAGTCTAATTTCCCATACCAATATCATTTTCCCATGTTCATAACACTAGGACAAATTTTTTAAATATTTGAGGTGTTGCATATTTTGCATTGGCTTCCCCGTACCATTATTTTTGCATGATGTAATTCAAAACACTAGAAAAAAATTTAGAAATATTTATGTTGTTGCATATTTTGAGTGAGCTTTTTATATAAATGTCATTACACATTATAATTCATGACACTAAGAAAAAATTAAGAAAAATTTGGGGTGTTACATATTTTGAGTTGGATTTTATGTACCAATGTTGTGCATCACAACTCACAACACTAGGATAAATTTCAAAACTAGTTTTGGTGTTGCATATTTTGACTCATTTTTCTCAAACCAATCTAATTACATGACATAATTTTCAACACTAGGAAAAGATTCAAAAATATTTTAGGTGTCACATATTTTGTTTTAGGTTTCCCATACCATTATCATTACAAGATTTAATTCATAATTCTGGAGTAAATTTTATAAGTATTTGAGATCTTACATATATACATGTTTCCCATACCAATGTAATTACATGGCATAATTAAAATCATTGGGACAAATTTAAAAAATAATTGGGGTTTTAAATATTTTGAGTTAAGCCATGTTTCATATTTTTAGTGGGCTTTCCCATATCAATGTTGTTCTATGAATTAATTCACAACTTGGGATAAATTTAAAAAATATTTGAGGTGTTGCATATATTGAGTCAAGTTTCCACTATGAATGTTGTTACACATTGAAATTCATAACACTAGATCAAATTTTTGAAATATATATGGTGTTGCATATTTTAATTTAGGTTTCATATACCAATGTTGTGTGGATAAATTCACAACACTATGACACATTTTATAAATATTTTAGTGTTGCATATTTTGAGTTGTGTTTCTCCTATCGATGTCAATGCATATCACAATTTATAATACTAGTAAAAATTTTAGAAACATTTGGGGTGTGCATATTTTGAGTTGGGTTTCCCATATCAATATGGTGAAATTTACAACATTTGGACAAAATTTAGAAATGTTCAGTGTTTTGCATTTTTTGAGTTGGGTTTCCTATACCAAAAATGTTTCAGTAATTTTACACTGGGATAAATTATTAAAATATTTGGGGTGTTTCATATTTAGAGTCACGTTTCCCATGTCAATGCCATTATGCAACCCAATTCACAATAATGAGACAAATTTTATATTAATGTGGGGTGTTACATATCTTGAGTTAGGTTTCACATACCAATGTCATTCATGACATAATTCATAACATAATTACAAATTTTTAAAATATTTGGGTTATTGGATATTTTGAGTTAGGTTTCCCAAACCAATATCATTGTGTAATGTAATTCACAACACTAGTATAAATTTCATTAATATTTTGGGTATTTAATAGTTTGAGTCAATTTTACCATACTAATATCAATTCCTAACCTAATTTTTAACACAGGCAAATTTTGAAAATATTTGGGGTGTTACATATTTTGATTCAAGTTTCTTATATAAATGTTGTTATGTATAATAATTTGTAGCAGTGAGACAAATTTTAGAAATATTTGGGGTGTTGCATATTTTGAGTCATGTTTCTTGTACTAATGTCATTACCTAGCACTATTTGCAACATTGGGACAAATTTTGGAAATATTTTAGGTGTTGCATATTTCATGCTGAGTTTCCCTTACAAATGTTGTTCCATTATATAATTCACAACAATAGGACAATTTTTAGAAATATTTGGTGTGTTGCATATATTGAGTTTGGTTTGTTTTTACAATGTCTTTATACAAAACAATTAATAGAACTAGGAAAATTTTCCAAAATATTAGTGGTGTTACATAATTTAAGTTGTGTTTCTCATACCAGTGTCATTGCATAGCATAATTTAAAATATTGGGACAAATTTTGGAAATATTTGTGGTGTTACATATTTTGAGTTGGGTTTCTCATACCAATATTGCTGCACATAAAAATTTATATCAATGAGAAAATTTTATAAAATTTTAGGGGTGTTGCATATTTTGAGTTAGGTTTCCCATATTTATGTCATTACACCAAATAATTCACAACATCGAGACAAATTTTGGAAAGATTTGGGTGTTGGATATTTTGAATTAGGTTTTCTATACCCATTTAATTGCATGTCATAAGTTTAAAAATGATAATTTTTTGGAAATATTTTGGGTGTTATATATTTTTAATCAGGTTTCCCATACCAATATCATTGTGTCAAGCAATTCACAACACTATGACAAATTTAAAACATTTTTGAGTGTTGAATATTTTGACTTAGGTTTTCCCTACCAATATCATTATGTATCATAACTCACAACACTTGGAAAAATTATAAATATTTAGGTTTTTGTATATTTTTAGGTAGTTTCCCATAAAAATTTAATTATATGACACAATTCTCAACAAATACAAAATTTTGAAATGTTTGGTTTGTTTCATATTTTGAGTCAATTTTCTTATATCAATGCCGTTTCCCATCACAATTAGAAACATTATGACAAATTTTGAAAATATTTTTGGTGTTTTATATTTTGAGTTTGGTTTCCTATAGCTTTTTTGTTACACAACATAATTTGAAACACTAGGACAAATTTCAAATATATTGGGGGTTTTGCATATTTTGAGTTAGGTTTCCCGTACCAATGTAATTATGAGGTGAAATTCACATAGGGAGAAAACTTATAAATATTTGGGGAGCTACACATTTTGAGTCATGTTTCCCATTCTAATGTCATTGCCCAACATAATTCACAACAATGGAACAAATTTTCAAAATATTTTAAGTGTTGCATATTTTAAGTCAATTTTCCCATACCAATGTCATTACATGGCACAATTTGCAACACTAGGACAAATTTCAAAGATATTTGGGGTGTTACATATTTTGAATCAAGTTTCCCATATTAATGTCATTGCGTGGTGCTATTCACAATAGTGGGAAAAAATTTATAGTTATTTGGGTTGTTATTAATCTTGAGTAAGGTTTTTTCTACCAATTTTGTTACACAATGAAATTCACAACATTGGGACAAATTTTAGAAATATTTGGGGTCATGAATATTTTGAGTT
This sequence comes from Torreya grandis, assembly GCA_037957365.1. NCBI lineage: Eukaryota > Viridiplantae > Streptophyta > Pinopsida > Cupressales > Taxaceae > Torreya > Torreya grandis. The sequence goes on along the minus strand of JARHVA010004871.1, from coordinate 637,293 downwards.
AGGTTTCTTATACCAATATCATTTCCCAACAAAATTCATAACACTATGGAAAACTTAATAAATATTTTGTGTTACATATTTTCAGTCAAGTTTCCCATACAAATGTAGTTTTAAGGTGAAATTCACAACACATGGACAAATTTTAAATTATTTGGGGTGTTACATATTTTGAGTGTATTTTCTCATACTAATGTCATTGTATGAGGAAATTTTCAACACTAGGATAAATATTAGAGATATTTGGGGTTTTGTATATTTTGAATCATGTTTCCCATACCAATGTCATTTCCTGGCTCTATTCACAATACTAGGACATATTTTGGAAATATTTTAGGTGTTTCATATTTCAAGTTAGGTTTCCCTTACCAATGTTGTTGCATGGTGTAATTCATATCATTTGGAAAAAAATTATAAATATTTGGGTTGTCATATATTTTGAGTTTGGTTTCCCATAAGAATGTCATTTTGTGCTATAATTCATAACATTGTGACAAATTTAATAAATATTTGGGTTGTTGCATATTTTGAGTCAATTTTCCCTTACTAATGTCATTGGACATTGCTATTTACAACACTAAGACAAATATTAGAATTATTTGGGTGTCAAATATTTTGAGTTAGGCTTCCCATAACAATTTCTTTACATAATGCAATTCATAACATTGGTACAAATTTCAAAAATATTTTGTGTGTTACAAATTTAATGTCATTTTTCCTATACCAATATCATTGTGGGGTATAGTTTCTAACACTATGAAAAGGTTTAGAAATATTTGGTCTGTTGCATATTTTGAGTTATATTTACACTAAATTTTTTATTATGTGGCATCATATAAAACAATTGGAAAAATTTTATAAATATTTTGGGTGTTTTATATTTTGAATTAGGCTTACCCTACCAATATCGTTATGTGACACAATTCACAACACTTGCATATATTTAAAAAATATTTGTGGTGTTGCATATTTTGAGTTGGGTTTTCCATACATATGTCATCTTTCAACATATTTCACAATAGTCAATAAAATTTTCGAAATATTTTAGGTGTTATATATTTTGAGTTGGGTTTCTCATATCAATGTCATTGTGTGATGCAATTCCCAAGACTAGGATAAATCTTATAAATATGTTAGGAACTAATCATATAGTGTCCTTACAAATTCTAGATTATAACTTGATTTAGTATGTTTTGATAACACTTGGGAAAACAACTATTGATGTTGGTTCTATTCCAATTATTGTGATGTGAGGTACTTTAGGTAGCCATTGTGATATGTTATGTCATAGTTGAGGCTCACATTCAATTCATTGTAATATGATATGCATACTACCTACACTAGATTCATTTTATCCTATTATATATATTATGATTTATTTATTTAAATTTTTATATTTTATTATCATATCATGTTTTACTAGATACAGTTTGACATTGCTTACTCTTGAAGTTATAAGATATGTTCATAGGGCATACTCAGGGTCATGGTTATTAGGACTAATTTTTTTTCAACTATAGATGATTGTAATTGATTTATTATTTCATGCCTAATGATTCATTATATATTATTATTTTTTTAAAATAATTTACATGTACTAATGATGTCTTATTTGGTGGATGCAGGCACTAGGTCATGAGCTAGGCTCGATGGTGGGTTTGGACATCTCAAGTATACTTGTGGGCAATTGAGCAATTAGAATGTCACTCTGATAGGTATAGCATGTACCATTGATATTGAGCCACTATCATTTATAGTCATATTATGTTATTGATTTTCATTTTTATTGGTCTTATCATATTTCTATGCATGTGTGTGTTATTCTGGTTCCTTGCTTGGAGTATTGAGTTTTGGCATCATTATTTTCTCTTTCCTATCTCTGTGTGCTAGAGGTCATTTTTGTGTTGGATTTTTCTCCCCAAGTGTTTTAGAGACTTGATTTTGAGCCATATAAGTGCTTGTCTTATTAACCTAGCTAGTTCGGGTTCATCAAGACTAGTGTGGGTGTCTTAACCTTCAAAAAATCCCTTTAACACCTCTTTCATGAATGATTAACTACTGAGAGCTTTGATTGACTCAAGGGAATTTTTGATTGTTTTTATTAGTCAATTTATATATTTTAGGTTGATATTATAACTTCAATGTTTACCATTATTATTATTTTGATGACCTTGGTTATAATCATCATTATTATGTTTAATCGATTTATGAAATTATTAGTGTATTATTTAATGATTTAATTGATCAATATTTATTTAATAATTTTGTTAATAATTTTTATTTAATTATTATTATTATTATTTATTCTTAATCAATTAATTAAATTATTATTATTAATTATTTATTTATTTTATTATTTTTTAAGAAGATTTCATTAGTTTATACTATTCTATTGTCTGGCTTGTGGATTAAGTTGTTGGAGAAAACAAAATAGAGAGGTTTATTATTTTTATATTATTTTGGTTACATCCTTAGGGGGGTTGATTGACACCATGATGGGAAACTTGGCTTTTAGGAGATAGGGGATTAAACCCCTATTGGGGGCTATGTTTTTTATTTGAGGGGGGAGGATTATTTTTTTGGAGGGAAGTATTGGTTGCATCTAGGGTTTTTGTTTGGCTACATGGACCAGCTAGGGGGAGTGTTTCCTTTTTGCTTTTGGTTTTGGTTTTTGAAAAAAATAGGTAGGGGGTTGAAACCTATGTAGTATGTATGTGGAGAAGAAAGTAAAATGGATACGAGGGTAGTGTAAGTTTTCTTTTGTTTTGGTAGGTGTGGGAAATCAAATGAGGGCATTCTTTAATGCATATGCTATAAAATAGATCAACAACAAATTAAACATTGCATGCCCTTTGTAATCCCCCTTTCTAATCTACATACAAGGGTGAAATTTGTTGTATACTCTATTTGGAAGAGAAAAATAGTAAATGCATGATGTGTATTATGGTTGGGTGTGTGGCGTGAGGCAGGGTTGAAAACCTTATGATGGGGTGTGGGTATATTATGTTAGTTTCTTGGGGGTAGGCAAGAGGTGTCTGGCATGACTAAAACATGGTGTTTTACCATTATTTTTCATTGGGCATTGAAATAAGAGGGCATTACATGAATGCTTGTGTGGGATAATAAACTAAAACAAAGGAAACATTGTATTCTCTCATGGATCCACAACCACATTGGAATGATCTACATACTTGGGTTTATAAATAAATAGTAAATGTATGAAGGTGATTATGTCTCCCCTTTAATAAATATTTGATGTTGGCTTGAACCTTATTTTTCATGGGATCTCTATATTGCATTTTGTTGGTTCGGATTTCTTATTACACTGCATTAGAAAATATGCATGAGCCATGGATAATAGAGTAACTAGCTGGAGTGGTCAGCCATGATTTTATCCATGGAAATTTTCAACTCTTTGGGTATGATTATAATTAATTTCATAATGGTAAATGGTTTCTATACATTAATTTCCTAATAGAACTAAATTGAGGGTTTTTTAAATTTAGGTATTTTCTCTAAGATAAGTATCAACAAAATTACATACCCTTCCCTTAAACTGGCTTAATTAATATCTTAATCATTATGCCCCACTTGGATTCATTATTATGAGTCTATTTACATTGATAATGTTTTTCTATATATTATGTGTGAGGTGGATAGATTTAGTTAGAAATTGATGCCCTCCATTATATGATTACGTTAATACTTCCCTTAAATGTTATGCATATCCCCTTACTAGACTTTAAGTTTTGTTTTATAATAAAAACCAATTTACCACCCAACCCACCCCCCCCCCCCTCCCCTCAATAGTAAAACTATGTTATACTCCTATGGTTGGATTGGTTTTTCCTCAAATCAGTTGGGTTGAAATTACCAATCTTGGACTACTTATTGGGTTATTCCATTTGATTGAATGAGGTCACTTTATTACTTGGTTTTAGATTTATTGAATTAATTATAGGAATTAGTGTTGGTTGTACATTATAATATATAGGCCAACTTGAGATCATTTTATTTTATTAATGATATGCCTTCCTCCTTTTGACTTGATGGAGTTAATTTGGAGATTGTCAATTGGACCCCTTCTGCTAATTATTTTATGCTCAGATAAGCCTCTTGGGTTGAGTAATGGACTTTGGATAGACCTATCAGTCTTTCCATTTAGATATAATATAAGATGATTTATGGTGTAAATCATCTTCCATAAAGATCCAATGTATGACTTGGGCATTACTTAGGCCAACTGATTCAGCTGAGTGTTGTGGTTTCATGTTGATTATATTATTTCTCTCACTTTTTGTTGATTATTTTTATAAGTTTATATTGTTATCTTAGTATTATGTGTATATCTCTTACTCCAATTGAGTACCTAGTTAATTAAATCCTCCAATAAGATGGTGGTTGGGGTTGTAAGGGATACCGATGGTTGGGATCATAGAGCTAATTTCAATGGGTATTCTTACCATGTTCATCCTTCTTCATTGATGCACTTTAATTTGTATACAATAGTTTATATTTTATTCATACATGTTGGCATATGATGCTAGCATTTTAGATTGTAGTTGATTATACATTTCATGTTATGGTTTTATATTATTACCTTATGCATCCTTGTAATATTAATATGTTGGAAAAGGACATTATTGTACATGATGTTGATAGTGGAGGCATTTTTTATGATAGTGGCTTGGTTCTTGTGTAATCAGCCAACTATAATTATTTTCCTTGGTATGCATATATGTGTTCAATTATATTCCCACATTAGAACAATAATTATATCCTCATTTGTATAATGTATGATTTGGTTTTTATATGTTATTGTATGTAATTGGTGGTAGTACAGTGATATAATTTTTGATGTTCAATATAATCGAAGTTGTAAAAGGTTATATTTACAACAATAAAATTTATATTATCTTTAGACTTGAATTTATATGAAAGTAATATGGTGTTTCCTTAGATTATGATGGAAATATTTTGAGGTTTTTAATTTCAATATGGGATTTGTGTATATAGCTATATAGATTTATGATGAATACTTCCTGGTGACATTCTCATGGCACAGAATGCCTATTCAGTATATGGACTTAACTCTTATTTATGATAATAACTTGATTATATCTAATTATATTGAGAGATAATGTCATTGTGGAACATGTTTGGTAACATCTTAGACTTGGGCTTAAATTAGTAACCATAGATAATTATACAACATGTTCTATGATATATGCATACTCTTAAGATTCTTTTATTATGATGCTTTATGAGTTCATGGTTTCATGGTTTATAACATTGGATGAAAACAAGTTGTTATAATTAGATTATGAAAATATTTCCTTGATGAATCAAATCAATGTGTTTCATTAGTATAATATGTCAAACTTGATTAGCAATGGTTACTAGCCCATATTGTTATTTAGATATCCATAATTATAGAAATTATTGGTTGTAGCATGTGGCTAGACATGACTATGAACATTAATCTTGTACTATTATATATTGGAATTGAATTAAGTACGATATAAATCCATATATTGTGTGATACCTATTTTTATCAATAGTGGGTATATATAAAGTTCATGGTGTTGTGCATAGTTAGCACTTGGTGATGTTACACTGTTATTGATTATTTTTTATATGAATCAATACTTTTAGTGGTGGTATCAATTTAAGATAGCTTATTTCTATTACTTAATAAATGAAATAAAGCTTGATTAATGTTATCTTTATACTTTCCTATATTATGGATTAGGGATTATACCAATAATGGTTTTGTAGATATTTAGATTTATGGCATGTTTTATAAATTCTATTATTTCGATTGTTTATAATGCAACTCTTGATTAATTGAAGGGTTTTCATATTGAAATTAATTATTTAATGAGACATATGGTCATTGGGTTATAATTTTTATGCATTATTAAAATTCATAAGAGTATCTCAAGAAGAAATTATTGATATTCCTTATGTTATGATTATTAAATGGGAATGATCCTAGAATTGGGAAGAAGCTTACTATGTTATGTGTACTTATAATGTTTATATCATGATCCATGGATTAATAGTCTACCTAGGAAATGAGTTATAAAGTCATCACTTTACCTTAAGGAACACATGAGTTAAGGCATGATATTATTAAAGTAATGAATTCTTGCATGGTCATACACATGTTAATTGAATGGCATGAACACCTATGATTATACATTAGTATGGTATTATAACCAAAGTTAAGTAAGAAATATTTAGGTGTAAGAACCCTATGGATGGATTATAGTATGGTATACATGTATCATGAAAAGTAATTGATTTCCTAATGCAAATTATATGCTTAATCATTAGGATGATCATGTGTGTGATATCATCTACCATGAGCTAAGAGTATTGTGTTTCATCTAATTTAATGAGAATAATCTATAAATATGGAGTTTTATCTTGTGTATGACCTTCTTCAACTAAGAAACAAAGGTCTAATGTTCACTAAGGAACTTAGATCATGGTATAGTGATCTAATGGGGCTAGCATATGGATCGACCCTTTGTTTGTTGGACCCAAATTATCTATAGTCACTCAATAGCCTTGTTGTTTTAGATTTAGTAATGGATTAGATATCTAAACTTGTTGATCTCATGATGTGATAAGACTTACCTAAGTTAGTGAGATGGACCCCTTTTTTTTCTTTTAGACCTCCATGTTTAAGTATTTCACTTCTATCATATTTCATTTTCTTATCTAACAATTGGCTAACCAGACATTCTTAGATGTGCTTAATTATATTTTAATTATTTATATAATTATCCATTTGGGATAATTGGGATGCTAGTTGTGGGTCGTTAGTACTTCTTGTAGAGTTTGTTGAGATGCATTCCACTGCATTAATTTTATGTAGTGGGGCTTTTTGATGTTCCTTTATGTACTATGTAATATATTTCTATTTTTTTTAAGGGGGGGGAGGTTTATCTAGTATCATAACTTGTGATTTAATATTTTTGGATGAGTTTTGACATGTTAAACTAATTTTAGCATATGATTGAAAAGATGGTTGAGCTTTAGTGTGATTATGCATACCTTTAAAAGGGGTTATATTTTTATGATTTAATTTTGGGTGATTTTAAATTTGATAACATTGATGTGTATATGTTTTTTAAGGCTTAATTATATCAACATGTGTGTTTATGCCTTTGGATGGATGAGTAACAGTTGTATGGTTATGTTGACTTGCTGAAATTGAATTGGCACATTGTATGTTGAGTCCATACTAAACCATGGGTAAAGTTATATAACTTTTGTGGATAGACATATACCTTATATGTTTTGATAAGGCTATGATATGAAATTTATAAAGGAACTTATCCTCTTGGGTGAATTAAATATTGCTCTATTATGCAAGCCTAAGGTGCTGGAAATTCCTACAATATGGAATGTATGTGTGTGTAGAAATTAGTAAATTTTTGAAATGAATTTATGATGTTACACTTATCCTTAGTTGGGTTAACCCTTTTTTAACCAAGTTGAATCAGGGAAAACATTACCTATCAACTATTGACTTATATGGGTAAGTCAATGGGAGATTGTTGATATTTGCTTCACCCTTAGAATTAAGGAAATAGTGTTTAGTATCTATTGTTGAATTGTATCGGTAAGTCATTAGTAGATACTTATAAAATTATGACCTCAAGAAGACAAATGGTTAGGCTCAAACTTGGAGGGATGTATTGAGTGAGAGTGTTTACTTTACTTGGGTAAACTAGTGAGGCTTGGGATCTCTTATTTTAAGGGAGCATATTGAGCCAAATTTAGAGATTGACCTCATTTATGTATTTTGGTATCCTTTAAGTTTGATATAGAAGCGTGTGGATTCCTGAATCCAAGGGGATGAAATTAAATAAGTATATGGGGATGTTTATTCCTTTTTTTCATCTTTTATGTTCTTTTGATCATGGATATGCTTACATCTATGATGGTTATTTGATCATGAATAGGTTAATTTCCATGAGGATGTCTTGATAACCATGGACATGTTTTACATCCATGGGGATGTTTGTTTTGATTATGGATGAGTTATACATCCATGAAGATGCCTATTTCAAAACTTGGTTATGTTTTGGAACCCATGGGATGTCTATTGTGATATAGATATGTCCTACATCCATGTAGATGTTTATTGTGAGTTCAGTTAAACTTGTTGATTGTGAGAAATTGTAATATCCATGTTAGTGATATAGCATTCACCCCATGCCTTGGCTATGTCCACCCTTTCTAAAAGTGATGTTGCATCAAATTAAAAATTACTATTTTACCTTTGACTTGTTGGATTAAGTCAACTAGAATAATAGTGATATAATCTTATTGTTGGAATCATGAGGTAATGCTTTAGTGCTAAGCATAGGATATATTGAGAGGGGGGGTGAATTAGTATATCATAAATCTTATATACATTCCCTTAATCAAATTACACTTTAACATACATTCAAGATATGCAATAAAACTAAAATAATAAACACCACACAAGATAGAGAGAGACACCAGATTTAACATGGAAACCCAATGTGGCAAATACCATAGATAATAATCTCAAGTATATGAATGAGCACCAAATCAAACTATAAAATTTTAAAGCACCAACTTTCAAGAGCACCAACCCCTTTGTTGAGCACCAACATAACAACTATTCATGAGCACCAACCCATAAGAGCACCAACCCCTTTGCTGAGCACCAACATAGAAATAATTTGTGAGCACCAACCCATAGGAGCACCAAACCCTTTGATGAGAACCAAAACAACAATAATTCATGAGAACCAACCTAGAGGACCACCAACCCCTTTGTTGAGCACCAACATATCAACTATTCATGAGCACCAACCCACAGGAGACCCAACCCCTTTTATGTATACCACATAACTATCTCTCATTATTTTTATCTTAACAAATGATAGTTCATTACAATATATCTTTCCTCTCTCTCCTTTACTCTTCTAAGCTAGATATAATAATTACAAATCATTCTCTATCTCTCACCTTTGCTCTTCTAAGCTAGACATACCAAATACAAATCATACTCTATCACCTTTGCTCTTCTAAGCTAGATATAGAAAATACAAATCATACTCTCTCACCCATTACAAATGGCTTTTCAAGCCTTTATTTATAGCTTTCCAAATGACCTTTGGCCTTCCCCCTTTGTGACCCTTCAATCCTCATGGAAAATGGCACCAAAATTGCATGACCCTTCGTATCCTTTCATTTGAAAAGTCATATAGTGACACTTCATAAGAAAAATAATCATTTCCTCTTTTGTCCTAATCTTGGTGACTTTTTGTATTCCTCAAAGTGTCCCTTCATGAGTAATTGTGTCCTTCCTCTTTTGTCTTCACTTGGTGACTCTTGGAATTTCGCAAGATGACTCTTCATGGGAAAATGCATCCCATTCTTCTATTGTCTTTACCCTGTGACTCTTCTCCATGGGCCCTTCTTTTATATTATATGTAACCAAAAATATATTCATTAATATTAAATAAATATTAGCCAAGATATAATTATTAAAAACATCATTAAATGTAATAAGGCCTTTATCACCAATAATGCTAAACCTTTGACATCAATGACAATACTTCCAACAATCTACCCCTTTGTCATTGATGGCAACCTCAATCCTAAAACTACCACATCTTGAAACCTACACTTACTATCACTTGCAAAGCATACAATAACTCCCCCTTACTGTAGTAACATGTACCCATTCCCTGTACCTATTTTTGCACCTATACCTGTAACTTTTATTTTCCCCCTTTGACATCAATGGGAAAGGGCCTACTTGGAGCTAAAACTTAGCTCCTCCTCAACTGATGTTGAACTTCAATGGCAAGAAGTAAAATAAATTACTCCCAACTCCTCTTGTAGATCCTTGAATGTGTCCTTTGATCGTGCCTTTGAGAAGATATCTGATAATACATATAAATTATTTCCTATCCTTTGAACATCTACAATAAAATCATTTGAATCTTTTCTTCTAATCTCACAACCTTCTACATGAAACTTTAATGTGTATCCCTAATCACATATTTGACTTACACTCAATAGATTATGCTTAAGACCTTTTACATAAAAAACATTCTTAGTCTTAGTTCTACCATTATCCAAACTCAAAGTACCTTTTCCGGCTATCTTGTTAGTGGTTTTATGTCCAAATTTCACTCTACCACCATTGATATTCTTAAAGGTTATGAATTTTCTCTTGTCTCATATCATGTCCCTTGAATATCCACTGTCAATGAACCATGGCTGATCTTCATTTCTTGCATGCAAAGCTATCTGAACCAACATATAATATTTAGATTATTTCTTCTACCATGAACATGTCTGAACTTCTTCTTAATGAATGGAATCTTGAAACTTTGGTGCTTCTTTATTGATTCCACATGAGTTTCTTTCTCCTTATTTCTGAAACTATTAGCTCTTTTTCACCATTCTAATTTCTTATGACCATATCCATTTGAAACACTTTATAACTTTTAAACACTACATATGCAAGAAACATTCTAATAGCCTCTAACCTTAACATTGGTGCAAAAGTTTCTTCAAAATATATTCCCTCAAATGATATAAAAAATAATATGTCAACTCACCTTCTTGTCATGCAACATAGCCAAGACCCAATAGCATCCACCATGCTTCAATTTTTCTTAAAAGTGTCTCTTAAAGCCTAGAAGAGACACCCCACACAAAGGGTCCTAGAAATAAATCTCAGGAGATTCCCACATCTCCTCTATTTCTTCCTTATGTCTTTCTCTTAAAATCTATTTAAGCATGTCTAACTAATTTGACTTACTAACCTCATTATTTATGATGTTTTTCATCTTCTCAACTCTTGCAATTATCTTATCTTGACAAGGCTCATGCTCAAATGTAACAAGATATTTTTCACAGTCCTCCCTATCTAATTCTTTATCTATTATAGCAAGTAATTTATTCTCACTCTTAAACTCAACCTAATCAACCTTTACTACTTTAGGTATCCAAACCTAAATTTGAATCTTCTCATATCTTCTAGGGGCTCTGTATCCTTTGACATACCTTGAAGATCTCTTTACTTTATTTGGACATAATTTAGGAATATGGCCAACCTTATGACAACAAAAGCAAACAACATTTTTCATACCTTCTTCTTAAATTTGACTGAGATCTCCCTTTGATTGATTGCTTCTCATACAATCTCTTGCCCTATGACCAACATGATGACAAATAAAACAATTTCCATGAAAAGAATTTGAAAACTTGAAAGCATTGGGCTACCTAATTAGCTTCTTTAATTTGACTTTAAAACTTGTATCCTTCTTACCTTGGACTAATATTTCATGATCTTTCTCAACCTTGATTATGATCTTCTCATGATTATCCTTTAAAGATCCTAACTCAACCATCAACTGATTACACTCTTCTTATCTTGATTTCAAACTTGAATTTGCAAACTCTAGCTAATTCTTAAGATCCTGAATAAATATCTTATTTTCTTTTACTTTTATAGCCAACTTAGAATCCAAGATACACACCTGTTCCTTAAGATCCTGAACCACAAATTTCAACTCTTGATTTTCCTTCTTTAGCTGCTTGGCCATCTTGTGCTTTCCTTGATCTACCTTCAAGTTGTTAAACCCTTTCTAAAGAACCTACTCTGATGCCAATTATTAAGCATGGGATATATTGAGAGGTGGGGGGTGCATAAGCATATCATAAATCTTATAAAATTTCCATTAATCAAATTATATGTTAGCATACATTCAAGATATGCAATAAAATTGAAATAATAAACACCACACAAGATAGAGAGAGACACTACATTTAATGTGGAAACCCAATGTGGGAAAAACCATAGAGAACAATCTCAAGTATATGAATGAGCACCAACTCAAACTACAATATTTACAAGCACCAACTTGAAGGAGCACCAACCCCTTTATTGAGCACCAACACATCAACTATTCATGAGCACCAACCCACAGGAGCACCAACCCCTTTGTTGAGCACCAACACAACAATAATTCATGAGCACCAACCCATAGGAACACCAACCCCTTTTCTAAGCACCAACACAATAATAATTCATGAGCACCAACCCATAGGAGCACCAACACCTTTGCTGAGCACCAACATAGAAACTATTCATGAGCACCAACCCACAAGAGCACCAACCAATTTTATGTATACCACACAACTATCTCTCAATGTTTCTATCTCAACAAATGATAGTTCATTACAATATCTCTTTCTTCTTTCTCCTCTACTTTTCTAAGCTAGATATAATAATTACAAATCATTCTCTATCTCTCACATTTGCTCTTCTAAGATAAATATAGTAAATACAAATCATACTCTATCTCTCTCCTTTGCTCTTCTAATCTAGATATAACAAATACAAATCATACTCTCTCACCCATTACAAATGGCTTCTCAAGCCTTTATTTATAGCTTTCTAAATGACCTTTGGCCTTACCCCTTTGTGACCCTTCAATCCTCATGGAAAATGGTGCCAAACTTGCATGACCCTTTGTATCCTTGCATTTGAAAAGTCATATGGTGACCCTTCATAAGCTAAAGCATCATTTCCTCTTTTGTCCTTATCTTGGTGACTTTTCATATTCCTGAAAGTGTCCCTTCATGAGAAATTGTGCCCTTCCTCTTTTGTCTTCACTTGGTGACTCTTGAAATTCCCCAAGATGACTCTTTATGGGAAAATGCATCCCATTCTTCTTTTGTCTTTACCTTGTGACTCTTTGACTTCTCCATGGACCCTTCTTTTGTCTTATATGAAACCTAAAATATATTCATCAATATTAAATAAATATTAGCCAAGATATAACTATTAAAAATATCATTAAATGTAATGGGGCTTTTATCACCAATAATGCTAGACCTTTGACATCAATGACAATATTTCTAACACTTAGTGGCTATTTATAGATTAGATAGGAGAGTTATCCAATAATTCCAAGGTATAATAACTTAGGAGGACCAATGGTGTGGCTTGATCTTGGAGGGTCTAGTAGGTGAGTATGACTGACTTGATTAGGAAAGTTAGAGAGTTTTAGGGATCTCTTATTATTATCAATTAACATGAGCCATCTATCCATGATGCATGAACATTGTTAGTAAATTTATGGAGACTCATGGGGATAGATTTTATAGGCCTTGTTGGAACACAACCATCTTGAGAGGAAGGTGATCATAACTTGAGATCCCTAAGACTGATTATGTGTCTTATAATATGGATATTTCATGTCATTTGGATGGCATCTAGACATCAAGTGACCCAACGGGAGTTATGGACCCTTGTGCTTCATGCCAGGTGTGTTAATTATTGTGATGTGAAATTACCTTGGTAAAATTATTAAAATTGATCTGGAAGATTTTTTTAAATTATGGTTTTTAATTATTTTCCCATCTTAATTCTTTCATTTTCCCAATTTAAATATTGTATTTATTATTCCCACCTTTAGTTCCACATGGATTGGTTTATGGGATATATTTTAAAATTAAACCCAAATTTAATTAAATATAAAATTTAATTAAGTTTTATCCACTCTTTTATTCTTCCCATGTGGATGGGTTTAAAATAAAGAAGAAAAATACCATTCCCCCCTTTTTAATAAAAATTTATTCCCATATTTCCCATTCCCACATGGAATCCCCACATTGGATGGGGGGCATGGAAGAGTTTTTATTAAATTAAACATTTTATTCCACTTATTTTTCCCCATGTGGAATCACTTTAGATGGTGGAGATATTTTAATAGGAAATATTAAGTTTTAAATCTTTTAAACTTTACCTTCCTTTATACCATGCATGCTACAGTTATTCCCATGTGGATATTCTTATAGTCAACTATTTAGGATGTGGGATGTTGGTTTATTTAATGTATAGTTTTTATATTAATATCTCTTTCTTGACATGCATGTCCACCCACCATTTACTCCACTTGAACTTGCCCTTTTACATGGGTGGCATTTTTGTTGGAAACTAGGAAATTAAATGGTTTAATTCAATGCTTTATCTTTTATGTAGAATATTCCACATGTTAATGGTTTTGGTGGGAAGTTATATTATTTATGGGGAGATAATGGTATTGTGGAATTTTAATTATGGGCAAGCATTTTGATGAATCAAGTATGGATTTTTAATGTCTTATAAATTATGGGATTTTTTCCTTCTTGTTTTTATGCAGCTTATTCAAAGTTTAACTGTAATTCAGGAAAATGAAGGTTTTAATCCAATATTGACTATATACAATATTATTTCATTTTATATTGTAGATAGTTATTATGGAGATAGAAAATAGAGGGAAATAGAGAATAGAAGAAATACATAATTGTATTTTTGTACATGAGAAATTTTTTGGGAATAGTCAGTTGAGGCCATTTTACCTATTATAAAATATTTTTTAATCTATATAATTATATAGAGGGGTTTGTAAAACCATAAGGTAGTTTATAAACCTTTTTTATAGTGTTTTGCTTCCTTGGAGAGAGAGAAATTGCCCATTTTAGAGATATATATTTGTAGGTGATTATTTTAGAAATGAAGGGCATTTGTGATTTGAGATCAAAGTTTAGATTATTTTCACAAAGGATAAAAATATTATTTGAATGTGTTATCTAAACAATAAAATAATGAGTTTAAAAAATACTCATTCAAAATTGTTCAATTAATTTTACATTCAAATTTAAATAAAATCCAATTCCTTTGATTTTAATTAATTTTTTTAAAAATGACTTATTATTAAAAAAACCATTTAAAAAAAAAATATTGATTAACAGGGGTTAATTAATATTTATATATCAGTTTGGTATCATAATAGTTGATCAACGGGGTTTAACAGTGTGATTTACCTGTGGTTAACACTTTTCTATTTGATAATTATTGTAGTTGGTTCAATTGTGTGTTGAATACAAGAATAGGTGAACTATGGGAAAGTTATCAAAACAAGAAAATATTGATGATATTGAGTCATATAATCAACATATCCAAGAATATAATTGTCTCTTGAGATCAAAATTCCACTCCATGGAAGAGGATATTGAAAATTTGAAATATGATTTGCAAACCAAGGATGAGCTCTTGGAAAAGTTGCATAATGGTGAATGAATGAAGAAATTACCTTCCACATCAGATTTAGAAAGAATGACATATGAATTCACTATAATTAATTCATCATGTAGTACTTCCTCTCATTTAGTTTTAGATATTACTTTTGGTTTTTTGAAAAACACACTAAGGGTATTAGGTTCAAACTATTAGATAAAATGGGAATTGAAGGAAGAGGCCTTAGTAAATATGGACAAGGCATAAATAACCCTATATAGGTAGAGGATAGGTCTTATTTTTTAGGTTTGGGGTATATTATTAAATGAATGGAAATTGGAGAGAGTTGTAAATCTATAGTAGGAAGATAAGCTTCTAACTACCAAGAATATAAGCCACTAGTTTTTTTAGATTAAAGCATCACAGGTGGATGAGAGATGTAAGAGAACTAGAAGAAGTATTGAGATTCCACCTCCTTTTTATTAAAAAATACATATCTCTAAAAATTTAGTAAATTCTAAAACTTTTAATTTACTCTTTCAGTTTGAACAATAAGGCTATGATATACAAAAATGTGGTATACTTCTCCTTGTACTTTTTGTGCATTAAATAATCACTTTTTGCTTATTATTGGAAACTAATATCTCTGATAAATAAGTTTTTTAATTTTTTGAAAGATAGGGTAGGCGATAATGATAATTCAAAGGTGAGAAATGATAAACAGGTTTCTTCAACCAATAAGGACAAGAGGAACTTTTGCACTCACTGTCACAAGAGTGGACACAGAGTTGAGAAATGTTGGAAACTTCAACCATCACTCTATCCTAAACATGGTAAATATTCCAATGTATATATTAGTTATGAAAATAAGGATTATTATCATAGGTTTTTTGGTCTAAATATCCATGTAGTTTTTGTGGATTAGATAATCATTGTGTTGCCTTATGTTGGAAAAGAAAACTAGTTAGTAGGATATCTGTGTTTTCTAAAGAGAAATAAGTGGGTAATAATTATTGTACTGATTGTAATCTAATTGGTCATATAAATGATAAATTTTGGGTATTTCATCCACAATTATTTCCTAAGTATTGCAAGATCTATGAAGAATGATACATCCATGAGCAAAAAATAAGTTTTTTTAAACCCACCAATTTTGGAAACAAAATAAAGAGTAAGGCCACTTCTCTACTGATTATCCACGAATGATTCCATTCTTTTTTGATTTGGATGATAATGATAATTTATTTTCAAGTGTTAATTTTTCATATCTATGGTATTAATTAACATGCATATGTTTAAAGCAATTTTGATATTCCATGGAATATATTTTGAATTTAAACAATTTTGGAGCTACTAGCTATGAAGAAATATGAGTGATAGGTTTATCATATTTGGATTATTTTTCTCATATTTATGGTTTTGATAAGCTCTATTTTTAAATATCCTAATAATTTTTTGAGTTCTTGATGCATTGAAAAAGGAATTATCTCATGTTTAAAACTTGAAGATAATTTTAAAATGATTTATGATTCTAATTTGGTTTATTGGAATAACCTGTAGAGAAAAGCCAAGGGACACATTTATCATACTTGGATTATTTTCTAACATTTTGGTTTTGGAAAAAAATCATTTTTAAACCTTGAAAACAATATATGTAGACTATATGGGACATGATTAGTATGTCTATTTTGATAAAATTTGCATTTCAGTATATCTGTTGTTAGTTTACATTGTACAAATAGAGGCTTATAAGACCCTTTCCGTGAACCATTTATAATTATAATAAATTTTAAATTTTTTTGTATCCATGTATTATATTTGAACATTTTTTTATAAATATAAAATATGTTTACAATTAACATGTATGTTTATTTCACTAACAAACTGGTTTGGAATTGTACTTGGTGATCATTTTGTAGTGATTAGCAAATTCACTGTTTTGGAGATGTGACATTTGAGTAGGTAGTTTGCTTCTATCTACAATTTGGTATTGGGTAGATATTTATTTCACTAGAATTTTAGGGATTATTTTGATTTTTGAATTGTTACCATGATATTTTGTAGTGATATTTTATAGAGTGAACCATTTGTAGATTCAATGGATGGCTTGACCTTTTGGGGATCAAAAGAGTCTTACAGGATATATTTTAAAATTAAACCCAAATTTAATGAAATATAAATTTTAATTAAATTTTATTCACTCTTTTATTCTCTCCATGTGGATGGGTTTAAAATAAATAAAAATACCTTTCCCCCCATTTTAATAAAATGTTGTTCCCATAATTTCCATTCCCACATGGAATTCTCTTTTACACATTAGATGGGGGGCATGGAAGAGTTTTTAATAAATAAAACACTTTATTCCAGTTTCATTTTCCCCACATGGAATCACTTTGGATGGTGAATATATTTTAATGGGAGATATTATGTTTTAAATCTTTTTAACTTTATCCTCCTTTATACCATGCATGCTACACTTATTCCCACATGGATTTTCTTGAATTCAATGGATTTAGATGTGGGACATGGGTTTATTTAATGAATAAGTTTTATATTAATATCTCTTTCTTAACATGCATATCCACCCACCATTTACTCTACTTGCACTTGGCCTTTTTCATGGTTTGCATTTTTGATGTGAAGTGGGAAATTAAATGGTTTATTTCAATGTTTTATCTTCTATGTGAAATCCTCCAATTGTCAATGGTTTTAGTGAGAAGTTATATAATTTATGGGGAGATTATGGTAGTGTGGAATATTAATTATGGGAAAACATTTTGATAAATTAATTATGGAGTTTTAACATCCCATAAATTATGGGATTTTATTCCTTCTTATTTTCATGCAACGTATTCAAAATTTTACCTATACTTCAAGAAAATGAAGGTTGTTAGCCAATGTTGGATATATACAATCTTATTTCATTTTATATTACAAATAATTATTATGGATATAGAGAAAAGTGAGAAATAGAGAACATAAGAGATACAAAATTATATTTTGTATAAGGGCAAAATTTTGGGAATAACTAGTTGAGGCTATTTTGCCTATTACAATTTTTTTTTTTAATCTAGATAATTATTGAGATGGATTTGTAAAACTAGAAAGTATTTTATAAACCTTTTGAGAGTGTTTTTTCTCCTTGGAGAGAGATAAATTTCCCATTTTAGAGATATATATTTGCAGGTGATCATTTTAGAAACAAAGGGCATTTGTGATCTGAGATCAAATTTCTTTAGAGGTTGATCAACCTATTTCAAGTTATTCAGGGTTGTAATTTTAATCATTGTATTTACATATTATTTAAATGAAATAGTTCAAATGAACCTAAGGATGTAGCCATTTGGTGAACCCTGTAAACAAATATTCTATGCCATTTTTTTTTAATTTCTTCTTTGTGATCTAAAATTCTTTCAATTTCTTTAATTAAATTATGGGAATGTTTATAAAGTGATTTTAAGATTTAATTGAAGAGAAATTATAAATTAATATTTATTTATTAGGGAAATTGGAGATTAATATTTAGTTTTCATCTAATCTAAGCAGATTGTAAAAGTCTTTATAACATTGGATTATTTGCACAGGGGATAAAAATATTATTTGAATGTGTTATTTGAACAATAAAATCATATGAGTTTACAAAATACTCATTCATAATTATTTAGTTAATTTTACATTCATATTTAAATAAAATTCAATTCTTTTGATTTTAATTAAATTTTGGAAAAATGACTTATTATAACAAAAATTGTTTAAAAAAAATAATATTGATTAGTAAGGGCTAATTACTATTTATGAGTCAAAAATACCTAAAACATATATGCATGACTTGTATTCATGTGTATCCTACTTCTATATTAAACTATTATGTGTTGTGTAATTATTAGTTTTCATTGATTTTTCTAAATCATGTAAAATTGTGTCTTTAATATACTTGTGCATGTAGTTGACCTTGTGAACTCTCACATACTTGTCTTGATATCAACACTATTTTATAAGAATTCTATACACATGTATATATGTTTTTAACTATAAAATGTGAGAATGATGATTAATTACCATGTAAGGGATTCTCCCACTTTTAAAATTAACCATGTGAACCTTACTTTGATCTATGTTTTTAAAAAATATTGCATGAGTGCCTTGTGTGCATGTCTTGAAATAAATATGACTTAATGTTCTCAATAATTATATGCAGTAATATGGCCATAAATTTATTATGTGATGTGCCTCTCCCCCTCTGAAACCAACTTCTATTGAGTGGAATTTACTAGGGTATAATGTTATGGTGTGGGGTGTGATCTTGCATCATGACTCTAGTATTAAGTATTGGTGCTAGTATGAGGTTGAGGGTAGAGAAACACTGCATCCATAAATATTTTGATTGGGTAGGGACTAATAAGTGGAGTATATTTGAGCTAAAAATCCACTTTTCATTTTTTCACAAGTAGCCACCTAATTCATTCAAAGTTTACACCACATGTGCCACAAGTTGTATCAGAGTTGTTGCTAGAATCTGGATAATGCGAGTGTAATGGAGATGTGATCACACAAGTTGAAGCAAGTGCACACCACATAGATGCTAAAACAATTTGAAAATAACACAAGAATATAAATTGCACAAGAAAAAATGGAGAAAACTAAAATTTGATTAACATGAGATGGCCAAAGTGAGGACTACAAATAGGAGAGTAAGTAACTCCTCCACAAAAGGTGGACAAGGCACCCCAAGAATAGACAGTAACTCCTCCATGAAAGGAGTTGACAAGGTACTAAGAATAGAGAAGTAACTCCCATCAAGGGAGTTACTTATGACATTCTTATGACACCTATGACACCTCTATGACACACACCTCCACATAAGCTAGCTTATCCCACAAATGTAGGAAAACTCCATGTATGCACAAGAAATAAAATTTTCCTAATTAATAAATAGGGAAAAATAAAAACCTACACTAATACACCCCCCCATAAGTGCAGCTTAGGTGGGTAGTGTGGAAATAGAAAATGGGTCTTGGCAACTAGGCCTGATGAGGTACCCATGTACAAATGCAATCTCTCATAAGATAGAGAAAAGGAGAAAATTCGTAAGAAAAAACTCCCCCCCAAAAGAGAGACATAAAAGAAAAGAAGAGGCTAGAAGGCCCCCCTAAAGATGATGCTACTGTAGATGTGGATCGCACCCCAAGAAGAGCTCATAAATGAATGATCTTGCTCTTAGTGAAAGGTTTGGTGAAGATGTCTACAACCTACTCTAAATACTGGCAAAATATCAAGTCAATGACCTGGCTATTAATAATCTCTCGAATGAAATACATGTGAATCTCTATGTGCTTGGTCCACTGGTGCTAAACTGGATTCTTGCAAATCTAAATGGTACTCTAGTTGTCAAAATAAATGATGGTGGACTGCTTGATAGGAATGCCAAACTCAGAAAGAATCCCTTAAAGCCAAATAGCCTCAGTAGCTGCATTAACAACTCCCCTGTACTCTGCCTCTATGGTTGATATAGCAATAGCATTTTACTTCTTTCTAGACTAACTGATAAGACTAGAACCTAGAGAGAAACTGTAACCAGAAGTGGACTTGTGAGTTTATGAATCACCAGCCTAGTCTGAATCTGTATATCCAACCAAGTCAACCTCTATGCCAAATCTATAATGAATCCCATATCTATGTGAACCCTATATGTAATGCAAGATCCTCTTAGATGCTTTCCAATGTATCTCATGAGGTTCTTTCATGAATTTGGAGACAAGTCCCACTGTATATGATATGTTGAGCCTGGTGTGAGTCAAGTAGACGAGACTACAACAAGTTGTCGATACTAAGTGGCATCAACCAATGGTGAAGAACAATCAGCCTCAAGCTTGACTCTTGATAGAAAGGGAGTCAGAGATGGCTTGCAATTAGCCTTGTGAAACTAAGCTAATAATTCAAGAGCATACTTAGGCTATGCAAGAGAAATCTCTAAATCTAATTGTGAGATCTCGATGCCAAGGAAGTAGTGCAATAAACCCAAGTCTGTCATGTCAAATATATCCTAAAGAGATGCCTTCAACACTGCAATAGTTGATGAAGAACTCCTAGTGATCAAAAGTTCATCAACATATAGAACCAAAATCAAGAGTGAATCATCCTACCACAAGAAGTAGACATTAGGATTAGAATGGCACCTAGTGAAACCCACTGTGAGAAGGAAGGAATCCATCTTAGAATACCAAGCCTGAGGGGCTTGTTTGAGGCCATATATATATTTCCTAAGTCTGCATACTAAGGAAGAATCTTGAACAAATCCTAGTGGCTACTCTATGTAGATCTCCTCCTCTAGGTCTCCATGAAGAAAGGCACTCTTTACATCGATCTGATGCACATCCAAACCATGTGTTGTGGCAATAGCCAAGGTAAGTCAGATAGAAGTCATCTTTGCAACAAGTATAAAGGTCTTTGAGTAGTTAATGCCTACCACTTGTGAAAAACCCTTGGTAACTAATCATGCCTTGTACTTAGTGAAGAAGTCCTGTAGGGTGTCAAAGTTGCTAGGACTTAGACTTATGAGTTTGTTTTCAAGCTCATGACATCTCATCTCATCAAGCTTCCCAAACAATTCTTCTAAGGTGTCCCATATGTCATTGGGAGTCTGAGAGGATGGAAGAGAAGTTCTGGAGAGACAGACAAGCTTAGTAATCCAAAGGCTTCATCACTATGGTTGTACCACTTAACCTTTTTAGCATCAGTATTGGGTTCTACTTTAGTACCCATAGTGATCTTATACAACCCTTTGCTTCTAAGAATGATTGGAATTATAACCTTCCATTCATGATATTTGAAGAGTGTTAGGGGTTTAAGTTTAAAATAATCCATTTTTAGCTGTATTTAGGTGAAGTTGTGTTGATTGCAAGTTGTGAATTTATGCAGAAAGGAAAATGAAAGTGAAGATTTACAAGTTGTGAAAAGCAATCACACCCCCCTAAAATATTGAGCCCCCCCCCAAAATATGTAAGTGCACACTCAAAATACGTCAGACTCAGCTGAGAATGTGTCTTAGAGCAATTAGTGCAAGACTAAAGCAAACAAGACGTCAGACTCAGCCGAAAATGTGTCTCGAGAGACCCAAATTTTAGGCACTTTATAAACTAGTGCATTTTTGACAAATAACAAGCCTATGCTATGGAGAATTGAATTACAAACACTTTTTCAAAAAATGGCAGCTAAATCCAAGCTACTATTTGCAAGATATTAAAGGTTCAATTTTCTCGTAAACTAGTGTTTTTACAAAAAAAACACTAAAACATTAAAAAAATGCCTATTTTGAGAGAGAAAGTGGCCTTCCAACCACTCATTGGATTTGACACAGAACGAGGAATCCAAAGGAGGTTTGTGTGAGGGGGAATTGGCCTCCCACCAACTCGGGCCTCACCCTTCATCTTCGACATGTGAAGATACAAGTTTTAATTGAAAACCCTCAAATTACAAAACTGTCTAAAAATTTAAATATTTAGTCAAATTGACTGATTTTTGTTTTACAAGTTAATTTAAACTAAAAACAAATGAAGCATAGAAAGAATGATCGATGCCACTTGTCCAAGGGGTGCCAAATGGGATGCCAAGTAAGGAAGGGGCGTACAAAAGCAAACAGTCTAGAATTTTGACTCAGAAAAGACAAAAAAATAAATGTGCAGACCTGATGGATGCTATATGGCCTGCTTGGCACCTTGCTGGGCAAAAAAATAAGCTAGAATCTGTTGACTTCAATGCATAGCAGGTCTGTGTAGAAGAATACAAGAAAAAAGCACCATATTCACAAAAAAATAGACCTATTTTAGACGTCATACAACTGATGGCGTGGCTGGAAGGAATGACTTCTGCTGTTGGAACTAAAGTTGCTTAGAGCTGCTCCTCCCTCTACTTCTTGCACACAACAATGGCACCCAAGCTAACTATTAAACCAGTACCTGAAGTGAAGACAACCAAGACACCCAAAGGCCAATAATTCCAAGGAAACGATACCAGAAAATATTTTGAAAGTTTTTTATTTATTTTAGATCAGATCTAGAAAATAAAAAAAATAAAGAGAACTCCACTCCTCTTGATTTAAAAATGAACTAAAATCATAACCAGACACACGATTACAGTTCTTGCTCTGATACCATATTGGAGTTGTTGCCAGAATCTGGATAATGCGAGTGCAATGGAGATGTGATCACACAAGTTGAAGCAAGTGCACACCACATAGATGCTAAAGCAATTTGAAAATAACATAAGAAGATAAATTGCACAAGAAAAAATAGAGAAAACCAAAATCTGATTAATATGAGATGGCCAAAGTGAGGACTACAAATAAAAGAGTACATAAGTAACTCCTCCATAAAAGGTGGACAAGGCACCCCAAGAATAGACAATAACTCTTCCATGAAAGGTGGTGACAAGGTGCTAAGAATAGAGAAGTAACTCCCATCAAGGGAGTTACTTATGACACCTATGATACATCTATGACACACACCTCCACATAAGCTAGCCTATCCCACAAATGTAGGAAAACTCCATGTATGCACAAGATATACATTTTCCCTAATTAATAAATAGGGAAAAATAAAAACCTACACTAATAAGTTGGCCATGGAATCTTAGTGCATATTCACCACTTTATAGATTTAGCATTCCTTTAGCCACCTATTTATGGTTGTGGTAAAATTAGTCTTTGTGAAATTCCATTATTTTACCCCTTATGAAGTACTAACTAGTCCTATACACTTGGACATTTATGTAAATGGGCAACGTGGTAGTTGTTAAAATGCATGCATGTGTCAGACTATAAGTAAAACCATGTTTTGGATAAAGTATTTTTAGTATTATACCTATTATAAATATTCTAGGATGAATATTTCTATTTTATTTTAGAATCATAACTAGAATGTGTTGGTGCAATTTTTATGCATACCATAGCCATAATGCGGTAGCCTCTAATGTTTTAGGATCTCAATGGAGGTAAAATCCACTCCAGGGCATGAGTTGTATGTATGTGTTTTATTTCAACCTATTAATGGAATATAAGATAGGGTATGCAGGTTATTGACAAGGTTTTTGGATGAAGGTGTGGTTCCTAAAAGATTGTGAAACCATAGGTGAATTGGATGGGTGGCTGGATTTTAATCTAAAGTGGGCAAGTCTCAAAATAAACTTAAAAAATATGGAAGGGTGAGGTAGAAAAGAAATATTCTATGGTTTTCAATAACTACTCTCTTGAATGGTTTTTAAAAGGATAAGCCCTCTCAGAAACTATGCCTATTATTAGCAATAATTTTACACACACAATCATACATGGCTAAGAAGTCTAAGGAAGATAGAGATGAAGGAAATTCACAAGCCTCAAACAAAGGTTTTTCCTTTTAGGGAGGCTATTGTACACCCTTAATCAAGAGATTATGGCTTAGGCTAGTGAATTATCCGAGGTAGCTATTACAAACATAAAAAAACTACATCCAAAAAAGAACTAATATATAATTATAATTATGAATCAATTTCAATTTTACTATATTAACCAATATGTTTACAGATATTTTAGTATTTGTTGCACACCTACAAATCAATACATCAATCAAAATAATCAAGAATCCATTCACAAATTTTGTACACTAAAGATTATTGAAACATAAAAATGAAGAAAGTAATAACTAATTACATATAAATTAGAATTAAAATACACAAACACATTCGTTGATGATCAAAACTAATGTTGCTCATGTATTCAAAAATTTTCTGACAAAAATCTAAGTTAGATTACAATTGTTTGTATAGACTTGGGGAAGGGATCACCGCATCTCCCAAGTTCATGTAAGGTCATTACATGTGATAGTTAGAACATGGAGTTCTAACTATGGAATAAAAATGTATACGAGTCTAATTACAGTTATCTATTTTAAAATAGAATTTGCTAAATCTATGCAACATGTGCATGTATAAAAATATAAAGGTAATTTTTTACAATTATAGCTCAAACTACATGTAAACTATAAATAGATGCACTATTTACCAAAAATGTACATGCCTCCTTTTATAGGTTGTGATAACAAAACCTACTAATCTTAGCCACCTTCAAATAGATCTTAGATATGCACCACTTTCTAATGCCACTATTTTTGTCTATGACTGGCTTGAATGGTGTGTTGTATGTTTACCCATGTCTTTATAAAGTATTCCTGTAAAATGATCTATAGGATCTTAACTAAAAGAATTGATAGTACTTAATTAATTTTACCTTTGATATTTTATGTAACTATAGCCTTCTCTTGTTCTTCTACCAGATCCTCACTACTTACATGCATGTTCATATTCTTAGTCTTAACTATGAGTCCCAATGTTTGTCAATAAATATATCACAGTCTAAAGATCTTCATGTTCTATCTATTTTTTTCTTTTGAAATGTGATGCATGTCAACACATGATTGAGTCTAAGATCTTTCAAAAGTCCACCTAAGACTCACACCATCAATCCTTAACATGATGGAATGCGAGCATGCCACTTGGTATCTCTATGTGGCCTTTATGTGTTTTAAATATTTTTATGCCACTTGGAAGCTCTTCTCTAGTTTTGGAACCTCTAAAATGTCCATATTGATCTCATACCATTGATATTTATGTACTAGTTTAATTCAATTTGTTGGATTTGTGTATTGGGCTCCCATGATGATGACACTTGTCATTCTTATAGAGTTTTGACATTTCAACTTACTCTTGCATTGTTTGATCAAATGGCCTTGAGTAGATGTATGCCATAGGGTCTTTATTTGAATCCAGATGGGTAATTTATGAGGCTAAATTTAGAATTCCCCACCTAAGACTCACACCATCAATCCTTAACATGATGGAATGCGAGCATGACACTTGGTATCTCTATGTGGCCTTTATGTGTTTTAAATATTTTTATGCCACTTGGCAGCTCTTCACTAGTTTTGGAACCTCCAAAATGTCCATATTGATATCATACCATCGATATTTATGTACTAGTTTAATTCAATTTGTCAAATTTGTGTATTAGGCTCCCATGATGATGACACTTGTCATTCTTACAGAGTTTTGACATTTCAACTTACTCTTGCATTGTTTGATCAAATGGCCCTGAGTAGATGTATGCCATAGGGTCTTGATTTGAATCCAAATGGGTAATTTATGAGGTTAAATTTGGAATTCATGCAATTTTCAACTAATGTCCTTGTGACCATCAATGACATCCACACAACTATCAAATTTAATTCCATAAGTTAGTCCATGACTAAGGTTAAATTTGATGTTTGCACAATCCTCCAATGATGTCCTTATAACCATCAGATGACATCCATGCAACTATCAAATTTAATCTCATAAGTTTAACATGTTGCTAATTTTAAATTTGGCATTTGTGAGACCATCAAATGACATTATCATGACCACCAAATGACATTATCATGACCATCAAATGATGTCTACATGACTATCAAATTTAATATCAGAAGTTTAACATGTAAACAATGTTAAATTTTATTTTCATGTAACCATAAAATGATGTCCTTGAAACCATCAAATGACATCTATACGACTATCAAATTTAATCTCATCAACTTGGCATAGGTCACTTCTTTGGGACTCGCTACTCTTGTAAGTAATATTGAAAAAGAAGACTTGGCATAATACTTTTGGAGAAAATATAAAAAAATACCCTACATAAATATTTTTCCTAAGGATTTAATATTTATTAAAATATGATTTGGGCATGGGATAAAATATTAAACTAAGCTCAAGACATAATGAAATGTTTTCTAAATAAGGGTGCCTCTTGGTAGTCTAGTATTTATTCAAGGCAATTGTTGTGAGAAAAATGTTTTAGGAATTTTTTGGGGGAATTATTTTGAATAAAATGTCTATAATAATTATCTCAAAGGATCATTTTCATCATATAAAATATTTGAAGGAATGCTTGAAGGTATGGTCTCAAAAGGGCCAAAGGATATAATATTTCAAACAAAATGTCTAATGGAATTGGATGAAGGGAAAAGGGCCTAAAACAAAAGTCCTGAAGGATAAGTCTTAGAGGGAAAAGGACCTAGTAAAAAGTCTTGAAGGGTAAGTGGCCATTTAAAAAATCTTGAAGGGTCTTTTTAAAAAAAATTCAAAGGTCAGTTCAAAAATTCTAAATGGCATGTGTCCTTTAGGGGAATTATTTTAGGACTTTTACATCAGACAAAATTTCTAAAGCACAAAGCCTAAAGGAATTGGTTGAAGGATAAAATCATCAAAGGGAATGTTTAAAAGGGATGAAGGGTCTACTTTGTGGAAAAAATGCCTAAAGGGTCTACTTCATTAGGCACATTTTGATGGGAAAGGGCCCTTACAAAAAGTCTCAAAGGGTAACCAAAATAGTACTAAAGGGTAAGTTAGAGGTAAAGGGTCCTTTTAAAAATCCTAAAATAATTCCATAAGGGGAATTGTTTTGGACAAAATTTATACAACAATTCTCTTGAAGGGTCATTTCTATCAGAAAAAAATGTTTGAAGGAATTCAATTGGTTGGGGGAATGTATCTTGGATAAAATGTCTGAAGGAATTGTTCAAAAAGGAAAAGGTG
Source organism: Torreya grandis (assembly GCA_037957365.1). Lineage (NCBI taxonomy): Eukaryota > Viridiplantae > Streptophyta > Pinopsida > Cupressales > Taxaceae > Torreya > Torreya grandis. The sequence continues at coordinate 609,620 of JARHVA010004871.1, read as the reverse complement.
TAGGACAAAAGTCCTTAAGGAAATGTGTGGAGGGGTTAAACAAGCATTTTAAAGGTTCCAAAGGAATTATATCAAGCAAAATGGCCACAATAAAAGGTTGAAGGACATATTGCACAAAGCCCAAAGGGTAGGTTGGTAAGGAAAAAAGGAAATTTAAAAATACTGAAGGGCACTTTATATCTAGAAATAATCTAAAGGGTCTAATTTGTAGGACATTTTTCCATGACAAAAGTCCTAAAGGATCTACTTTATAAAGGCTGAAGGGTCATCTAAATAAGGCTAAATAAATTTTTTTAGGGGAATTATTTCAGACAAAATGTCTACAATAATTCTCTTGAAGGCTCATTTTCATTGGATAAAATGTATGAAGGGTAAGTTTAGAAGGGCCAAAGGTCAATGTAAATTATGTTGGTAAATATTCTCATGACAAAAAATCCCATAGATCAATTCCATTGAAGGAATTGTTTCAGATAAAATGTCTACAACAATTTCTCTGATAAAGATAAGTTTGTAAGAATTCATATGTGGAAAAAATCCCAACAAAGACAAATAGGATAAGTCTGACACAATAAGTTTGAAAAGACAATTTGCATAAATCCCTAAAATAATGAGTCCTATGAGGATAACAAAGATAGTCCATGAAAACATTAGTCTATAATAATTCATTCAAATTAACAAACTTGATATAACAAAATATCTAATCTACAAAAACACAATACCAATTCCATCTTACTAAATTATGAAAGGTTAAATCATGAACTTTTCCTAGAATTTACATAAATATATAGAAGAGGGGGCTCAAAATGAAGACATTAATTTGAAAAAAGTGGGTCCCTATTCCCTTTATGGGAAAGGGGGTGTGTTAGGTAAAATGGAATGCATGTTGATTTTATGTTTGGATAGAGCAACACTAATATCTGATTAGGCAGTGTTTAAAATACTAAGTACCCACTTGAATCTTGGATAGAATGATGAAATTTGGGTAATGCCCTTAGATGGATGATTTTTGGATGGTGGGATTGGTATCCCCAGACCATCGTGTGAGATCACATGTGTTGGATAACATGTTGTAAGCCTTTGAGTTGCATTTGATACCTGATATGCCTTCTCTGGTGTTTAGTGTGGTTGGTATAGGATGCTAAACTAACTTTAAATAGTTGATAGTGTAGTGGATTGTCCCTAATAGTATAGGTTACTACCCTTGTGTAATGACATTCTATAACAAATATTCATAGGATTTTGCATGTAGAATAATGTTATCATGGAAGATTCCACTCTTATTTGAGATTTTGGTTGTAATTTGGTGGGTTTGGATGATTATTTTGTTGACCTCAAGTAGTAATTCTGTGTGTTGACACAAGTGATTATGACCCTAGTAAAGATTTATATTCAGATTGTTAATTTGGTTTAGACATCACTTTTGTCTTGTGGTTCTTTAGCTATATTTTCCTATGGGAGAGTTATTATTACCCTTACTGGGAAGATTATTAAGGTAAGTGTTAGCTGATATGTTTTGGGATACTATATGCTCATGATTATTTATAACCACCTTCATAAATGGTTGGGATGGTTATAACATTGGTATGATATTGAAATTAATAGCTATTACCTTAGAATTTTGTTGAATATTGTATAGATATTCATTTGGTCGACCTATTTATAATTGGTTTTATCAAATTCTAATTTAAGTTGATGGCATTTTTTGGCATGAGATTGGAAAATTTCTAATAAAATTGGATTTTTAGGTGGAATATTCCATTGTATAGTGCTATATAAGTGTTTTTTTCCATATCAGTGTCATAAAGAACACATGAAGGTAAGAAGAAGGCTATTAATCAACCTAATGTATTATTGAATGTGACAGCCTAAGTGATATAAAATAGTAATTCCCACAAGATGAGGCTAAGGCATTGACACACTAAAAAATCTAGAGAGGTTATGAAGTCATGTTAATTGGTTTAGTTAGGAATTTTTTGAGAACTTTGTGTTTGACTATTGACATATTCCAGGATGGTTCCTCTTTAAGGAGGGGAGGATATCACTAACCAATCATGTGTCCCCCTTATAGATATTGGATTATAGCTTGCTTTAGCATGTTTTGATAGCACTTGGGATAATGAATATTGATGTTGGTTATGTTTCATATGGTTGTGATGTGAGATACCTTAGGTATCCATTTTGATATGTTATGTCATGGTTGAGGCTCACATTGGGTTCATTATAGTCTGATATGAATACTGTCTACACTAGATTCATTTTATATTATTATATGTATATGATTATTTAGTTAGTTACATTCTTATGTGTTATTGATATATCATGTTTTATTAGATATGGTTTGACATTGCCTACTCTTGTAGCTATAGGATATGTTCACAAGGCATGCTCAGGGTCATGGTTATTAGGACTAAATCTGATCCTTTTTCAACTATAGATGATTGTAATTTATTTCTTATTTCATCCCTAATGATTCATTAGACATTATAATTATTATTTTGACATCATTTAGGTATTATTAATGTCTTATTTGGTGGATGTAGGCAACAGACCATGATCTAGGTTTGACAGTGGGTTTGGACATCTCAGGTATAATTGTAAGAGATTGAGCAGTCAGAATGTCACTATGGTAGGTATAACATGTTCTATATGGTATTGATTAACCATCATTTATAGTCGTATTGTAATATTGCTTTTCATTTTTATTGGTATTGCCATATTTTTACGTGTGTATGTTGTTGTGGTTGCTTTCTTAGAGTATCAAGTTTTGGCATCATTATTTTCTCTTGCCTATCTTTGTGTGTTTGAGGTCATTTCCATGTTTGATTATTCTCCTTGGGTGTTATACACTTAATTTTGACATGTATGAGTGGCTTATCTTATTAGTCCAGTTGGTTTAGGTTTATCAAGACCAATGTGTGTCTCTTGACCTTAAAAAAATGTTTTAGCACATCTTTCATGGGTGATTGACTACTAAGAGCTTTGATCAACTCAAGAGACTTGTTGATTGTTTTTATTTGTCTATTTTTATATTTTGGGTTGATATTATGATTCCATTATTTACCATTATTATTTTGATGATCTTATTGATAATCATCATCATTATTTTTAATTGATTTATGAAATTATTAGTGTATTATTTAATGATTTTATTGATTACTATTTATTTAATAATCTATTAATTATTTTTAGTTAATGTTTTTAAATTATTTTAAGAAGATTTCATTATTTTAATATTATCCTATTGATTGGCTTGTGGAGTAAACTATTGGGGAAAACCAAAATGGAGAGGTTTATTATTTTATTATACTATATTTTAATATTATTTTGGTTCCTTCCTTAGGGGGGTTGACTGACACCATGAAGGGAGACTTGTATTTTTAGATATAGGGGATCAAACCTCGATAAGGGGTTGTGTTTTATTTTGGGGGAAGGATTATTTTCTTGGGAGAATTTTTGGTTCTATTTGGGGTGTTTTTGGCTACATGGACAAGCTAGGGGGAGTGTTTCCTTTTGTTTTAGGTTTTGGTTTTTAAAAAAATATAGGCAAGGGGTCAAAACTTCCATATTATGTATGTGGTAGAGAAATAAAAATGGATATGGGGGTAACATAGGTTTTATTTTGTTTTTTTAGGTATTTGAAATGGGTTGAGGGTATTCTTGGATGCCTATGCTATAAAACACATCAACAACAAGGGAAATATTTATTACCTCCCTAATCCCCCCTCTCTAATTTACATACAAGGGTTAAATGAATTATATACTCCATTTGGGGGAGAAAAATAGTAAATATATGATGTGTAGTATGACTAGGTGTGTGGCATAAGGCCTGGTTCAATAACCTTATGTTGGGGTGTGGGTCTTTTATGCTGAGATTTGGTGGAAGGCATGAGGTGTATGGCATGCCTGGACCATGGTGTTTTACCTTTATTTTTGGCTAGACATTGAAATAGGAGGGCATTCCCTAAATGAATATGTAGGACAAAAAACTAAAATAAAGGAAACATTATATTCTCTCCCAAATCCACAACCACATCAGAATGATCTACATACTTTGGTTCAAAAATACATAGTAGATATATGAAGGTGATTATGTTTCCTCTTTAATACAAGATCTAATGCTAGATTAAACCTTATTTTTTTGGTTCCGATCTCTTATTACCCTATGTTGGAAAATATGGAGGAGCCATGGATAATAGAGTGGTCAGATGGAGTGGGCAGTCATACTTTTATCTATGGAAATATACAATTCTTTAGGTATGATTATAATTAATTTCATAATGAAAAATGGCTTCTCTAAATTAATTTCCAAATAGAATTAAATTGAGAGTTTTTTAAATTTGGGCATTTGTTCTAAGATAAGTATTAGCCAAATTACTTGTCATGCCTTAAGTTGTATTAATTAGTATGTTAATAATTATACCCCATTTGGATTCATTATTATGGGATTTTTTACATTGATAATGTTTTTCTAGATATTATGTGTGAGATAGATAAATTTATTCATAACTTGATGACTTACATTATATGATTATGTTCATGCTTCTCTTATATGTTATATATATCCCCTAGGTAGACTCTAAGTTATGGTTTATAATAAAAACCATTTTAACCCTCCCAATAATAAACCTCTATTATACTCCTATGGTTGGAGTGGTTTTTCCTCAACTGGTTGGGTTGAAATTACCAATCTTGGACTCCTTATTGGGTTATTCTATTTGATTAAATGAGGTCACTTTATTACTTGGTTTTGGACTTATTAAATTACTTAGAGTAATTAATTTTGGCCATACACAGTCATTTTTAGGCTAAATCGAGTTCATTTTATGTTATGAATGTTATGCTTTCCTCTTTTTGACTCGATGGAGTTAATTTGGAAATTGTCAACTGGACCCCTTGTGATAATTATTTTACACTTAGATAGGCCTCTTGGGATGAACAATGGACTTTATATATACATTACGATCTAAAAATTTGGATATAATAGATCATGATTTAGGGTGTAAATCATCTTCTATAAAGATCCAATGTATGCCTTGGGCATTACTCAGGCGAATTGGTTTGGTTGGGTATTGTGGCTTCATGTGTACTATATAGTTTCTCTCACCTTTTGTTGACTATTATTATAAGTCTACACTAGTGGCTTAGTATTATGTGTCTACCTCTTACCTTGCCTGAGTACCTAGTTGCCAAAAGCCTCCACCAAGTTGATGGTTAGGGTGTTAAGGGCCAGTGATGGTTGGGCTCATAGGGATGGTTTAAATGGATGTTCTCCTTACCATGCTCATTCTTATTCCTTGATGAACTTGGATTTCCATATGATAATTTATCTCTTGCTCATACATACTAGAATATGATGTTGGCATGTTAGATTCTAGTTGATCATCCATTTTATGTTATGGTTCCATCTTATTACCTTATACATCTTTTTAATATTATTATGTTGTATAAGGACATTATTGTACATGATGTTGATAGTGGAGGAATTTTTTATGACAATGGTTTGGTTTTTGTGTAATTATCCAACTATAATTATTTTCCTTGGTATGCATATGTGTTTGATCCTATTCCCACATTAGAAAAATAGTTATATCCCCATTTGTATAATGTATGCTTTGGTTTTTATATGTTTTTGTATCTACTTAGTGGTAGTACAGTGATATAGTTGTTGATGTGCAATATAATTAAAGTTGTAAATATTTAACATTGCAACACCAATATCTATATTATATTGAGCCTTGAATTTATATGAAAGTTAGATGGTGTTGCCTTATGGTATGCTAGAAATGTTTTTAAGGTTTTTACTTTCAATATGGGATTTGTGTATATATCTATATATATTTATGATGAATACTACCTAGTGACATTCTCATGACATGGAATGAGTATTTAAAATATGGACTTAACTCTTATTTATGACAATATCTTGATGATAGCTAACTATATTGAGATACATTGTCATTGTGGAACATGTTTAGTAACACATTAAACTTGGGCTTAACTCAGTAATAATTGACAAATATATAGCCTATTTTATGACATATACATACTCTTACATGTTATTTTATTATGATGTTTTATGAATTCATGGTTTCATGGTTTATAACCTTAGTTGAAAACAAGTTTTTTTAATTAGATTATGTGGATATTTACTTGATGACTCAAATCCATGTGTTTCATTACTATATTATGTCAAAATTGATTAGAAATGGTTACTAGTCTAGTTTTTTACTTAGATATCTATAGTTTTAGAAATTATTAGTTATAGTATGTGACTGGACATGACTATGAACATGAATCCTTTATTATTGTATATTTTAATTGAATTAATTGTGACACAAATATATAGACTATTTCTTACTGATGAGTAGTATATATAGAGCTCATGGTGTTGTGCATAAGTAGAAGTTGGTGTTGTTTCCCCATTGTTGATTATTGTTTATATGAATAAATACATTTAATTATGGTATCAATTTATGAGAGATTATTTATATTACTTATATAATGAAATAAAGGTTGATTAATGTTCTCTTTATATGTTCCTATATTATGGATTAGGGATTATAACAATAATGGTTTTGTAAATATTTATATTTATGGCATGTTTCATAAAGTCTATTATTTTGGTGGTTTATAATGAAACTCTTGATTAATGAAATACTAATCATATTGACATTAATTATTTCATGAGACACATGGTCATTGGTTTATAATGGTGATGTGTGCTTAAAATTTATAAGCATATCTCAATAAATAAATTCTTGATATTCCTTCTGTTATGATTCCTAGAAGGGAATGATCCTATAATTAAGAAGGGCCTGACTATGTTGTGTGAACTTATAATATTTATATCATGATCCATGGCTTAATAGTCCACCTTGGTAATGAGTTACAAAGTCATCACTTTCACTTAATGAACACATGAGTTAAGGCCTAAGATTATTCAATTAATGAACCTTGCATGATCATACACATACTAATTGAATGACATGAACACATATGATTATACATTATCATGGTATGATAACCAAAGGTTAAGTAAGAAACATTTAGGCGTAAGACCCCTATGGCTAGCTTATAGGATGGTACTCATATATCATAAGAAGTAATTTATTTCCCAATGCCAATTGTATGATTAATCATTAGGATGATCATGTGAGTGATGTCATCTACCCTGAGCTAAGTGTATTATGTCTCATCTAATTTAATGAAAATAATCCTTCTTTATGGATTTATATCATGCGTATGACCTTCATCAAATAAGGAACAAAGTTGTAATGTTTCCTAAGGAACTTGTATAATGGTATAGTGATTCAATTGGGGTCGCATATAGATTGACCCTTTTTGTCTAGTGGACACCAAGGGTCTATAGTAACTTAATAAACTTGCCATGTTAGCTTTAGAAATGGATTAAAGATCTCCACTTGTTGATCTCATGATGTGATAAGAATTTCCTAAGAGGGTTAGTGAGATGGACCCTTTTGTTTAATATTTTGGACCTTCATGATTATGTATTGAATTTATATCATATCTTGTTTTTTATCTATTAATTGGCTAACTAGACATTCTTAGATGTGCTTAGTTCCATTCTTGTTATTTATAACATTATCTACTTGGATAATTGGGATGTTGGTTATGCATTTCTATTAATTCTTGTAGATTTTGTTGAGATGCATTGTAATGCATTAGTTTTATATAGTGGGTACTTTTGATGTTTTATTATGTACTTTGTAAGATAATTCATTTTTTGTGGGGGGTTTTGTTTCAAAATATTCAGAGTGTTACATTTTTTGAGTTAGGTTTACCCTACCAATGTCATTACATGGTGAAATTCACAACACTAGGACACATTCAGTAACTATTTGGGTTGTATAGTTTGAGTTAGGTTTCTTGTAACAATGTATCATAATTTTCAATATTGAGACAAATTTCAAAAATATTTGGGGTGTTTCATATTTTGATTCAAGTTTCCTAGACTAATGTCATTACATGAATTAATTCACAATAATAGAACAAAATTCATAAATATTTTGGGTTTTTCATATTTTTAGACATTTCCCATATGAATGTTTTTACATGGCATAACTCACAACACTAGGACGCATCATATAAATATTTGGGGTATTGCATATTTTGAGTCATGTTTCCCTTACCAATGTCATTAGACAATGTAATTCAAAAAAATTAGACAAATTTTATAAATATTTTGGTGTTGCATATTTTAACTTACATTTTAGGTAGCAATGTCATTTCACTATGAAATTCATAGCACTCAGATAAATTTATAAAATATTTTAAGAATTGTATATTCTGAGTCAAGTTTCTTATACCAATGTCATTGCATGACATAACACATAACATTGAGACACATTTTGGAAATATTTTGGGTGTTTTATATTTTTATTCATGTTTCCCATACCAATGTCATTGTGTTGTACAATTTGCAACACTAGGATAAATTTTGGAAATAATTGGGGTGTTGTATATTTTGGGTGGGGTTTCCCATACCAATATCATTTCTTGATTTAATTCCAAAAAATAGGCCAAATTTAAAAATTATTTTAGGTAATTCATATTTTGAGTCAAGTTTCCCATACCTAAGTCATTACATGATGTAATTCACAACACTAGGAATTTTTTTAAAAATAATTAATGTGTTGCACATTTTGAATCGAGTTTCTCATACCAATGTCATTGCATGACATAATTCATAACAAAGATAATTTTTTTAAATTTTTTAGTTTTTCCATAACTTGAGTTAGATTTCCTATGTCAATGTTGCCATATAAGGTGGTTCAAAACATAGTGAAATTTTCAAAAATATTTGGGGTCTTGCATATTTAGAGTTAAGTTTCCCATATCAATGTCATTTTTGGCATAATTCACAACACTGGGAGAAATTTTAGAAATATTAGAGTGTTTTATATTTCAATTAAGGTTTCCATTACCAGTGTCATTGCATACCATAATTTACAATACTAGAACAAATTTAAGAAATATTTGGGGTGTTACATATTTTGATTTAGATTTCCTGTACCAATGTTGTTGTGTGGAAAAATTAAGAACATTAAGATAAGTTTCATAAATATTTGGTTTGTTTCATATTTTTAGTCATATTTCTTGTACCAATGTCATTTCATGGCATAATTTTCAACATTGGGACAAATTTCAATAATATTTTGGGTGTTGCATATTTTGAGTTAGGTTTCTAGTACCTAACAACACTAGGACAAATTTTGAAAATATTTTGCTTTTTGCATATTTTGAGTTAGGTTTCTCATACCAATGTCATTTCTTTCTTGATGCAATTTTCAAAACTAGGACAAATTTTGAAAATATTTCAAGCATTTCATATTTTGAGTATGGTTTCCCATACCAATAGCAATGCTCAACATAATTCAAGACACTGAGATAATTTTTGGAAATATTTTGGGTGTTGTATATTTTGAGTTGGATTTCTTGTACCAATGTTACTTTATAATAAAATTCCTAACACTAGGAATAATATCAAAATTATTTGGGTTGTTTGATATTTTGATTTGGGTTTCTCATATTAATGTTATTACATATTATAATTCAAAACACTAAGATAATTTTTATAAATATTTTGGGCATTGCATATTTTGACTCAGGTTTCCTATATTAATTTCATTGCTTCTATAAATTCAAAACACTAGGATAAATTTCAAAAATATTTGGTGTGTTACATATTTTGATTTAGGTTTATTTTACCAATGTTGTTGCATGGTACAATTCACAAAATTGGTATAAATTTAAAAGATATTTATGGTGTTGCATATTGTGATTTAGGTTTATCATACCAATGTCATTATGTGACATAATTTAAAAAACTAATACAAAATTAAAAAAATTGTGGTTGTCATTGCACGACATTGGTTTTCCCATACCAATGTCATTGCACAACACAATTCATAATACTGACAAATTTCAAATCAATTTGGGTTGTTTCATACTTTAAGTTAGGTTTCCCATACCAATGTCATTGTGTGGAATTATTTTCAACATTTATAAAAAATTTATAAATATCTATGTTGTTGGATGATTTGAGTCAAGTTTCTTATAACAATTTCCTTGCACAGTGTAATTGACAACATTGGAAAATTTTTAGATATTTATGGTGTTGCATATTTTGAATTAGTTTTCTTATAACAATGTCATTTCTTACTGTAATCTAGAACACTAAGATAAATTTTATATATATTTGGGGTGTTTCATATTTTAAGTTAGGTTTCTCATACCAATGTCATTATATGACATGATTCACAACATGGATAATTTTTAAAATATTTAAAATTATTGCATATTTTGAGTTAGGTTTCTCATACAAATCTAATTGCACTACATAATTCACATCATTGGAAAAAAATTGGAAATATTTTGGGTGTTGCAAATTTTGAGTTGTGTTTCCAATACCAATATTGTTGTTTGATGTTATTCACAACATTGGGACATATTTTGGAAATATTTCAAGTGTCACATATTTTACGTTAGGTTTCCCTTACCAATGTCATTACATGGAATAATTTACAACACTAAGAAAAAATTAATAAATATTTGGGTTGTTACATATTTGAGTTGGGTTTCCCATACCAATGTAATTACGCATTATAATTTGTCACACTAGGAAAATTTTCAAAAATATTTGGGGGCTAGATAAATTGAGTCAAGTTTCCCATACCAATGACATTGTATGGTGTGATCTACAACATAGAGAAAAAAATAGAAATGGTTGGGGTGTTTCATATTTTGAGTCAATTTTCCTCTACTAATGTCATTACATGACAAAATTTTCAACACTAGGAAAAATTCTATAAATATTTGGGAGGTTACATATTTTGAGTCAAGTTTACCCTACTAAAGACATTACATGACACAATGTGCAACACTTGGAGGAATTTCAAAAATAATTTTGGTGTTACATATTTTGAGTTAGATTTTTTGTACCAATGTCATTAGGTAGCATATTTCATGAATCTAAAAAAATTATAAATATTTTGGGTGTTATATATTTTGAGTTGTGTTTCCCATATCAATTTCATTGTGTGATGAAATTCAAAACATGAATTTTTTTCAAAAATATTTAGGTTTTTCATATTTTGAGTCAGGCTTACCCTATCAATGTCATTACATGGTGAAATTCACAATAATTGGACAAATTTAAGAATTATTTATGTTTTTAAATCATTTGAGTTAGGTTTCCTATACCAATATGGCATAATTCAAAACACTAGGATAGATTTCATAAATATTTGGATTGTTTCATAATTTGAGTCAAGTTTCCCTTGCCAATGTCACTATGTAAAATAATTCACAACACTTGAAAAAATTTAAGAAGTGTTTGGGGTGTTACATATTTTGAGTCATTTTTCTCCTACCAATGTATTTGCATAGTGAAATTCATAAAACTAGGATAATTTTTTGAAATATTTGTGTTGTTGCATATTTTTAGTTAGGTTTCCTATACCAATGTCATTATGAAGTGTAATTCAAAACATTCAAAAAATTTTGAAAAATATTTTGGTGTTGAAAATTTTGAATCAAGATTCAAGTACTTCTGTCATTGTGTGGTGTAATTCACAACAATGGGACATAAATGTATGGGTTTTTTATATTTTAGATCTAGTTTCTAATACCAATGCCATTGCCCAGTGTAATTTTCAACATAGGAATAAATTTCAAAAATATTTGGGGTGTTTCATATTTTTGAGTCAAGTTTATCATACCAATGTCATTACGTGTTGTAATTCATAATAGTAGGACATATTTTAAAAAAAATTGTGGTGTTATATATTTTTAGTCAAGTTTCCCATACCATTATTGTTAAATGGCACATTTCACTATATTGGGACACATTTCATAAATATATGGGTTGTTGCATATTTTGAGTCTAGTTTCCCATACCAATGTCATTGTGTAGCTTAATTTGTAACACTGGGATAAATTTTAGAAATATTTTCGGTGTTGCATATTTTGAGACAAGCTTCCCATACCAATATCATTACATAGTTTAATTCACAACACTAAGAAAAAATTAAAAAATATTTGAGGTGTTTCATATCTTGTGTTGAGTTTATATTATAATGCCATTATACATTATAATTCACAACACTAGGATAAATTTTAGAAATATTTGTGGTTTTTCATACTCTGAGTTACCATACAAATGTCATTGCATAACATGAGTCACAACACTGGGACAAATTTAGGAAATATTTGGATTGTTGAATAATTTGAGTCAGGTTTCCTATATCAATGCCATTATGTGGCATGGTTCATAACACTAGAAAAAAGTTCAAAAATATTTGAGGTCTTTTATATTTTGAGTCAGGTTTCCTATATTAATGTCATTTCATATCATAATTCTCAATACTTGGACAAATTTATAAAATATTTTGGGTGTTAAATATTTTGATTTAGATTTATCCTAAAAATGCCATTATACAATGTAATCTGTAACATTATGAAAAAATTCAAACATATTTCAAGTGTTGTAAATTTTGAGTCATATTTCTTGTACCAATGTCATTACATGTCACAATTCACAACACCATGACAAATTTGGAAAATATTTGGGGTGTTTCATATTATGATAAGGATTCCCATTCCAATGTCATTGAATAATGTAATTCAAGACTCAAGGATAGATTTTATAAATATTTGAGGTGTTGCATATTTTGAGTGGGGTTTCCCATACCAATGTCCTTACCTAACATAATTTACAACACTAGGACAAATATAAAAAATATTTTAGGTGTTACATATTTTGAGTTAGGTTTCCCATACCAATGTTGTTATGTGATGCAATTCAAAACATTGAGAACAAATTTAATATTATTTGGGGTGATGCATATTTTGAATCAGGTTTCCCATACCAATGTCATTATGTGATGTAATTCATGACATAAGGAATTTTTTATGAAAATATTTGGGGTGTTGCATAATTTGAGTTAGATTTCTTGTATCAATGTCATTGTGCAACATGGTTCACAATTCTAGGAAAATTTTCAAAAATATTTGATGTCTTTCATATTTTGAGTCAGGTTTCCCATACCAATGTCATTATGTGGTGCAATTCACAACACTAGGACAAATTTTATAAATATTTTGAATGTTGCATATTTTGAGTCACATTTCTACAATAATGTTTTTATGTGGTGTAATTTCCAACATTAGGTAAAAATTCAAAAATATTTGGGGTGTTACATATTTTGAGTTGTGTTTCCCTTACCAATGCCATGGCCTAGAAAAATTCATCACACTAGGACAAATTTCAAAAATATTTCAGGTGTTTCATATTTTGAGTCTAGTTTCTCATACTAATATATTTTACCAATGTAACTTATAACATTGAGAATCTCCTTTTAATATCTTAATCATTTTAGGCACAAAGTTAGAATCTCCTTTCCTTTCTATTTGTGCTTCTCGCTGCTCCAAAGTCTGTTCACTCATAGAAAAAAGGAGTCTCATCCTATATTGCATGAGGGATTAATCCTAATAATTGAAGGTTTTTGCAAAAATAAGGCCATTGTCCTGAATCCTTATTCGGATAAAAATAAGAACTCACAGAGTAAGAAGAATGAAATAGTATAGGGGAAAGAAAAAGCTAAACCCAAATCCTCTAGCTTCAAAAAATAGGTTGTTGATGAGGAAACAGAGTGGGAAAGCACTAATAGTTCTGAGGAGGAGAGGATAGAGGAAGAAGAAGGAACATAAAGCAGGGAATCCAGTTCCAGCAAGGAAGAAGAAGACAAAGGTAAGAATGAGAAAGAAGGGGTCACTATAGAGGAAAAAACTGAGAATAATAACTATGATCTTGAGGAAAATTAGCAAGTGCTAGGGGAAACTAAAAAAGATATGGATGCTCTAGTTGAGGATCCTGCATCGAAAATAGAGAAGGAACATCTAGTTCAGGATGCCTATCATGCAATGGAAATTGGAGATCAAGTAAAGGATGATCTAATCCATATCGAAAGCCTTGTTGAAACTAAGGAACATAAATGATTGGAAAGGGAGGATTATATGGAAAAGGATGAAGACAATCCAAAAGAGAACACAGAAGATTTAAGTGAAATAGGGCAGAATGACAGGAGGCACCCCTTTATGAGCTCGGCCAAATGCAAAGCAGACGCTATCCTTCAAGTTGACTCGTGGATGTATAAGGAGATAATGGGCCTCAAAAAGAAAATGGAAATATTGGAACGTAATCAAGAAGCAGATCGAAATAAAATCAATAAAATGGAAAAGTAGATGAGGGATATTCCTATCAAACTTAAAGACTATGAGAACAATCTTAGGGAGCTCATTAAGGAAAGCATAATGAAGATGGAGGAGGTAACCTCTAGCATATGTGCAGCTGCTGTAAACATTGGAAAATGAGCAAATGAGGAAATTAAATCCTTGGAGGGGCCTAACAAGTGAACCAAATAGAGCTCAAGGAAGAAAGCAATGCAAGAGGTTGCTACGTCAGCAGCTATATCTATACAGGACACTGCTGTGATTGGTAAGGAAGTGGTGAAGATGATTTTGGAATTAGAAGAATAGGTTCTTTGAGTTCTTACTGTCCTGGTCCTTTTAGTTGGATGTAATAACTGGTTCCATTTTCTGGTTTTTTCTTTTCTTATCACACTGGAGTTTCCAGGTCTCTGTAAAACCTGGGGTCTATCTTTTGATGTTCTTGAATTGTGGTTTCAGGTCCCTGTAAAACCTATTTTTGATACTTCTTAGAAGTAGGTTAAAGGTTTCACCTGTGGACGTTATTGTTATATCTTTAATTCTTTGTTTTAGGGTTTTGGGGTCCCTTCAAAACCTGTTTTTACCTTAATCTAAAACTTATAACATTGAGAGAAATTTTGGAAATATTTGGGGTGTTACATATTTTTAGTTAGATTTCCCATACCAATGTCATTATGTGGGACAATTCCAAACATTGGGATAAATTTTATAAAAATTGGGTTGTTTCATATTTGGACTCAGTTTTCCCATATCAATGTCATTGCATGTTGTAATTCACAACACTAGGATAAATTTTAAAAATATTTTAGGTGTTACATATTTTGAGTCAAGTTTCCTATACCAATGTCATTATGTGTCATAATTCATAACATTGGGATAAATTTCATAAATATTTGGGGTGTTTCATATTTTAACTTGGGTTTCTCTTACCAATGTCATTACATCATAAAATTTACAACACTAAGACAAAATTTGGAAATATTTTGGGTGTCACATATTTTGATTCAAGTTTCACATACCAATGTCATTGTATTACATAATTCATAACACTCAGATAAATTTATTTAATATTTGATATGTTGAATATTTTTAAACATGTTTCCCCTAAAAATATCATTTCATGACATAATTCAAAACATTGTGTCAAATTTCAAAAATATTTGGGTTGTTGCATATTTTGAGTCAGGTTTCCTATACCAATGTGGTGCAAAACACAACACTAGTATAAATTATAGAAATATATGGGGTGTTGTATATTGAGTTGGATTTCCCATACCTTTATATTTGTGGGAA
This sequence comes from Torreya grandis, assembly GCA_037957365.1. Taxonomy (NCBI): domain Eukaryota; kingdom Viridiplantae; phylum Streptophyta; class Pinopsida; order Cupressales; family Taxaceae; genus Torreya; species Torreya grandis. Next base: position 594,077 of record JARHVA010004871.1, on the reverse strand, counting down.
GTAATTCACAAATTTGGGACAAAATTTAGAAATATTTGGGGTGTTTCATATTATGAATCATGTTTCCCCTACCAATGCCATTACATGGTGAAATTCACAACATTGGAATAAATTTTGGAAATTTATGGGATGTTCAATATTTTGAGTCAATTTTCATATACCAATGTCATTTCATGAAGCAATTTAAAACACTAGAAAAAAAATTATAAACATCTGTGGTTTTTCATATTTTGAGTTGGGTTTCCCCTTCAAATGTTAATGTGTGACACAATTCACAACACTAGAAAAAATTCAAAAATATTTGCAGTGTGGCATATTTTGAGTCAATTTTCCCATACTAATATGTAATAATTCAAAATAGTGGGACAAATTTTAGAAATATTTTGGGTTCTACATATTTTATGTTATGTTTCTTTTACTAATATCCTCATGTGAATAAATTCATAACATTATGACAGATTATGTAAATATTTGTGGTGTTGCATATTTAGAGTTAGGTTTCCCTTACCAATGTCATTATATAACACAATTCACAACATTATGACAAATTTCAAATTAATATGGGGTGTTACATATTTTAAGTCAGGTTTTCCACACCAATGTCACTGTATGGTGCAATTCACAACATTGGGATAAATTTTTAAAATATTTGGTTATTGTATATTATTAGTTGGGATTTACATACCAATATCACTATGTTATGAAATTCACAACACTGAGACAAATTTAAAAAATATTTGGGGTGTTTCATATTTTGAGTTAGGTTTCATATATCAATGACATTATCTTTCTTAATTTACAACACACAAATTCATTTTATAAATATTTGGGGACTTGCATATTTTTAGTCAAGTTTCCTATATGAATGTAGTTACGTATTATAACTCACAACACCATGATAAATTTATAAAATATTTATGGTGTTGCATATTTTGAGTCATGTTTCTCATACCAATTTCATTTCCCATTACTATTGGGAACACTATGAAAATTTTTGGAAATATTTTAGGTGTTACATATTTTAAGTCAGGTTTCCATTACCAATGTCATTGCATAGCATAATATGCAACACTAGGATAATTTTTATAAATATTTGGGTTGTTGCATATTTTGAATCAGGTTTCCCATAACAATTATGTTTCACAACATAATTCACAACACTAGAAAAAAATCCAAAATATTAGGGGTGTTTCATATTTTGAGTTGGGTTTCCTATACAAAGTTCATTGCATGATGCAATTCACAACAATGAGGAAAATTTTGGAAATATTTTATGTGATACATATTTTTAGTTAGGTTTCCCATACTAATGTCAATACACATCATAATTTTTAGTAGTGGAATAAATTTACAAAACATTATGGGTGTTGCATATTTTGAGTTGGGTTTTCCATAATAATGTTATTGCAAGGCACAATATGTAACACTAGGACAAATATTGAAAATATTTGGGTTGTTTTATATTTTGAGTTATTTTTATCCTACCAATGTCTTTACATGTTTGAAGTTGAAAAAATAGGACAAATTTTTGAAATATTTGGGATGCATATTTTGAATCAAGCTTCCTGTACCAATATTATTATGCAAAGCAATTTGTATTAGTAGAATAAATTTAAAATATATTTATTGTGTTACATATTTTTAGTTGGGTTCCCCTACCAATGTCAATACATGGCACAATTCACAACACTAGGATACATTTCATTAATTTTTAAGGTATTGCATTTTTTAGATAAGTTTTCTGTACCAATGTCATTATGTAGTGTAATTAGTAACAAAAAAATATTTGAAATATTTGGGTTATTGAATATTATGAGTTGGGTTTCATTTACCAATGTCATTTCTAGACATAATTTGTAACGTCATGACAAAAATTGAAAATATTTTAGGTGTTGTATATTTTGAGTTGGATTTCTTATAGCATTGTCATTATGTGATGCAATTCATAACAATAGGAAAAATTTTATAAATATTTGGGGTATTGCATATTTTAAGTTGTGTTTCTCATACCAATGTCCTTGTATGGAATAATTTACAAGACTATGACAAAATTTGAAAATATTTTGAGTGTCACATATTTTTATTTAGGGTTCCCATACCAATGCCATTGTATGATGTAATTTGTAACACTGAGACAAATTTTAGAAATATTTGAGATGTTGCATATTTTGAGTTATTTTTACCCCACAATTCTCATTACATAGCATAATTAAAAATATTGGGACAATTTTCAAAAATATTTGGGGTGTTTTATATTTTGAGTCAGGTTTCCCATACTAATTATAATTTGGAAACTTGGGACAAATTTCAAAAATATTTGAGGTGTTGCATATTTTGAGTCAACTTTCCCATACCATTATAATTACATGAAGTAATTCATAAATTTTGGAAATAATTCAAAACAAATTGGGTGTTGCATATTTTGAGTGATGTTTCCCATACGAATGTCATTATATAATGAAATTCATAATAATGGAACCAAATTTGGAAATATTTGGCTATTACATATTTTGGGTCAGGTTTCATGTACCAATGTTGTTGCATGAATCAATTCACAACACTAGAAAAAATTTAAAATTTTTTTGGGGTATTTCATAGTTTGAGATGGGTTTCCCCTTCCAATGTCTATACATGAAATAATTCTTAACACTAGGAAAATTTGAGAAATATTTAGGGTGTCACATATTTTGAGATGGGTTTCCCTTACCAATGTGGCACAATTCACAACATGAGACAAATTTTATAAATATTTAGGGTTTTGCATATTTTGAATTAGGTTTATTATACCAATGTCCTTTCATGAATTAATTCACAACATTGGGAAAAATTATGGAAATATTTATAGTGCTATATATTTAGACTCATATTTCCCATACCAATGTCATTATGTAGCACAATTCTCAACACAAGGATAAGTTTTAGATTAATATGGGGTGTTACATATTTTGAGTCAATTTTCCCATACCAATTTCATTATATGGTATTATTTACAACATTTTAAAAAAATTAAAATATTTGGGTTATTGCGTATTTTTAGTTAGGCTTCCCATACCAATCTCACTACATGACATAATTCACAACACTGGGACACATTTAATAAATATTTGGGCTGTTTCATATTTTGATTCAAGTTTTCTATTTGAATGTCATTGTCTTGCTCAATTTTTAACACATGAATCAATTTCTTAAATATTTTGGATGTTGCATATTTTGAATCAGGTTTCCTAGACCAATGTTTTTGTGAAACACAATTCATAACACTATGACACATTTTATAAATATTTTGGATGTTGCATAGTTTGAGTTGTGTTTCATGTATCAATGTCATTTCCTAGTTCTATTTGTAACATTGTGACAATTTTTTTTTAAAATTAGGTGTTGCATATCTTATGTCAGGTTTACCCTACCAATGTTAGTGTGTGGCATAACTATCAATACTAAGATTTTAAAATAAAATAAAATTGGATGTTGTATATTTTGAGTCAAGTTTCCCATACCAATGTCATTACATGGTGTAATTTTTAACACTAGGAAAAATTACAAAATATTAGTGGTGTTACATATTTTGATTTGAGTTTCCCATACCAATGTCATTACTTGGATAAATCCACACCACTAGGATAAATTTTGTAAATATTTGGGGTATTACATATTTCTAGTTAGGTTTCCCATACTAATATAATTTCATGTCATAATTTTTAGTAGTGGGAAAATTTTCTAAATTATTATGGGTGTTGCATATTTTAAGTTGGGTTTCCCATAACAATGTTATTTCTCGACACAATTCATAACACCAAGATTTTTTTTGAAAATATTTGGGGTATCACATATTTTTAGTCAAGTTTCCCCTACTAATGTCATTACACATCACAAGTTGTAAACTATGATTTTTTTTAAATATTTGGGTTGTTGCATATTTTTTTATTGGGATTCTCATATCAATATCATTATGCAAAGAAATTCATAACACTAGGACAAATTTCATAAATAGTTTGGGTGTTGTATATTTTGAATCAATTTTCCCTTACCATTATCTATGTGTGGCATAATTTTTAACCCTAGGAAAATTTTTAGAAATATTTGAGGTGTTGTATATTTTTAGTTAGGTTTTTTGAACCAATGTCTTATGAAGTGCAATTCACAACACATGAACAATTTTTTGAAATATTTGGGTTATTGAATATTTTGAGTTAGGTTTCCTATACTAATTTTGTTTTTTGATGTAATTTGTAACATTGTGATAAATTTTAAAAATACTTAAAGTGTTTTATATTTTGAGTTAGGTTTCCCTTAGCATTTTAATTACATGATGCAATTCACAAAATTGGGACATCGTTTATAAATATCTAAGGTGTTACATATTTTGATTAATGTTTCCCACACTAATGTCATTACCTGATGTAATCCCCAACATTAGAATAAATTTTATAAATATTTCAAGTGTTGTATATTTTATGTCAGTTTTCCCATACCAATGTCATTGCCAATTAAAATTTGTAACTTTGGGACAAATTTTAGAAACATTTGGGGTGTTGAATATTTTGAGTCAAGTTCAAGTAAAAATTTCATTGTTCGGTGTTATTCATAATATTAGGAAAAAATTTAGAAATAGTTGGGTTGTTTCATATTGTTAGTCAGGGTTGCTATACTAATTTAATTATATGACATAATTCATAACACTGGGAAAAATGTGAATAAATATATTTTGGAAGAAAATTATGTCATTTTATTTAAATCAATGTGTAGGATCACCACCAGTGATCCTTCATTAGGAGAAAAAAGGATTAATTATTGAATAACAAACCTTTGCTAATTAAATAGTGTAGATAACTGATAATCACTTGGGGTATTAAATATGAAGGTAACCATTGTACCTCCCATATTTCTAATTTTAGGTACATACCCCAAAGTGGCAAAAGAAATGAAAAACTAAAAAGTTTAATTAAAATAATAATTAATGAGACCTATAAATTTTATCTTCAAGGATTAATTTTTTTTAGATGTTTAAAGACTTTATTAATCTAATTATGATTTTTAATTACAAAAATAGATAAAATTATTAAGATGAGTAAAATTGAATCATCTAATGTAGTTATGATAAATGTTAAAAGATTATTAAAATATTTATTAATTTTAAACACAAAATTTTACTAAGATGATAGAAAAATTAAATCACCTATTATAAGTACTATCAAGGTTAAAATGTTGCTAAAAAATATTAAAATATTTACTCATTTTAAACATAGTTAGAATTTATATAAAGCCCAAAGCCTATAAAATTAAATTTAACTAATGCAATAACTAACACTAATTAAAAGAAGGAAACATATATAAAATATCATTGATAATGTGTCTCTAGGAATGACCTATCCCTAGGCCCTCATACCTATTAATACTAATGGATGTTTACTAATCTCACCTAATATAATTATTATAAAGGTTAAAAGGTTATTAAAATATTTACTAATTTTAAACATGATTAGAATTTTATCGCGACTACCAAAACTAAATTTCCTATTATAATTACTATCAAGGTTAAAAGGTTGTTGAAAAATATTAAAATATTTAATCATTTTAAACACAGGTAGAATTTTTATTAAGACCAAAGCCTATAAAATTAAATATACCTAATGTAAAAAAATAACACTAATTCAAAGAAGGAAACTTATCTAAAATATGGTTTATAATGGGTCTCTATGCATGAACTATCCCTAGACTCTCATACCTATTAATATTAAGTGAGTTTATACTAATCTTGATGGTTTCCCTTAGTTTATGTTTATAGAAATGGTTTTATATGGATACAACTTTGGCATATTCAATGCATACGTCATGCTTGGTTTTGCACAAATTTTATGATAGGGATTACTTATCCTTACTTTAAAGTATAATATCCACCATGTGTTCCTTTATTTGAGTGAGGATGGACTTCCTTGTTTCCCCTATGTAAGGGATTCCTTAGGAAAAATCAATTCTGTACACCCCATTATGTAAGTTAGGGTCAATAGGTTCTTCTATTTACCCTAACACCATACGTAACTTGATGATAGGAATGAAGGTAGATTTAATATTTTAATTTTTGAGAAATTTAACTATATTATAAAAAATACCTTTAACATATGACAATAAAGCCACCATGTCACCATCCTTAGACACCTTTTCACTTTTTTTTTAATGTTATTTTTGGCTTGTTTTATAGCCCTCTAAATTTGTTTACTTGTGTATCCAATAATTATAAAAACCAATTTTAAGTTATAAATTTTTTGATCTATGTTGTCTTTATCACAAATTTATAATGCTCTGGTGGCCAACGTTTTTGTCACTCATGCCTTCTAATTTGGGTGATGATGCGAAGAAGCATGTAAATAAAGGTCAGTGTGGGTGTCATTTGTATACACCTTCATAGCAATGGAACCATCTTCATTTTTATAAATGATAACATATAAGAAGGGTAGGTTTTCCCATTTTAATAATATTGTATCCTTGATAGTAATTATGTTAGGTGATTAGTTTTACTCATCTTAATAATTTTACCTGAGTTTGTAATTAAAAATCATACTTGGATTAATATAGTCCTTTATCTCCTAACCATTTTTAATTATTTAATTGAAAAATAATAGGGCCAATTAATTATTATTTTAATTAAAATTTTTATGGTTTTAATTATTCTACCAATTTGGGGTGCATGCTTACAATTAGAAAGAGGGGAGGTATAATGACGACATTCATATTTAATACCCCAGGTGATCGTTAGTTATGTAAACTATTTATGTAGCATAATTGTTTTGTTTAATCATTAATCCTTTGTTCTCTTGATGAAGGATCATGGGTGGTGATACTAAATTTCATTTTAAATGTAAAGATATTTTTCTTCCAAAAGATATTTATTCACTAAATATGAAATGTGAAAGCATAAAATATTTAATTGGGAAAATTTTTAAAAATATTTTGGGTGTTGAATAATTTGATATGGGTTTTGTATACCAATGTCATTTCCAAGCCTGATTCATAATACTCAAACAAATTTTATAAATAGTTTTGGTGTTGCATATTTTGAGTCAAGTTTCTTATACCAATGTCATTGTGTAACATAATTCATAACACTAGGACAATTTTTATAAATATTTGGGTTGTCATATTTTGAGTTGGGTTTCCCATACCAATGTCATTATGAATCATAAATCACAATACTAGGACAATTTTATGAAATATTTGGGTTGTTACATATTTTGAGTTAGGTTTCCCCTACCAATGTCATTACATGTCACAATTTACCATACTAAAATAAATTTTTAAAAAATGGGTGTTACATATTTTTAGTTGGGTTTCATATAAAAATGTCATTAATTGGTGTAATTATTAACACTAGCACAAATTTTAAATATATTTTAGGTGTTACATATTTAAGGTTAATTTTCCTTTAGAAATGTCATTACGGGGCATGGTTTGTAACACTAGGAGAAAAACTAAAAATATTTAGGGTGTTTCATATGTTTAGTTAGGATTACTATAATAATGTCATACATGGAAAAAATCACAACATTAGGGTAAATTTTATAAATATTTGGGATGTTGCATATTTTGAGCTAGGTTTACCCTACCAATATCATTATGTGGTGTAATATGTAACACTGGGAGGAATTTAAAAAATATTTTAGGTGTTTCATATTTTGAGTTAGCTTTTCTCTACCAGTGTCATTATTCACCATATTTAATAACACTCAAAAAAATTTAGAAATATTTTGGATGTTATATATTTTTAGTTGGGTTTCCTCTACCAATGTCATGAAATGTAATTTACAACACTAGGATAAATTTTATAAATATTCAAGGTGTTGCATATGTTTATTAAAGTTTAATCTACCAATTTCACTACATGGAGAAATTCACAACACCAAGAAAAAATTAATAATTATTTGGGTTGTTGCATAGTTTGAGTTAGGTTTATTATATGAATATGGCATAATTCTCAACACCAGGACAAATTTCAAAAATATTTATGATGTTTCATATTTTGAGTCAAGTTTCCCATACCAATTTCATTACATAAATAAATTTTTATTACTTAAAAAAATTTCATAAATATTTTTGGTGTTGAATATTTTGAGTCATTTTCCCCTACCAATGTCTTTGTGTTGCATAATTAACAACACTAGGAAAATTTTCTCAAATATTTTAGGTGTTTTATAATTTAAGTCTAATTTATAATACCCATTTTATTGATCTACACAATTTGTGACATTATGAAAAAAAATTAAAATATTTCATGTGTTATATATTTTGAGTTGGGTTTCATGTAGAATTGTCGTTGTACAATGCAATTCACAACACTGTGACAAATTTTAGAAATATTTGTGGTGTGGAATTTTTTTAGTCATGTTTATAATACCAATGTTGTTTCCCAACCTAAATCATAACATTATAATAAATTTTATAAATATTTTAGGTATTACATATTATAAGTTAGGTTTCCTATACTAATGTCATTGAGCATCACAATTCAAAATACTAGGAAAAATTTCAAAACTATTTGGGGTGTTCCACATTTTGATTTAGGTTTCAAGTACTAATGTCATTATACATAACTATTTACAACATTGGGATAAATTTCATATATATTTGGGTTTTTTCATATTTTATGTTAGGGTTCTTGTATAATTTTCATTATGCAACACAATTTGCAATAATGGGAAAATTTTCAAAAATATTTAGGGTATTGCATATTTTGAGTCCAATTTCCTATAATAATGTCATTCCCAAATGTAATTCATAGCACTAGGACAAATTTTAAAAATATATCGGTTGTTTCATATTTTGAGTTAGGTTTCTTGTACCAATGTTTTTACATGGTACAATTTTTAACATAGACAAATTTAAAAAATATTTGGGGTTTTGTCTATTTTGAGTATAATTTATTGTACCAATGTCATTGTGTGGCATAATTTACAACACTAGGACAAATTTCTTAAATATTTTGTGTGTTTCAATTTTTGAGTCATGTTTCCCATACTAATGCCATTGCTTGATTCTATTCAAAACACTAGGACATATTTTAGAGATATTTTAGGGTTACATATTTTGAGTCAAGTTCCCTTACCAATGTTGTTGCATAGTGAAATTAATAGAATTTATAAAAATTTAATAAATATTTGGGTTGTCATATATTTTGAGTTGGGTTTCCTATACCAATGTTTTTATGTGTCATAATTCAAAACACTATGAAAAATTTATTAAATATTTTGGTTGTTACATATTTTGAGTCAGGATTCTTCTACCAATGTCATTACACATCATAATTTTCAATATTAGGATACATTTATTAAATATTTAGGTGTTACATATTTTGATTTAGGTTTCACATACCAATGTTATTATATGACACAATTCATAACACTAACACAAATTTTGAAAAAAAATGGGTGTTGTATATTTAATGTTGATTTTCCCATACCAGTGTCATTGTCAGGTGTATTTTTCAATAGTGGTAGAAAATTTAGAAACATTTAAGTTGTTACATATTTTGAGTTAGGTTTACCATACCAATGTCATTACATAATGTAATTCTCAACATTGGGACAAATTTTAGTAATATTTGGGGTGTTGCATATTTGGAATCAGATTCACCCTACCAAAGTCATCATATGGTGTAGTTGAAAACACTAAGAGTAATTTAAAAAATATTTGGGGTGTTGCATATTTTGAGTCAAGTTTTATGTACCAATATCATCGTTAAGCATATTTTACAACACTTAGAAAAATTTAAGAAATATTTTAGGTGTTATATATTTTGAGTTGAGTTTTGTACACCAATGTCAATTATGTGATACAATTTACAACATTGGGACACATTTTATAAATATTTATGGTGTTGCATATTTTCAATCAATTTTGCCCTACCAATGTCATTATATGGTATAATTCACAATAATGGGATAAATTTAAGAATTATTTGGGTTGTTTCATAGTTTGAGTTAAGTTTAACGTACCAATGTGGCATAATTCACAACACTAAGACAAATTTTTAAAATATTTTTGGTGTTGAATATTTTGATTCATGTTTCCCATACCAATGTCATTGCATAAAGGAATTCATAGCACTAGAACAAATTCCATAAACATTTGTCATGTTACATATTTTGAGTCATTTTCACCTAATAATGTCTTTTTGTGGCACAATTCACAACACTATGACAAATTTTAGAAATATTTTTCGTGTTGCATACTCTGAGTTAGGTTTCCCATACAAATTTCATTATTCAGTGTAATTCATAACAATTGGAAAAAATAGAAATATTTTAGTGTTGCATATTTTGAATCAAGTTTTAGGTACCAATGTCATTAGATGGTGCAATCCACAACACTATGACAAATTTTAAAAATATTTCAGGTGATGCATATTTTTATTTTGGTTTCTTATTCCAGTATCATTGCATTACATAATTCATGACATTGGGACAAATTTTGGAAATATTTAGGGTGTCACACATTTTGAGTCAGGTTTCCAATACCAATGCCATTGTGTGACATATTTCGCAACACTAAAATTGATTTTTGAAACATTTAGAGTGTTGCATGTTTTTAGTGGGGTTTCCCATTCCAATGTCATTACCCAACATAGTTCCCAAAATGGGGACAAATTTATAAAATAATAGGTGCTATATATTTTGAGTTAGGTTTCCCATACTAATGTCATTATGTAATGCAATTTGTAACTCTCAGATAAATTTGAAAAATATTTAGTATGTTACATATTTTGTACCAATGTCATTACATGACATAATTCACACACTAGGACAAATTTTATAAATAATTAGGGTGTTTCATAATTGTAGTCAAGTTTTTGATATCGATGTTGATTTACAAAATGGTTCATAACATTGGTAAATTTTCAAAAATATATGGGGTCTTCAATGTTTTTAGTCAATTTTACCATACCAATTTTGTTGCAAGACATTACTCACAAGACTGGGATAAATTTCATAAATATTTGTAGGGTTCCATATTTTGAGTCAAGTTTCTTGTACCAAAGTCATTGTGCATCACAAATCATAATATGAGGATAAATTTAAGAAATATATGGGGTGTTACATAATTTTATTTGTATTTCCCTAACAAATGTCATTATGTGACACAATTCACAACACTACAATAAATTTTACAAATATTTGGTTTTTGGTATATTTTGAGTTAGGTTTCATGTACTAATTTTGTTGCATTGCATAATTCACATGACTAAGACAAATTTAAAAATTATTTTAGGTTTTTCATATTTTAAATTGGGTTTATAATACTAATGTTGTTACACATTTCAATGAACAACACTATGACACATTTTTAAAATATTTGGGGCGTTACATATTTTGAGTCAAATTTCATGTACAAATGTCATTACCCAACATAATTTACAACACTAGGACACATTTTGAAAATATTTCATGTGTTACCTATTTTGAGTCTAGTTTATCATACCAATATCATTACTTAACACAACTCATGACACTAGAATTTTTTTTGGAAATGTTTGGGGTGTTGCATAATTTGATTTGTCTTTCCCATACTAATGTCATTGTGTAGCATAATTCCCAACACTAGGAAAAATATGGAAATATTTTTTTTTGGATATTTTGAGTTAGGTTTCATTTATCAATGTTTTTACATGGTTTAATTTATAAAACTAGGATAAAATTTATAAATATTTGGGGTGTTACATATTTTGATTCAATTTTCCTATAACAATGTTGTTACATCATGTAATAAAAAATAATGGGACAAATTTAGAAAATATTTGGGTTGTTACATATTTTAAGTCAGGTTTTCCATACCAATGTTGTTTTATGTCAAAATTCACAATAATGGGATAAATTTTATAAATATTTAGGGTGTTACATATTTTGAGTTAGGTTTCTTGTACCATTGTCATTACATGACATAATTTCTGACACTAAGAAAAAATTTAAAAATATTTCAAGTGTCAAATATTTTGATATGGTTTTCTCATACCAATGTAATTACACTTCACAATTTGTAATAGTTATTAAAGTTTCAAAAATATTTGAGATGTTGCATATTTTGAATCATGTTTTCCCTACCAATGTCATTGCACAACATTATTGGGACCCTAATTTTGAAGATTTTTTTGGCTAAGTATGTTTTAATAACAAGCAACATGGAGAGACATGACATGGAAGACTGTGGTAGTGAAGACCATAGTGTGGGAGTCCATGTAATGGAAGGATAAAACCTTGTGGAGTAAATGTACATGTTAAATGGAAAACCCAAGAATGAAGGATGCATAAATTAGAGAAATACTTGAGGAAAGTCCAAAAAATAGAGATGGTTATGGAGTGGTTCATAGGTATGGAAGAGAAGATTAAGTCAAGTGCAAATCGAATGATATATTGAGGGAATATAGGTGAGCAACAATGAGGATCTAACATTGAGAGAGAATATAGGGGCAAGTTGTCTTGGGTCCATAAGAACTTATTATAAATGGCTACCATAACGCAATTTTATTAATGATCATGGCAAGTCATCCTGATTATAGTTACTTTTATAACTAATTGGTTGGGGAAAACTAGGTATAAATACCCCCATAATATACTTTATATTTTTATTATTTAGTTGGTTGTTGTTAAAGAGTTGATGAGTTGATATGAGTTGCTTAAAATTATAAATCTAAATAACTATATTCTTTGATATCACTTTTAAATATAATTAAAAGAAGCATGTGTTGACATACTACTTGTCTTTAATTATCTATGGAGTTGATATTACATATTATTGATGTATGTTAACTTCTTTTTATTTTTATTTTTAAGTGGTGGAAAAGTAGATTGAGTTATATATAATATTAAAAATGATTTTATCATAAAGAACTTGTTATAGCACTTTTTTCTAGGAAGTTAAACAAACACACCCTCACGCAAAAAACTAGTGAGAACTAGTCCTAAGTTATTGGTTTTAATTGAGTGAAAAAGAACTTGTTATTACATGAAATGCTAGATCACTATCATGTTGAAATTATTATTATCTAGGTGTGTTCCTAAGGAAAGACATTCCCATTTAAAGTAAAAGAATCCCAAAATTTTGGTTCCATTGTCATAACTTATAGAACTTGTTTACATGATGGTGAAAGATGCTAAAATGGCTATTTTTAGATAATATTGAATAATGGGTTATTAATGTAAAAGATAAATTTGAATTACCATTTGGTGAAATAGTAATATGCATATGTCCATGGGTAGAATATCATCTATCTGACTCACTTTTTAAAATTTTCATTGTAGAAGTGTTTGTTCACCTTGATGCTTGGAATTTGGCATATGTAAAAGACTTGTCGAGGAACTATAGATGGAAGATGACTTGGTTTGTAGAGCATCAATTGGATTTAGCATGGATAGGAGTGCCTTGGAATCATGTACTGTATTTTTGGTGGAATATAATATTGAATAGTTACATTTTAGAATACATAGTCTCAACATACTCCTATCCAGAGGAAGCCTAGTTTCACTTCCTCTAAGAACTATGTGGTAGTTATCTCAAACATTTTTTACTAGATATTAAGAACATATTAGTATATTATTTACTTTAAGTCTTCTCCATGGATGGACAAACCATCTATCACGTGAGTAGCATAGTTAGTGGGGAAATGAAGGGGCACCTTTTGATGTAAAATTATGGATTTAGCTTGGTAGCCAATAAGTAGGAATTGTAGAAGCACAAACACAATGATTTTAGGAAAAGGGATATGATTGGAAGTAATCCAAGGAGAGGATGGGAGGACTCAAGAAGTTTATTAAGGGTTTGGGAATAATCATAAGGGAATAGTGAGTAATCTCTAACCATAGGACCACACCCGATGCCAAAATATGTATGCATGGAAGAAACAAGTCAGGTAGTGGTGACTAAAGAACCCAATTTGGATAGGCCTAGTTCCCAACCCATAACACATTCTCATGCTCTTTAGTTAGACAACATATTTTTACAAAATTGGGATGCAGATAATGTAGAATCATAAATTTAACTTGATCTAAATAATTTTGTAGACAAAGACTTATATAGTATTATATTATTTATATATATTATATTACAAGATAATTATATGGCCCAGTTTGGAATGCCTAATGGACTGAGCATATCTAGTGGGTAGACTACTATCCCATCTATAGTTAATAATCTTAATATGATGTTCAACATATTAGGTGATTCTATTACTATAAGAGGCACTGACAGTGGTACTAACGGTGGTTTGGATAGAGAAACTATAAGAGGTTTAGGAGTAATTGGTAGACCTCCCCCACAAGGTCTATGAGTGATAAGAAGTGCATCACAACAAAACCCATTACCAACACCTCATCCACCCACTATGTATTATGATATGACACTCAATTTTATTGAGTATCATGATGTGGATAACATTGTATAACATGTTCAAAAATATGAAATTATTTGGTGAATGTGTGGCATTACTTGTTCTAAACAAAAGGTGACACAATTTACCACCACTCTTTTGGACCATATGCATAAGTGGTGTCATAAGTTTGATGTGTAATAGGATATGTTGAATAATGACAAAATTAATGCATCATCTCTCTAAGAATTTGATATCCCATAGTTTAAGAAATAGATTTTAGCTTCCCTAAAGGACATTAAGAAAGAACTAACTAAAAGTGTGCATGAGTATGATGTGTATTTTAAGATGCTTTTATATAATATTTAATTTGAGATAAATGTTTTTCAACATACACAGTGGTTTGTAGGAGGCTTATTACTCCACTTTTAATTCATCTAATCATATAATATTTTCACCAACTTGTGTGAGGCCTTAGAAGCTTCCCTTCATTCTAAATCTATTAGAAACATTGACACAAGGATTATTCCCTTCATAGAGGCTCAAATTGTTGATATTTCATCTCTGCTAGAAAATCTCACTCATATAATGCTCATGACACTCACAAATTTTTATGGTGTGTGTATTATGAACCTAAAGTCAATAATATAAATAAATACCCTAGAAAGAGTATGTGTGTTGTGAAGAGGCAATCTTTTGAAATTTTCTAAGAGTATCATGATGTGAGGGATTTCTCATTGCTTTAACATGTCACACAATTAAAAGTATATACATATTGTAAGATATATAATTCTTATACTCATGATACTAATGTTTGTCATCATATTAGTGAAATCTATGAGGTGTGTGTGCATGGTACTCATCATAAATATGTTAATAATAACTAGGACAATGGATAATATCATGGTCATGGTCATGGTCAAGGATGTGGAGGTGGACATTTTAGAATAAGAGTCTATTTCAAGTTTGGTTCCCTAGATATCTACTAACATAATTATCTGGTCTATCCATACATATGTTTTTTGTAAAAATAAACAATCTATAAAAGAGTGTGTAGACCTATATACTACTATCATGAAGGAGAGAAATGAAAAGGGTGTCAAAATGATATGAATTAAAAATATTTAATGGATATTATGCCCTAATTCTCTAATTTTTCACAAATTCAACATTACTACATAGAGTGGTTCTTATTCCCACTCTGTGTCCAACCCAACCACTAAAAAGGTTAAATGGGAGTAGCCTCATGTGATTCATTATATGTATGCTTAACATTAGAAGGGCATATTACATGGCACCTTGATTTTTGTGAGGGAGTTTTAAGGAGAGATCCAATTCCTCAAGGATCAAGATGTTACTACACATTCTAACATCCAAAAATCTATGAATCTTAGTGACTCGGTACATGATGAGTTCTATGAGTTATGAAATCAACTCCTTGACAAGGATATTATAACCCTATTTTGAATTTGTCTAATGAATCATATGCCTAAGCCTATTGAGGATTATCAATGAAAACATGCATGATGACAAGAGACTCATATCTATCCTAATACATAGGAGGATAAATATATATTGTTTAATGATACTATTGATGGATGGGTTAATTATGTAAAGCTAAATCAACTACTACACCAAACTTTACCTATGTCCTTCATGCAAGAATTTATTATGCTCATTCACTCATCCCCTTTAGTATAATCATGCAATAATAGTTAAAATGAACCTTCACAATGTTTCAATAGATCTATATTAGTCTCAAATGACCTTCAAACCATCAACAATCCATCATTTAAGAAATTGAATCAATATTGGTTCATACACTCACTTTAACTTCATAACACTAACCATGCATCTATGCCAAACTAGCCTTTACTTTGTAATCAAATAAAAATGATGATATCAATCACATTAAACCTTCTATTTACTCCTTTTACAACTCTACTTGAGTAACTAAATCAATCTGACTTCTTACCTTCCCTTCACAAGCATCTTTCTAGCTCTTGTCTCTTACTTGCCCTATTTATGGGTAAATCACCTTTTTGGGAGCATCCAATAAACCTTATCCAAAAAATAATTACATACTAAATTACCCATTTGGCCAATAAAACTCCTACCTTAACCCTTTGACATAACTCTCAAGGAAAATTGTACTTCTATCTTTAAGCCTCTCACCAATTAGTCCTACATTTGTGAAAACCTCCTTAGTCTAAAACATGTACAAATATTATATGAAAATCATTAACAATTACAAGCACCCATTAAGCTACTACAAGTTAATCAATCACTTTTGGACCTCCTCCTTTAGACAAAATTATTGTTTCTATACCGCCCTAACTTTTTAAGCCCTTCTCTAGGCCTTATCAGACGTATACAACCCTATTTCCATACTTGTACATAATTGAAAACATTGAGACCAACTCCATCAGTTATATAACATCATTTAAGGTAATATTATAAATTTTCTTATGTTTTCAATGGTTAATTTTCCTTATATGGGAAAAACCCTAAATACCAGGGTTTCAAACAACTCTGTCAACCAAGGGTGTCAATAATTACATATTTATATCTATAATCACTTTCAAGAAAAAATACCAGTTGGAATAACTCTGCCTAAGATCCTAACAATGTTTTCCTTAAATATTAACACTCCCATAACTTCAAAGTAATCACAAACATCAAATCTCAGTCTTAATTGATTGTATTTTACAGACTAGGCATAAGATAGATAAGGGTTCCTTACTTGAATTGATCGAATGACCCATATTATAATTAGCACCACCTTAATCCCCTTCCTAACACATTCAAATATGGTCCAATACTCCTTTCAATCTCATTTTAATCCATAATATGTTACCAAACATCATGGATCAGGCTTTATGACTATAATCCACCCTTATAAATAGGGTTCTAAGGGTTTGGTTTCCTCTTTCAACCTCAATGGACTCTTTGAATTAGAATAGGTTGATATCTCCCTACAATTTCCATTCCAATTTCTTTCCCATCTTATTTTCTTAAAACAAACTACCATGTAAAAGATAATACACCACCTCCTATCTTGGACTGCACACACAGTCATCATACTCAATGCATGAAAGGAAAACATGGTTTAAATTAAAAATCCATTCAATAATATATATTTTATAATTCCATTCAAATATTTTTAATCTCTCCTCTATTATTATTTTAAACCCTTTCAAAAACACTTTGGTACTCAAACAAGATACAAAAATCACAAGCATAGAATTTTAGGGTTTATAGACTATATGTTATCAAAGAACAGAGACTGTAATCTTGAAGGTATTTACTTACCATTATCCCTTTATCAACACAAAAAGGTTATCATCATCCCTTATTATATGTTCCTTCTCTAATCTTCCACATAACCCTATGCCAAAATGATTAGATGCTTAAGTTATCTCTTGAACAAAATGGTATGATTGTATACCCTATGATAGTCTCCACAAGATATGATGTCTTTCAAATTAATGACATTACCTATCTCACAAAATAGACTATGAATTTATCACAAACAAAACATCAATAAATAATCAATGAAGTTTCTTACCACATGAAAGATTAAACCACACATAGACTCTGTTCTTAGCCATGCATTGTCAATGTACTTAGAATTTTTATTAAACACAGTCCTATTCATCCATTTTCTCTATGCACAGGTCATTATTTATCACATTTGAATATAATTATAATTTATCCTCTCTATAATTTCTATCACACACTAACTTAAACTCCTATTTAAAAAATTACTCAAAAACTAATATTCATAATTGAATCTTGAACAAGATTTACAAACAACCTATTAGACCTATGTGGGGTGGTGGACTTCCACCTCACAAAAACATGACTTATACATTTATTTTAATTATAAGACCATCATGAGACCAATAAAGTTCATTTAAAACGTTGGGTTTTCATTTACACCACCTTCCACTCACTTATACCCACTAAGACATTGTAAAAAATTAAATTTCTCTTTTAGAGGGACAACAAGTTTAAATTAAATTTAAATTTTTTTCCTTCTTAAGACATTTTATAAACTTTTTATTATCATTCCAATATTTCCCTACATCATACTCCTAAGGGGAGAAAAATATTTCCACCAATTTTCTTCTTCTTCCTTCAAACACTCATATAGATGTGTGTGCTCTTGACTACCACACTTGTACTTTGTATTGCCTCTTGCATCTTCCTACATGTTACACATAAAAAATACAAAAACTCATTAAATAAAACATATTATTTCTCATTCCATTGAGGCAATCTCCATATTCTCTCTTTTCTTTCTTGTTTATATTACTTCCAATCACATTCATGTGCTTTATTTGCTTCACTCTTCCTCTTTACATCGGCTATCAATGCATCTTGCTTCTCTCCTTACATGAATTCTCCTTCATCTTCCACCTATACCTTAAC
This sequence comes from Torreya grandis, assembly GCA_037957365.1. Classification (NCBI taxonomy): domain Eukaryota; kingdom Viridiplantae; phylum Streptophyta; class Pinopsida; order Cupressales; family Taxaceae; genus Torreya; species Torreya grandis. Next base: position 575,293 of record JARHVA010004871.1, on the reverse strand, counting down.
CTCAATAACTGAAACTTCATCTTGGGGAGTACCTTCATATGCTTTATTTATCTTTAACTTCATTAATAGCTTTATCTTGGACAATACTTCTACATTCCACATGTCTATATTCTCCTTGGTAACCTCCTTAACCATTTATCTATACATTTGATGAGGATAAAATCTATACTCTTGCTTTAATGACTCATATAAGCTTGAATATACCACATACTTCTCCTTATTCTATTGTCCTATTAAACTTTGGCTTCATTTTCATCCTCTTGAATAAGGATCTCTTCCATCTTCATGTTATCTTGCCTCCAACTTGTCTAACATGTTTGTTCTTATTCCATCAACATGACTCTACATGGATTCTCTTATTCATATTGACTTCTTTTGATCACCACTTGGTCATATGACTCCTCCTCTTGTTCCTTGAGGCTAGGAATGAGCTCAACTATCTCTTTCTTCTCTTCATCTCTCAAACTTGCATTTAAACATATCAAAGCAACATTAGATTTCAAATCACGAGGCTTGACTAGATCCTTGTCCTTCATCTTTTGTCTTCTCCTCTTTTCCACTATTTGCTTTATTGGCTATTTTATTGGCTTCATTTTTATGACCCATCCAAGATGTGGGTTCACAAACTTTTTCAATTGACTAATCTTGATCATCATCTCATTCATTTACTGCCTCATCTCTACCCTCTCTCTATCCATCTCAATTTTCTTTTTGGTGTCTTCATGCACCATATTATCCTTGTGGATTTCATGCTTAACCCTATCTCTTTCCTTGATATCTCTTATCTCATGCTCATCTTGAGTACCACACTTAGACACATTATTCTCCTTGTCTTGGTCTCATTTGGACCATTCCCTTTAGTTCACACTTGGAACCTTCTATTTCTAACCACACTTGGGCCTTTCCTCTTAGTTGTCCTTCACTTGGATTATCTTCTCTTCTCAAGATCTCTTTATGAGCTTGTTACTAGTTTTTCTTGATTCAAGGCTACCACCACAACACTTGATATTTTAAATTAGTTACACATTCAAATAAAATGGATCAACATCAAATTACATCACACCTAATTTTATCTACTTCTTACTCTATCCTTTAACAAGTCTCTTTTCCAAATTATCCTCTTTCTTTCCTACAATAAATATTTAAAATTCAATATAATCACAATGTATATACCTTTATTCACCTTTCCCAAAGCATCTAGCTAGATATGATATAAAATGATGCAGAGCTAAATCAACTGCTACACCAAACTATGTTTATGTCTATGAAAGAATCTCTTTTACTCATTCACTCATTCCCTTTAGTTTAATCAAGCAATAATGGTTACAATTAACCTTAAAAATGTTTTAGTATATCTATATTAGTCTCAAATGACCTTCAAACCATCAACAATCCATCATTTAATAAACTAAATCAATATTAGTTCATATAATCACTTTAACTTCATGACACTCTCACCATGCATCTATGCCAATCTAGCCTTTGCTTGGTAATAAAATTAGAATGATGATATCAATCACATAAAACCTTATATTTACTCCTTTTAAAACTCTACTCCATCTAATTAATCAATATGACCGCTTACCTTCCTTTCACAAGCACCTTTCTATCTCTCATATCCTATTAGCCCTATTTATGGGTAAAGCTATTTGTTGGGAGCATCTGAAAAACCTTAGCTAGAAACTAATTACATTTTAAAGGACCCATTTGGCCCATAAAACTCCTACCTTAACCCTTTGACATAACTCTCAAGGAGAATTATACTTATTTCTTTATCATCTCACTAATTAGCATTCCATTTGTGCAAACCTCCTTAGTCTAAAACATTTACACACATTATATGAAAACCATTAATATTTATAGATACTCACTAATATAATATAGGTTAATTAATCACTTTTTGACCTCCTCCTTTGGATAAATTTATTTTTTCTATACCACTCTAACTTCTTAAGCCCTTCTCTAGGCCTTATCACAAGCATACAACCCTATTTCCATACTTGTATGTACTTGAAAACTTTAAGACCAAATCCATCAGTTATTTAACCTAATTTAAGGTAATATTACAAATTTTCTTGTATTTTCAATGGTTAATTTTCCTTATATGGGAAAAACCCTAAAAACTAAGGTATCAAACAATTGTACCAACCAAGGGTGTAAATAATTACATATCTTTCTCTATAATCACTTTCAAGACAAACTAACAGTTGAAAAAACTCTACCTAGGATCTTACCAACTTTATCCTTCAATATTAACACTCCCATAACTTCAAATGAATCACAAACATCTAATCTTAATCTCAGTTGACTATATTATGCAAACTGGGAATAACATAGATAGGGGTTCCTGACTTAAATTAATGGAATGACCCATATTAGACTTATCACCACCTTTATACCCTTCCTAACACCTTTAAAGATGTTCTAATACTCCTTTTAATCTCATTTTAATCCATAATATGTTTCCATACATCATGACTCAGGCTTTATGATTGTAATCTACCCTTACAAATAGGGTTCTAAGGGTTTGATTTCCTCTTTCCACCTCAATGGACTCTTTGAATTGAAATAGGTTGTTATATCTCTACAATTTCCATTCAAAGTTCATTCTCATCTTATTTTCATCAAAAAAACTACCATGTAAAAGATAATACACCACCTCTTATCTTAGACTCCACACACAATCATCACACTAAATACATATATGGAAAATAAGGTTTATATTGAAACTACACTCAACAATATCTATTGTCTAATTATATTAAAATATTTATAATATCTCCTCTATGATTAGTTTAAACCCTTTCACAAACACTTTTGTACTCAAACAAAATACAAAAATCCCAAGCACAAAATTTCAAGGTTTATAGATTGTATGTTCTCAAAGAACAAAGACTATAATATTGGAGTTATTTACTTAGCCTTGTCCCCTAATCAACAAAAAATGAATATTATCATCCATAATTATATGTTCCATATATAATATTCCACATAACCCTATGCCAAAAATATCAAATGCTTAAGTTATCTCTTGAACAAAATGGTATGACTATATACCTTGTGATAGTCTACACAAGCAATGATGCCTTTCAACTTAATGACATTCCCTATCTCAAAAAATAAATTATCAAAAACACAACATCAATAAATAATAAATTAAGTTTATTTCCATATTAAATATTCAACCACACATAGACTCTATTCTCATCCATGCATTGTCAATATACTCAGAATTTTAATTAACACAGTCCTCCTATTTATCCATTTTCTCTATTTATAGGTCAATTGTTCATCACATTAAAATTTAATTATGGATTATACTCTCTATAATTTCTATCATGCACTAACTAAAACTCTTATTTAAAATAAAAACTCATAAAACAAGTTTCATAGATGAACCTTGAACAAGATTTGCAAACAACCTATTAGACCTACATGGGGTGGTGGACTACCACCTCACACAAACATGAATTATACATTTATTTTCATTATAAGACCATAATGATACCATAAAATTTAATTTACAATGTGTTTTTTCATTTACACGACCTTCCACTCACTTAGACCCACTAAGACATTGTAAAAATTTGAATTTCTATTTTGGAGGGAAAACAAGTTTAAATTTAAATTCAAATTTGCACCTTCTTAAGACATCTTATAGACTTTATATGATCACTCCAAGATTCCCATGCAATATTACATTAGGATTTATTATTTGATACTGGTGTTAAAGTAAATGTCCTCACTAAGGATGTGTGGAGGAAGATAGAAAGACCTACTTTACAGCCTTCTCCTCATGTGTTTTTATGGCCAATAAGACTTATGCTCTTCTTATTGGAGTAATTAAAAATGAAAAAAATTATATATTATGTGTCACTCTTAAGTCCAGATTTGATTTATTTGAGTTGACTAAAGCTAATGACTTTATATTTCTATTTATTCATCAATTATGTTACGCAAATAATGTTTACTTAAGCTTCACGAAGTGATATATCATATTTGAGAATGATGAGACACATGTTTTAATCCCCCTTAGAACATCATTAGGTACCTCCATATGTGTAATTAGTTAATTATGATGAAGACATTAACCATATCTACAATGTCACAACTCAAGGCACTAAACACCTTGATCCTAGTCTAAATAGCATATTGTATTAGGCAGATGCATAATTTATATATGACACTACTAGTAATTCTTGATACTATTAGGCTCATGGTGAGTATGATAGTACTGGAAGGATCTATGGAACTATAGATAGTTAATAAGATGGTATGTAAAACCATTAAAAATGTCATGATTTTGATTCTCTTTTTTATGGAAAAATTATGGCTATGCTACCTAAAAGGTTAGATGAAGTTCTAATATTTCATGGTCTGATGGAAGTTTACAAGTTTGTGCAGTAATTATAATCCTTCTATGTAACTAAAAATACTCGGGTACAATTGATTATCCTAGTCTTTGATTGAATAACTACTAGGTGGTAGAGAACTCATCATTAGAACTTACTTACTCTGGGCCAATTCTGATTTATTTTACACCAATGTTTTCATCATGATAACCACATTTATGGCATAATAATTTATAGTGGCATCATTGCTCCTAAATCTCATCTTGAAGCCTGTGATAACATGTGGAAGGTGGATGAGATGTTTTTCCTAAGTATATATGGGTTGACACATTATATGGCACTCTATGCACTTGAGACAGATCATGGTATAATAATGACACATGGAGACATAGTATTGGTGTTTATTTAAGAGTAATATGATTTTGGTTCTATCTTATTCATATCCTTAAATGGATTTATGAATCACATTTAATCCATGCATCAAGCTTTTTTAGGTGACCCAACATTGATGGAAGATCACATCAGACATATACATAGCATGTGTGAGGAGAGCTTGACCATTTTATAGGAACTTGATATAAAATAATCCTCTCCACCACATAAACCTAAATTGGACCACACATTATAAGAATAGATCTTGAAATGCAAACAAAAGTGAGTTTATTGGGTTGATGAAGGTTCTAGCTATATTATGCCTAATTTTTCTATTGATCACTTGGATATGCATAATGAGTATGGCACACACAATGTTTGAGAAACCATCTAGGATGAAAAACACCCATATTTAGAGACAGTTAAAATGGTCTGTCTTAATATTAACATATAATAAGTGCCTAAATGGATATTATGGGAAACTATTGGTCTAATACAAATATCTCCAAGGTATTTGAAATATTAAAAGAGTATCAAGATTCTTTCCATAGAATTATATTGAAATTAAAGGAAATCATTCTTCCTTAGGTAAGATGCACATCAATTTTGTAGAGGGTGATTGACCTATCAAGAGAGTTTGTATAGTATAAATCCTAACTTATGTACTTGGTTCATGAAGATATTGATATAATGATAAGTGTAAGATTCATTACTATTATATATGAGTTTGAATGGATTATCCCCATGGTCAATAGTATAAATAAATATGGTTACATTTTTTTATGTGTGGAATATTAGGTACTTAATGCTGCTTACATAATTGACCCCTTTCTAATACCCTTCCCCAAGGAGATTCTAGAAAGATTTGATGTGTGTGAGATTTATGTTTTCACTAATGGTTTATCTAGATATCATCAAGTCCAAATAATAAAAGAGGATAAATTGAAGACCACCTTTACAACTAAGTGGGGTTAATTTAATTACAATGTGATGCCCTTTAGGTTGAAAAATGCTCTTGATGTGTTTTCAAAGACTATAGTTGAGGCTTTCAAGGATTTTATTCATAAATTCTTTGAATTCTACCTATATGACTAGACCATCTACAGTTTATTATGGGAAAATTTTTAGAATCTCTAACTTATGCTTGAACACTGTCAAAACCTTCATATTTCACTAAATTTGAATAAATGTATTTTTCTACCCCATTGTTCATATTGATTACTAATGTTATTTGTCATGATTCACCCTTAGTGGATATATCCAAGATTATATCTATTATTTGCCTTCCAACACTAACCACCTAGTAAGAGGTACATGTCTTCCTAGAATACACAAGGTATTATAGGAAGTTCATTCGAGGGTTTTCTAAGATCATTGCACCACTAGAGGAATTATTGAAATAGAATGGTCAATTTGTGTATACCAATTATCACTAGTAGGAATTTATTTCACTCAAGGATAAGATCATTACTAAATTTATTATCTATTTTTTATATTAGATGAATCCCTTTCATGTGCATTACAATTCTTAAGGTATGGTAGTAGGTGTTATCCTTGCTCAACCTAGTGAGGGAAACCTTGATCATCCTATCTATTTTGTTATTATTAATATAACTCAATATAAATGAAACTATATAGCTATAAAGTGTAAAGCTTTGACCATGGTTTACATGATTAAAAAGTTTTATCTGTACTTGTGAGCCACTCCATTCATTTTCTTTAGAGACCACAAAGAACTAAAGTACCTAGTAAATAAGTTATTATTACATGAATGCATTTGTTGGTGGATTTTGATTTTATAGGAGATTAAATTCTTAGTGATGGTAAAACTTGGTAAGGATAATTATGGCCTTGATCATTTATCATGCATTGAAACTAGTGAACTAACATACACTATTGAATATGACTTCCTTGTCATGGAAATTTTCTAGGTCACATAGTGCCTAAATATTTAGATGATATCGTAGCATTTATAAATATGATTTCAACTCTATCCCACCTCATCACTAAATGAAAATAGTTGGCTATTTGTGAAGCTCCCTTATAACTCATAATGGGTGACCTTTATAAGCTTTAGTAGGGTGAAGTGTTATGTCATTATGTCATGCATCACGAGTGTGTTATGGTTCTTCAATAGGTTCATATGGTTGTAATAGATGACATTATTCCAATGATGATATAACATAAATGGCCTTGTGGTGTCATACTTTGTTTAAATATGCTAAATCTTATGCATGCCAATGGATATCTACCAACATATGGTAAGTTAAATAGAAGGGATGTTATACCCCTTCACCTAATCCTTGAACATGAACCCTTTAAGAAGTGAGATTTTGGTTTTTTTGGACTTATTAATCTAGTGGGGAGGCATACTAGAATGTGTTATGTCATTACTACTACTAATTACCTTATTCATTGGGTTGAAGTCATGCAAACTCAAAATACACTACTGACACTACTATTATGTCTCTATGGGAGAATATAATTACATGGTATGGATGTTAATTAATTTTTAATAGTGATTGATTAATTCATTTCATTAATGAAACTATATGTATCCTCTTGGCTGAGTTCATGATCATGCACCTTAAGACTACACCTTACCATCCTTAGGCCAATCATATAGATGAAGCATTCAATAATATCTTTGGTAATATTTGAAGATTTGTAATATTTGATGAAATAATTGAGATAATATTTTTTATATGATTTTATGGGTGTATTAGACCACATATAAATTATTGAACAAGAGCACACCTTTTAATCTTTTATTTGGTATTGAAGTCATTCTCCCAATTGAATTCCTTGTCCCTTCTCTGTGTATTTCACACATTGGTCAATTAAATGATGAATAATACTTGAAATAATGCTTGAATGATTTAATTTAGTTTGATGTAATGTAGTTTTACATGCATTAGAGTTAAAGAGTGGAGAAGCAAAAATAAAAGGCCTAACATGATTATCATTTGAAGAACACGACTTTTTCTCTAGGTATGCAAGTTTTGGTATATGACTCCAAGTTTATGCACCATTCATGAAATATTTGTGTCCATTGGGATGTCACAATAATTATTCATAGTATTCATCCCATCGATGCATGAAAATTTAAGTAATTAGATGGCTAATTCCTTCCTTGCGATTTCAATAGTAGTCAACAATTACCCTACTATTTTGACTAGTTTTTTTCCTCTTTAAAGTAATAAGGTATATGCCACTATTTAGTATATAATTTTTTTATTTTTAATAAAGTGTGGTATTAGTTATGTATCATTGTTTAATTATAGGTAAACACTAAATTATTTATATTTATCTTTCTTTGTAATATCATGGAGGACTACGAATAGATTCTAGTTTGGGGTAAGAAGGGAGAAATAAGTAAAAATTATAGATCAACAAGGAAATGGTGAATGGGAATGGGAATGTAAGTGGAAGTTTATAAGGACAAATGTGTACATAAGATGTGGTGAATAATCACTAAGTTGAGTTAGGGTAAAGAAGTGAGTTTTGCACCCTGATAAGTGAAAATTTTAAAATTCTTTACAATTGTATTGCACTTCAAGAAAAGTGTGGGATTGGATAGATTTATTTAATATGAGAAAAGAAATTTTAATGGCAAGTGTGATAAATATGAATTGTGGAAATATCATTATTAGGTGAAGTGATGGATGAGGTAGTGCATAACTTAATTAGAATTAACCCCTCAAGGATATAAAACGTTAAATGCATATCATTTTACATTTTACTATTATCAAACACATAAAGCTATAGAGCAAAAGAGAATTATAAATCTCTTAGAATAACATTTTTAAGCTTTCAGATGAACGTAGATCGAGTATTGATAACTATTTTCAGCATTGTGGTGTAATGTAGTTAAGGTGAAGAGGGAGAGTGATTAAAGAGTGATTGACTAATCATATGTTTAATTAATTTTAGGTTACAAATGTCTACGTCTACCATTAGATGATATTGAAGTAGAAAAGCTGAGTGAGTCAACAAAGTAATCATGTATGATTTCAAGAGGGTTAGAGGGATGTACCTTAACCTTTAGGATCTTCAAAGAGTGATCTAGCTAAATAAAAGGGCCCAACATAGTGAACCTTTACTTGTGATACCTAAGGAGAAGTAATTTGAGAGTGTGGGTGTTCAACTAGTTTTGATAAGGGAAGAGGTACCTAAAGAGTCTGGCATCTGTGAGGTATTATTTATAATAATAAGATGAGAAAAGGGGAAAATATAATAAAAAAAGGTTCATCAAGAAAAGTATACGGTTGTATTACCATATCAACCCCATCTATTAATAGAGGAATTGTAATATCCAAAAGTAGTGTTACTATCATGAAATGGGTGTCAAATGTGCCCACTTGTAATATTTTTGAATATAATCATCACCATCCTAGAAAAAAGGTCAAACTATAGTAAGGCTATTGGGTAAAGAACCATAACACATGGAATGATCTTGTATATGACTTGATTATTTTTATAATCTTAATGATGTATGACTATTTTAGTTGTTAATCTTGTGTATTTCAAGAATCCTATGGAAGTAGTCAAGTTTCTTATTTCACGAGTGCATGATTATTATTTCTATTTTATTGGGCACTAGATGTGGATCAAATCTAAGTGGATAAGAAAAATCATAGTTTTATAATACTTATGTGCTAACCCTTTTTTGGAATTAGAGGACTAAGAGTAAATTAAGAATCTTATAATGGTGCTTGAGTACCAAAAATAAGGAAATATGATGCACATAACAAGTATATAAGATCCTTCCCTTAGAGTGGCCACACATATAATAATGACCAATGTTGGAGGTGTGGACAAATGGAAAGAGGTGGACATGGCTCATTTATATGTCACCCATAAAGTTACCCTAGGAGTGAAGTATAACTAGGCATAGTAATGTTTTGATAAGATTGTAATAGATGTAACAAATCCTACCACCTGACAAACCCAAAATTTGCATGGGGTACTATCTTTTTAATACTAGTTTTTTATGAGATTGGTGTACTAGAGTACACAACTAGAGAATTGAAATGGGCTTACCCTCCTAAGCATAAACTCCTTGTAGTTTCATTTAAAGTGTTCACTTTCCCTAGTGTGGTAAATCCCTCTCGTAAGGTTAAGATGAATAAATGGTATTATGGTTTTAAGGAAGCCTTTAGGAATGAGTGGAATGTACCTAAAAACTTGCCTAGATAGACCAATGACCAATCTAACTTCATAGTTAAGCAACACTACTCTCTAACATTGTATTATATGGTTCTTTCAGGTGACTTGTCTAGATGGATTAATTTACCATATGATTTTACCACTAGATACTTCATAAACATTATCAACAAGATCTATTATCCACACCCTATTAACATTAATATTAAGAAAATTGATGACGAGACTCACAATCTCTATCAATTATACATATATCTAGTGAAAAAGGTGTATAGGGAAAGGCTAGAGCCAAATAATAGTAACATTAAGGCCTAACATATTTTGGTTGGTAATATCATTCATTATTTATTTTATATTTTGAAATTGAGAAAGAAGACATTGGGGAGTAGGAGCCATAAAAAAGAAACAACCCCACCCCCAACAAAGATAAAAAGGTAGAATAAGAAGAATAAATAAGGGCAAGATGTTAGTAGAAGCAATAAGTTATATCAATATAAGTGGTAAAGGAATACCCCTAAACCACCTAAATAAATTTTATTGGTAGGTTGACCTGAAGGCCTAGAACCAATAACATAAGAATTTTGTTCATAAAATGAAACATCAATGCGTAAGGATGGTGACCTAGAATAAATGATAGGAATCCTAGAGGTAACACTAAATAGAGATATTTTTGAATCATAATAGGAAGTTCAATTCACCTCAGACTAAGAGAAGACACCTTCACTAGCATGCCATGAAAAAACCACCCTTGAGGAGGTAGAAGTGGAAATTGAAAAACCCAATAGTGAAGAGAGGGATTATTTATACATGGCCTTGGGAATGATTAGATTTGATATTGGGTTTAGATACTATAGTGAAGAAATGAATGTTGAGATACTAAGAAATATACCTCTAAGGTAAAAGAACTATTTGACTAATATATCTAGTAGAGGCCATAAACTATTGATTCAAACATGAACTTACATGGTCAATATCAGAAGGTAATGCTATAAAAGCATTTATTTATGTTTTCAAAATTTTTACCATAGGAATCAACCAAGTGGACTTGGTAGGAATTATAATTCTACCATGATATATATAATGAAGAATTTAATTTTGAGCTACCATTAGAGATCCTAATTTTAGAATAATAAGAGATAGAACTTCTAGATACAATTTGGGTAGATCCTTGGATGTGTAATACGACACAAGCAAGCATGACACTCTTTAGTTTTTCACATGAAGTAACCTAGTATAATTCCTTAGTTTAATATGATGTAAGGTGACTCTAAAAGAAGTAAATAGAAATAGTTGCTTTATATCACAAAAAGCGTGCCATGAGAATAAATTTGAAGAGGAGTTGGTTGAGGTCAACTACCAATTAGAGATAGAAACATGGTCTAAGGTAAAAACTATAAACCTCTATAAGATAATTTTGAGCCAAGATCCATTCATTAAAGATGGGTTATCCCTTATTGGTGAGTTAATTAATAAATTTGAGACCCTATTTGAACTTTTGATAAAGATATGTAAGGGCTAAACTAACACCTAGAATGATCAAAATTTGGAAATAGAGAAATTTGCTAAAGTTGTGGAGGGATACAAAATATTTTTGAACAGGGTTGGTTACATAATTCCCATATTGGATGGGGTTTTTATGAAGCTAGCATGGCATGTAAAAAATTTAGAAGTAAGGATTTATGTAGAGGAACTTCAACAATAATATTTGGCTAACAATACATGAGTAATAAAAGACCACACAAAGCATGCCAAACAATTTCAATATGTGAAGGCTATGAAAAATATAATAAACACTCACTACTAGGATATTATGAAGCTAGCATGGCATGTAAAAAATTTAGAAGTAAGGATTTAGGTATAGGAACTTCAAAAATAATATTTGGCTAACAATACATGAGTAATAAAAGACTACACAAAGCATGCCAAACAATTTCAATATGTGAAGGCTATTAAAAATATAATAAACACTCACTACTAGGATATTAATGCAAGTATTACGTCACTATGATAATAGGTTATAATAGAAGTTACCTTGCTATAGAATTTTTAAAAGGATACTTCCACAACATTTGATCATTCATTAAGGTAATTTTATTGCAAATCATGAAGAGACAAAAAAGCTTAAGGAAGTGGTAGTGTAAAGCACATCCTAGATATATAATGCTTTAAACCATTGGGAGGGTGTAAATAATTTAATTGACTAGATGGTACCTATATTTTTGGAGGGACCTAAGAATAATGCATAGTCTAGGGTGGACTATTCGCTTAGTATAGGGTGATGTTGGGCCCCCAGCTTTGAATACTATATTGGATAAGTATGTTTTGGTACCAAGAAGCATAGAAAAACATGGTGTGAAATACTATGGTGTGTAATAACATAGTACAAGAGTCCAAGACACATACAGAGTAATTCCCATGGAGTAAAGACACATGTTAAATGGAAAATATAAGAATGAATGACTCTAAAATTAGTAGAAGACTTGGGGAAAGTGCAAAAAGTAGAGATGGTTATGGAGAGATTCATAGGGATGGAATAGAAGACTATGTCAAGCATGAATCTATCATGAACCCATAAAAAGATAGGTACTTGGATATTAAGATCCAACATTGAGAGATAATATAAGGGTAGATAGACCTAGGTCAATAGGAACTTATTGTAAATGGATTTCATGACTTAATTTTGTTGATGATCATTAGCAAGTCATCCTAATTGTAATTAATTATATAAATAATTAGTTAGGGAAAACCAAGTATAAATAACCCCATGATGTACTTTGTATTATTCTTATTCAATTGGTTTTTATTAAAGAGTTGATAGCTTAATATGAGCTAGTTAACATTGTAACTTTGAATCACCATATTATTTGATATCACTTATGAATATAATGGAAAGAAACATGTGTTGGCATAATAATTGTGTTTAGTTATCTATGGAGTTGACATTAATTGTTATCATTATATGTTGAACTATTTTTATTTTGATATTTAAGTGATGGACAAGTAGACAAAGTTAAATAAAAAATAGAAAATGAGTCTACCATAAAATACTTTTTCAAGCTCCCTTATCTAGGCAATTAGACAAACACACCCTCACATGACAAAACTAAGGGGAATTAGTTCTAAGTTGCATTCTTTGGGTGAGCATGCAAGAACTTATTCTTGCATGAAATGTTAGTGTACTAGCACATTCTAACTCTTAGTATTTAGGTGCATGCCTAGGGAAATACATTCTCATTTAAAGTAAAAGAATCCCAACAATCATAATTTAAAACACTGGGATAAATTTAAAAAAAAATTGGGCTGTTGTATTTTTTAGTCAGGTTTTTAATACCAACATGGCACAATTTGTAACACTAGGACAAATTTTATAAATATTTATGGTGTCACATATTTTGGGTCAATTTTCCCGTACCAATGTCATTATATGAAGTAGTTCATAAATTTTGAAAAAAAATTGAAAATATTTGAGGTTCTTGATATTTTGAGTCTAGTTTCACTTACCAATGTCATTACATGATGAAATTTAGAATGCTAGAACAAATTTTGAAAATATTTGGGGTGTTACATATTTTGAGTCAAGTTTCCTATGCCAATGTCATTATGTGAAGAAAGTTTTTACACAAGGATAAATTTTATAAATATTTGGGGTGTTGAATATTTTAAGTCAAGTTTCCCTTACCAATGTTGATGTGAGGCACAATTCACAACACTGGGAAAAAATTATAAATATTCTGGGTGTTACATATTTTGAGTCTAGTTTCCCATACCAATATGTCATAATTTAAAATAATGGGATAAATTTTAGAAACATTTGGGGTTTTACATATTCATAGTTGAGTTTCCTATACCAATGTCATTTCATGAAGTAATTTACAACACTAAGATAAAGGTGTTGCATATTTAGAGTCAGGTTTCCTATAACAATATCATTGTGTATTTCTATTAACAACACTAAGCTAATTTTTGGATTAATGTGGGGTGTTTCATATTATAATTTGGGCTTCCCATACTAATGTCATTATGGAGCATAATTCATAGCATAGGGTTAAATTTTTAAAATATCTGGGTTGTTGCATATTTTGAATGGGGTTTCACATACCAATGTCATTGTACGATGTAATTCACAACACTAGGAAAAAATTCAAAAATATTTGGGGTGTTGCATATTTTTATTTGAGTTTCCCATACCAATGTCATTGTTCAGCATAGTTTGCAACACTAGGATACATTTTATAACTATTTTGGATGTTGCATATTTTTAAGTCATATTTATTGTACCAATATCATTTTTGACACTATTATCAACACTGGGTTAATTTTTTAAAATATTTTAGGTGTTGGATATTTTATATCATGTTTCTATAACCAATGTCATTATGTGGTATAACTTGTAACACTAGGACATTTTTATAAATATTTGGGGTATTGCATAATTTGAATTAGGTTTATCATACTAATGTTGTTTCACATCATAATTAGAAATACTAGGACAAATTTTATAATATTTAGGTTGTTTCACATTTTGAGGTTAGTTTTCTCATGCCATTATCATTGTGTAGTGTAATTCACCATCTAAGAAATTTTTTAGAAGTATTTGGGTTGATAAATATTTTAAGTTGGGGGTTTACCCTACCAATGTTATTACATGGCATAATTTATAATTAAATTTCATAAATATTTGGGGTGTTACATATTTTGAGTTGAGTTTCCCATTTCGATGTCATTGTGTGGTAGAATTCATAACACTATGAAAAATTTATAAAATATATGGGTTTTGTATATTTTGAGTCAGGTTTCACATACCAATGTCATTGTGTGTCATAATTCATAACACTAGGAAAAATTTTAGAAATATTTTTAGCATTGCATATTTTGAGTCAGGGTTTCCATATTCATGTTATTATGGAAAGCAATTCACAACACTCGAATAAATTTGAAAAATATTTGGAGTGTTTTATATTTTGAGTTAGGCTTACCCTACCAATTTTATTTCATAACATAATTCACAACATTGTGAAAAAAATTAGAATTATTTTAGGTCTTTCATATTTTGAATTAGGTTTACCTTACTAATATCATTGCAAAAAGAAATTTTCAACACTGGGACAAATTTCTAAAATCTTCAGGGTGTTGCATATTTTGAGTGAGATTTTCCCTCCAATGTCATTACATGGTAAAATTCACAACACTGGCATAAATTTCAAAAATATTTAGGGTGTTTCATATTTTTAATCAGTTTTCTATTACTAATGAGATTGCACGATATAATTTACAAGACATATACAAATTTCATAAATATTTGGTGTGTTATATATTTTGATTCAGGTTTCCTATACCAATGTTGTTATGTGGTGCAATTCACAACAATATGATAAAATTCAATATTATTTGGGGTGTTTTATATTTTGAGTTAGGTTTTCCATACCAATATTGTTACATAACATAATTCACACCATTGTGAAAAATTTTAGATATATTTCGGGTCTTGTATATTATGAATTGGGTTTACCTTAACAATATCATTGCATGAAACAATTTTCAACACTAGGACAAATTTCAAAAATCTTTATGTTGTTGCATATTTTGAGTGAGATTTCCCCTCTAATGACAATGCATGTCATAATTCACAACATTAGGACAAATTTTATAAATATTTAGGGTGCTTCATATTTTTACTTAAGTTTCTTATACCCATGCTATTGCATGATTTAATTCACAATACACATAAAAATTTCATAAATTTTTGGTGTTTTGTATATTTTGAATCTAGTTTCCTATACCAATGTTGTTATGTGGTACAACTCACAACACTAGGATAAAATAAAAACTATTTGGGGTGTTGCATATTTTGAGTTGTGTTCCATCTACCAATGTCTTTGCCTAGCAAAATTTACAAAATTAGAACAAATATTGAAAATATTTTATGTGTTGCAATTTTTAAGTCAGGTTTCCCATACCAATGTCATTGTCTAGCATAATTCACAACACTCACACAATTTTCAAAAATACTAGGGGTGTTGCATTTTTTGAGTCAAGTTTTCCATACCACTATCATTGTGAAAAACTATTCGTAACACTAGGATAATTTCATAAATAATTAGGTTATTGCATATTTTGAGTTAGTTTTTTAGTAACAATTTTTTTTGTGAAGAAATTCCTAACACTCGATAAATTTCAAAAATATTTGGGGTGTTGAATATGTTGAGTCAAATTCCCCTACCAATGTCATTATGTGGTATAATTCAAAAAATTGAGACAAGTTTCATTAATATTTGGGGTGTTTCATAATTTGAGTCAAGTTTCTTGTATCAATGTCATTATGTAACACAATTCATAACACAATTTTTTATTAAAAATATTTAGGGTGTTATTTATCATATGTAATTTTTTATACCAATGTCATTACATGACACAATTTACAAAACTAATAAAAAATTCAAAAATATTTATGGTGTTTTATATTTTTAGTCATGTTTTCTTTATCAATGTTGTTGTCTAGTGCAATTCACAATATTAGATAAAATTTTGGAAATATTTTATGTGTTGCATATTAAGTTGGGTTTCCCATACCAATGTCATTACCCAATAAAATACACAACACTATTATAATTTTAAATTTTTTTTGGGGTGTCTCATATTTTGAGTTATGTTCCCCATGCCAATGTCATTGTGAAGAGTTATTCACAACATTGGGATAAATTTAATAAATATTTGGGTTGTTTCATATTTGGAATCAAATTTCTTATACCAATTTCATTACACAACATAATTTTAAACAATGAGACAAATTTCATAAATATTTTGGGTATTGCATGTTTTGAATCAGGTTTCCTATACTAATCTCTTTTCCTAGAGCAATTTAGAACACTAGGAAAATTTTAAAAATTGTTTAGGGTGTTGTATATTTTAATTCAGGTTTCTTGTACTAATATCGTTACACCTCATAATTTACAACACATGAACAAATTTTATAAATATTTGGGGTGTTATATATTTTTCATTAGGTTTATTATACCTATGTCATTTTATGGTGCAATTCACAACATTGGGACAAATTTTGGAAATATTTTAGATGTTTCATATTTTGAGTTAGGTTTCCCTTACTAATGTCATTGTGTGGTATAATTTGTAACATTGGGATAATTTTTTGAAATTTTTTGGGTGTGTCATATTTTGAGTCAGTTTTCCCATACCAATGTATTTACATGGTGTAATTTGTAACATTAGGATTAATTTTAGAACTATTTGGTTTGTGTTTCCCATAGCAATGTCATTACATGGTGCAATTCACAACATTAGGATAAATTTTATAAGTATTTTGGATTTTGCATATTTTGAATCATGTTTACCTTACCAATGTCTTTAAGTGGTGTAATTTAAAACATTAGGCCAAATTTAAAAAATATTTGGGTGTTGCATATTTTGAGTCAAGTCTCCCATGCCAATGTCATTTCACAACATAATTCACAAAATTGATATTGTTTTGAAAATACTTGGGATGTTGCTTATTTTGAGTCAGGTGTCCCATACCAATGTCATTATGTGGTGAAATTCACAACACTAGGAAAATTTAATAAATATCTAAGGTGTTTCATATTTTGAGTCAACTTTATTATACCAATGTTGTTATGTGTCAAAATTTAAAACACTAGATAAAATTTCAAAAATATTTAGGGTGTTGTCTCTTTGGTCAATATTCTCATGTGCATGTTGTTATGTAGTGCAATTTTCAACAATGGGGAAAATTAGGAAATATTTAGGGTGTTACATATTTTGAGTCAAGATTCTTTTACCAATGTCATTATATAAGGTATTTTGAAAATTTATGACATATTTCAAAAAAAAAATTGTTGCATATTTTGAGTAATGTTTCCCATACAAATGACATTATTTGATACAATTCACAACACTGGGATGAACTTTGGAAATGTTTAGGGTGTTGCATGTTTTGTGATAGGTTTTTTTCTACCAATTTTGTTCCCCAAATAATTTTTTAATAGTAGGACACAATTCATAAATATTTTTGTTATTTTATGTTTTGATTCAAATTTCCCATACCAATGTAAATTCAAAATTTAATTCACTATCATACCTTTTATTTATAAACAAACACAACACAACCATCTCATCTACATCCAAAAATAAAACATGAATATACATATAAATTCACATCAACATATATATGCATATAAAAATCCATACCCATTGTCATTATTCAAATAATAGCCATAAGTAACTAATTAAGTAGTCAAAATCTCAATAAGTTCAACCAAACACTAAAGTATTCATTCACTATCTCATTCCCATTGGCCATCAAAATCAATTTCAACCATGTTTTATGCATTTAGGAATCACAAAGTCACTTTAGAATGTTCATGAGCCATGATAGATTTTATTCAGGATCTCAGTGCCACTTCTTCCTAGTTGTTGTTCTTCTAACATCCCAAAGCTTCCAAAATACTTTATTACTACACATGAACTATGTTGGATGTAATCTCTATCAGGTTATCAAGATGCAAAAATGTGGATGTATCTTAGTGGTAAATTTTCTCAATAGATTCCATATAATATACTCTATTGATGTCACTCCTAAGTTAGTGGGATGATGACATGTGGACAAATCTCAATGATCTACTTGACTGCCAAAGTTTGTATAATGGACATTGCTAATGTCACTCAAAATTTAGTGGGATGATGACACATGGATGGATCTAAATTATTTGATTTCCTAATAGATTTTTTCTAATGTATTCTACTAACATCACCTTAGGTTAGTAGGATAGTGACACATGGATATTTCCTAGTGATCTACTTATCTAGTATTACCATAAAATAGGCTATGCTGACATCACCCCTAGGTTAATATAATGGTGAAAAAAGGATGCATTTTTGAAACTTTAAAAAAGGCCTAAAAATAAACTAAGGTAAAATTTTATAGAAGGCTAAGGTAAGAAATGACTACAATAAAATGAATGAACCAGTTGACATGAAATTTGACTAAGGAAAATAGCCATTAATAAAATCAATAATCAAAAAGACATGATTTGATTATAAATCAAAAATAGATAAAGTCGTAAGGCATAAATAAAAATGCATAAATATTTAATCTATCCAATTGGCTAAGGCATGAGCTGAATAAAAAATAAGAAACATCTTAGATGATGGCAAACCATATAAAGTAAGGAATAACACATCTATTGATGGACTATCACCATTTATGTGATTGAATATAATCTTTCCTTCCTCAAGAGGTCTTTATTATGATAAAGGATCTGGTGTTATAATGATAAAATAAAATTGATACAAAACTAATATTCTCATTGGTTTAGTCAACTAACAAAAATCACAAGGCAAGCTCAACCCAACCAAATGCTTATAAAGGAATTGTTTAATCTAATGAGTTGACTAGTCTA
This sequence comes from Torreya grandis, assembly GCA_037957365.1. Lineage (NCBI taxonomy): Eukaryota > Viridiplantae > Streptophyta > Pinopsida > Cupressales > Taxaceae > Torreya > Torreya grandis. The sequence continues at coordinate 555,990 of JARHVA010004871.1, read as the reverse complement.
TTCCTTAGAATATTACACCTCTCTAATTAAAACATATATCCATTCATTCCATTAAAGATAAGAGGCTAAATAATATTTTTATTAAAGTGAAGCAACACCACTTCAAGGGTTGATCCACATAACCTTATAATTTCATTACTCTTTTGTAAGGGTGACCTCAATCAATCCTAAAGGTTACAAGCCTAGTTAGATTAAAATAATAGAACCAAGCACTATTTGAATCTATATTTTATTATAAAATGGTCTTATTTATAGATAAGTTATTTAACATATAAATGACTCCATGATTTGATTTAAGATTCTTCCACAATATGCATTTTTAATAGAAGAAATTTATATTTAGATTATCAAGTCAAGCTATATTTTTATTCTCAATAATAATCTCTCATCCATTTTTTTGAGTTCTACTCATTTATGGATAATCTTAGTTCATCAAGATAAATCATAATATATTACAATATGAGACGCAAATTATAAACATAGGTTAATCATTATGAGGTTTAATTCCATGTAAGAATACTAACATTCTATTAAAATAGCCATGTAGGCCAAAGAGTTTTTCCTCCAATGTTAGACTCTTTCTAGCAATATCTATTGTCAAACCTATTACTATCAATATTATTATCTCAATAGTTATTTAAGATCTTATCTCATGTATATTATGCCAAACCATAATATTATCAATCATAACATGATTAATATAACAAAACACAATGATATTACTATTATTAATGACATAGGTAGTATAATTCACTTAATTTATTTTACTAATAATTCATTTTCATTTAGGTCATCTAAGAGTAGATTTATTCTAATCAACTCAATATGCAATGATCAAATCAATCATATGATAATAAACTACACACACACACACACACACACACACACACACACACACACACACACACACACACACACACACACACACACACACACACACACACACACACACAAACACACACACTCACACACACTCACACACACACACACACACACACACACACACACACACACACACACACACACACACACACACACACACACACACACACACACACACAAACAAACACACACACTCACACACACACACACACACACACACACACACACTCACACTCACACACACACACACACACACACACACACACACACACATACACACACACACAAACAAACACACACACTCACACACACACACGTGTGTGTTTGTATATATATACACACACACACACATATACACACACACACGTGTGCATGCACACACACATAGACACAGACACAGACACACACACACACACACACACACACACACACACACACACACACACACACACACACACACACACACACACACACACACACACACACACACACACACACACACACACAAACACACACACACACACACACACACACATTAAGGAACTTATCTTGGCAAAGCTCAAACATGAATATATAAACATCCACTAGAATTCATTTTTGATGATGAATTTATCACAAGAAGATCTATAAATTAGATATAAATAATAAGTCTAGCTACATATCTCAACAATAATACCTATAATAATCATATTTTAAAATACATAATGTTTTTGGCTCACACATTATCCCACAATAGATCACTTACACACATATACATAAGTTCATCTGAGCACTTTCTTACATTTAGATATAGCAAGAAACATAACAGAATAATCAATAGTTGAAGACAAGTTCCCTTTTGATCCAAGTGAAACTTCAACCAATATAAGAATGCTCACCTCCCAATCTTTCTCCATCCTTGGTCCACTTTTGTAGGCACCTCTAAGCTTAGAACTCCCAGCTTCAGCCATGTTCACATCATGGTGTAAGGAAAGCAAAGGAAAGTGATAGTCTAGATGTATTAGGGTCATGGAGATAGATAATCATGAGGTAAAAATAAAAATATATCATAGTAAAAATAGGATACCAAACTTGAATCCATTTTGGTAAGCATATAAACACAAAAATATAAAACACAAGGATTAACACAATCAACATTCACCCAACAAGCTATATTCTATTAAGAAGTCATGATAGGGATCACAAAAACTAACATCATATCCAAATTGAGAGGCATGAACCTTATTATATCATAAAAAGTGTAACCTTTCAAAGGAACCATACCATATCATATTAAAAGTAACATCTCATTCTAATGTAAGCAAAGTTTCTAATAATACCATTTATCATGGAGCAATGAATCAACTCAAAACTCCCACACAAGGATAAGAACACCATGGGATAACCCAAGAAAAAACATAGAAATAAAATTAAATAGAATAAGTAATATAAATGGTTTTACTCTTTTTGAATACAATAATCTAATCAATAGTCACATAGACTTTATGCATTAAAATAACAAACTAGTTAACTCTGAAACTTTCTTCTAGTTGAGGCTCTCCCTCTCCCATCTCTTTTGCTTCCCTTATACCTTATTACTAAAATTTCCAAAAAAAATTATTTTTTAAGATATTTTAATTCTTTAAATAGGAATTATCTCCTCCTCATAACCCATTCATAAAGTGACAAGTGTTTATTCTTTCCTTGGATTAACCAACCAGTATACTTGTTAGCCCATGCCTTCATAAATGGACATTTTATTTTTATAGTCCATAATGGTACATTAAAACTCTATAATAATCCTATTATTTATTATAATATAACCCACTATCATACATTAGGCTCAAGGCAATGGAAATTAATGGACAAGTCTATGATTCAGCCTCTAGGAATTCTAGATGTTGGTATAGTTCATCCTCATAGATTTATTATGACTATCCAAAGCTAGTTAGACCAAACCAACAATGATTAAAATCCATTAAGACATTCCAAGTCTAAATAATATTTTCTAATGGTATACAAGGCATCTAACTTGGATCATTTAATGTTTAAGACAAGATATGGGTTAGAGATAGGATCACAAATGATGTGATAGTGCCTAGTTTAGTCCTTGTTATTTTATTAGAAATGTCCTATTATTGTACACTCATTACACCCATGAAATATTTCTATTATAATATCCATATCTTGAAACCATAAACATGCTATATCATTATATTTAATCCAATGTAATCATGTTAACTATAAATTCACCAAGTTAAGAAGTGAGGTCAATATATCATATAGTACATGTATAGGCCAATTATAGTATATGGAAATAATCTAAGCATTGGTAAATATTAATTATCATCCACATAATCAAATTAATATTAAAAATAACAACAATATGGAAGTATACCTATCAAACTAACATATTCACCTTCTTCATACCTGAAGCATGTCTCAACTAGACATGAATAACATCATAGTCTAGATTCAAATAAAAGTATCAATGCTCTTTATACATCATGTATCCATAGGTCATTTCCTTGTCATCCCACTATATGGGATATTGATCTTATTATACAATTATAAATTAATTATCAATTGACATAATTTTCTATTCATGAGGTACATTAGATTCTAACCCCCCCCTTAAATGGGCATCATCCTCAATGCATGACTAGTTTTTTCACCTATTAAGGCTTCCAATAGCCACTAATTTGAATTGACACAAAGAAAATAAATCCTCTTTGTAATGTATTCTAATTGGTAGTAAAATAAAAATGCACTATATTATTCACATGAATAGGTATTGGAATGTGTCAGTCTATTGGGGAATATTTTCACACTCACAACACAACTCATGAATCTCATCTTCAAGATTCAAGAAGCTAATTAATAAAAATATCTAATTTACACAACTCTTTTGGTAAGATTATTACTATCATTTTAACATAATGATAATCCTTGTATCCAATCTCATAAGCATGTTTCAATTACTAATCATGTAAGTTTAAATTTCCTTTCAATAAAACCATCTTTAAACTAGAGATGAAAGTGGTCCAATTTTATACCCAAGCCTTTCTTCATTCAAAGTTATACTACCATGCTATAGTTCATTGGTATTTTTGGATGATGGTGAATTGAGCTAAATGGAAACTAATTGTTATGAATCTTTTCAATCAATAAGATGTTGGATGATTTATAATTAATCTCTAAAAGAATGAAATTCACTCTAATGTAAATCTTATTATAAACTAAACCTATCCCTATCCATTGATACCCATAATTTCTTCACTATGAGTAGGAGTGTACAAGCATCCATTAGATGTATAATTCATTATAAGAGAATAATTGTAGGTTCTAAGTATAATATCCACACTACTATATTAGGTATCCATTTATGGTCATACTATTTTTAGTGTATTTAAACCTTGTTGAGATCACATTGAATCATTAGAAATAAATTAGGCAATACTGAATCACCATATCTAGTGTCATATAAAACATACAGGATTTTATGAAAAATTAGGGCATGGGGAAATTCATCCCATCACCTCAATTCTACTAAAGAAGAATATAAACATGAGATTATTTTACTTCTCAATATATCATGGAAATCATGGAAGGTCTTAACTAACTTTTTATAATGATATTCCATATACATAGGCTCCCATAACATCAGTCCATCAATCTAGACAATCATATGAAATTTAACATTATATTTATCTCTTAGGACATCATTCCACTAGCCAATACATTATTATGCAAATCAATATGTATGAGGATCCCTAGACACTAGTCCACTAGCTAAGATAATCATGTGTCTATCTATAAGTATGAGGCTCTGATGACATTGGTTTACCATCCAAGAGAATCATGTCCCAATTAAAAAGTGTGAGACTCCTAGGACATAAGTATGCTAGTCAATATAATCATTGTCCAATCAATAATTATGAGGATACCAAGACATCAGTCCAATAATAAAGAGAATCATGTGCCAATTAATATATATAATGACCTTAAGACATAGATCCACCAACCAAGATCAATATTCATAGATGGACATTAGGACTTTGGTCCACCATGCACAATCAATGTGTAGAGATAACATAGTCACCTCAGTGTCTTGGGTAAAACCACAATACTTGATGGTTGGGAAGGATGGAGTCTTGAACCTACATGATAGGTTCCCATCACAACCTAATTAGCTATGTTCCAATATGCTTATTCTAACATATACTTTCCATAAAATAAAAATAATCACCTACTAATACATAAAACTATCACAGTCAAGCATCATAATAACTTAAAGAAGTTTCACCCAATCATGTAAGTGTGAAATCAATAAAACTAGACAAAGTAGTCTCAAAAATGAAATAAAATTCAACCAAAGTTAATAAATGAATTCCATGATCAAACTTTTGATTAAAACATTTGAAGGCAAAATAAAATATATCCAATTTTAAAATGACTTAAATAAAAGTAGATAACCTAAACTAAGTTTGACAAATATACATAACATAAATTATATCATGATATGATCACTACATAGCTCTTAAAGCCACTTAGGGGGAGAAAGACAAAAGTACCCATTTTGAATGATCTTAATGGTTAGGGGAGTATTTAATCATATCTTGAATTCATCCACCATTCCAAGATCATTATGTCAAGGCAATTTTAACCTAATTCATGAAACTCCTTAATAAGCTAATTATTAAGGTAATTATGGTGTAATTCACATAATTCTTCAAGTAGGCTGACTACCTTAATTATCATAGTCATACACTGATCAGTTTTAATATTTTGATGTCTTTTAAATCAAATTATTTATATTTTCATTATACATTTTAAAGCATGGTTATAAATATAAAATTCATTCTCAAGAATTCAATATATGCAATACATGCACCTCTTTATAAGTTAGACTTATAAATGGTTTGTATTCACCACCCTCCAAGGTGTGACATGTTATTGAATTTAGGGATTGCCATTTCCATCATGAGAATTTAGATCTAGACTTGTAATAATTCCCCACTTATATGTTTAAACATATTATACATATAAAATGAGAGATGTAAAGCTATCATCTCCAAATAAGGGGGATAATTATGGATGACACTCTTCATTTCCTACTGACACACATTGATATACAAGTGGCCAAGAAAGTTAGTAGTTTAAGATAATAAATAATTTTTTTTCATGAGATAAATAATAATACCAAATGTATTCATTCTAAGTTACTGCCACTTAGATTCATAATAATTTTAACACTATTATTCTCACTTATAGTTTTCCATGTAGCTAATTAGCAATAATATAGATGTAGACTCATATATTTATTGATTTATTACAACACTATAAAAAATGTGCAAGGTCATCACAATCTATTCTAGGAACTTCATAGCCAATAATATATACTCATAACCATTTTACATTCACCCCTAATCAACATCATAAGTTAGGTTATGATCATAGTATATAATAAAGAAATCAATAGCCAAAAGATACCCAAATATAGCATGTTACTTACATGAAAAATAACTCTATAGAGATGTACCTACTCTAGTTAGTTGCATAGATGTGCATCTTAATTCATAATCAAAATTAAGGTTATCACACAACTGGTTAACATATAATAATATTAGGTTTATTCATAGAGTAATTCATAACCTCAATATTAGAGTCTCACCACATCATGGTTTATTGAATGGTTTCAATGATATAAACAACAAGAAAATACTTTCAATAACCTTCTCACAATCCCAACATACACAATCAAAGTATCTAGGGAATTCACAATTTCAAAATGAGAGGTCATTATACCCTATTATAGTTATACATTTAATGAACAACATTTGTGAACTAGTTTAGGCATTACAAGCCAATCTCATTTAGATTTATAATATTTCATTAGTATGGTAGTATTATAATATAAATACATCAGTATAGATAATAAATTTCATAGGCATGTAATATGTGCATTCATACATGCACATGCACACACACAAACACATTACCAGATGATTCAAAATAAGAAGAGATATTGTTCTTTAAACTATAATAATCTCATCATGGGCATAACATTCTCCTTCAAAATAGATTAATAGTTCTTGGAAAATATAAAATAAGTATCATTAGAAGGGCACAAAAAATTCTTATCTTTGCATTTATCCCTCATAAGGATCTCAATATCCCTTAATCAATGTTATTAAGTTACTTTTGTGCATAATGGATAACAAGTCCATAGTTGAAGCAAGAACACAAGGTGGTGTCCTTCTTAAATTATTAGCATAGGGATTTGAATGGTTTTGCACCCATAACTTTCATAGGTGTATTTTTTGTCTAAGTACATTTCCTCCTATGATACTACTAAAGGTAGATCTTACTTCTCTTTTAAATATGTGAATTCAAGACTTAATCAACTAGCCAATGACGTTTTTAAGTTGAAAATTCTCATTTTGTAGTATATAGGTCTGTGGAAATGTTTTCTCTAATAGGATTCATCATATATTGTAGGGTATTAATAATTTGAATGTTGATTTTAATTCGCTACTTAATCTAGGGATTTTAGTGGCATGTAGCTACAGTGTTTATAGTGCCTTCCTTCTATGACATATTGTATACATAATTTAGGTTTTAATAAAGTTATAAATAAGTTTTCACAAACATTCAATTTACATAAATTATGTTTAACTAGATTTATAAATGTGATGAGCTCATGTAGATAATACCTAGAAATCTTAGTTTTTAACTTTTCTCTACTACTAAAATTACATGCCCATTTTTTCCCCTTCATAAACTGACATGACACAACCATATCATGTACATCTAACCATAAAACATAAGAAATTATATAAATTCACATCAACATGTATACACATATAATAAATCATTACCCTTTTCATTATTCAAATAATAGGTGTAGGGTCACTAATTAAATACTCAAAATCTTAATAAGTTTTGCCAAAAACTAAAGGATTCATTCACAAGATCACACCCATACTTGTAGTGTTATGACATTGAGACTGACATCAAAATTTACCTTGACCACTATTAAAGCATTTGATCTCCATGTGGTGTCTTCAACATTCTCCTTATCCATGCCAATTTTTCTTTAGGCTCTTGGGGCTAATTCCTACCACTTTTATTTCTCCTAGCTTCCTAGAGCTTCTCATCTACTTTTTGACTACACACAAACTATGTTGGATGTTAAATCCACTAGGTGAGTATTTTTTGGACATGTGGATCTCTCCTGGGGGTTTGATTATTTGATAGAATCTATATAATGGAATATACTAATGTCAATCTCAGGTTATTAAGAAAACAACATGTGGATAGCTCTCAATGATCCACTTTCCTATTAGAGTATATATAATAGACCTTTTTGACATCACTCCCAAGTTAGCAAGATGATGACACATGGACAACTCTTAGTGATCCAATTTCTAGGTAGAGTATGTATAATGTACTCTACTAACATCATCCTTGGGTTAGTGATATGGTGAGTCATGGATGGATCCTAGAGATCTACTTTCTTGGTGAGTAATATATAATGGGAAATGTTGATGTCACCCCTAGTTTATCAGAATGGTGATACATGGACACATATAGGCAAATTTCAAAAAGGCTCAAAAAATTCCTGAGTAAAAAATTGATAGAAGAACAAGGAAAGAAATGGATAAGATAAAACATATGAACCTATTGACATGGATTTTAACTAAAGAAAATATACATTAAAAAAACTCAATAATCATCAAAACATAATATTATTATAAACATGAAATAGAGAAAGTCTTAAATCATGAAGAAAGAGCCAAAAATAGTCAATCTAGCCAATCATCCAAGGCATGATCTGAAGCAAAAATAAGAATCTCTTATATGATGGAGAACATGATAAAGTAATGCAAAACACATATATTGATGGACTCCCACCATCTATAAAACTAAAGATAAAACCTAGCTTACTCATGAGGTCTTTTATATGTTAAAGTAACTTTCATTTTCATGATTGAATAAACTCGACACTAAACTAATATTCTCATTGGTTTAGTTGACTATAAGAAGATGTAAGGCAAGTTCAACCTAACCAAATGCTTCTAAATGATTTTTTCAATCAAATAGTACAAATGTTTTATTCCTTAAAACATTACACTTCTATAATTAACACATATACCCATTTATTTCATTAATGATAAGAGGTTAAAAAATAGGTTTATTAAAGTGAAATAACACCACTTCAAGGGTTGATACACATAACCTTCTCATTTTATTACTCCTTTTCAAGGGTGACCTTAGTCAATACTAAGGGTACAATCCTAGTTACATTAAAATATAAGATCCAAACTCTATTAAAATCCTTCTTTTATTATAAAATGGTATTGCTTAAAGGGAATGTCTTTAACATATAAGTGACTCAATGTGATCTGAGACTCTTCCAAAAGACATATATTTACCAAAATACATTGATATTTATATTATCAAGTCAAGATATATTGATATTCCCAATAATAAGCACTCAACCATGGATAAGCGTAGTCCATCAAAATAAATCACAACATAATAAAAGAGGAGACATAAAGCATAATACATAGGATGATCATTATGAGGTTTAATTCCATGTAAGCATACTAACAATCTATTGAAAGAGACATGTAGGCCTAATATTTAATCCTAAAATGTTAGACTCCTTCCATGAAGATATATAGTCAGATCTCTTACTACTTTCAATATTATTATCTCAAGAGTTATTTAATATCTTATCTCACATATATGATGCCAAATCTTAACAAGATCAACCATAACATGTTTCATACAATAGAACACAATGTTATTAATTTTTTAATGTGACATAAGAAACTAATTCACTTGTTTTATTTTATTGATAAGTCCTTTTCATTTAGGTTATCTAATAGTAGAATTATTTCAAGCAAATTAAGATGTAATGAAAAAATAAATCACATTATTGTGTGTGTGTATGTATATACATATACATATATACATATACACACATATGTATGTAATTATATGTATATGTGTTTATTTATATATGTCTATGTATGTGTGTGTATATGTGTATATATTAAGTCTCTTAACCTGGATAGACTCAAACATGAATATAAAAGCATCCATTAGAATTTATTTTTAATGATGATTTTACCACAAGAAGATCTATAAATCAAATATAAATAATAAATATACCTACATATCTCAATATTAATAACAAAAATAATCATTTGGTAAAATACATAATTCTTATGGCTCACATTATGGCCCATAATAGATCACTGACATACATATACATATGTTTGATTGAGCACTTTCTCACATCTAGATCTAGAAAGTAAAATAAAAAAATAATCAATAATTGAAGTTGAGTTTCTTTTTTCTCAAAGTGAAAATTTAGCCAAAAAAATGAGGTCTCACCTCCTAACCTTTTACCATCATCAAGTAATCATCTAGGCACCCCCAAGCTCAGGACTCCTATCTCTACACATCTTCAAATCATGGTGCAAGACAAGCAAAATAAATAGATAGTCTAGATGTCTTGGGGTCAAGCATATGGCTAATCAGGGGGTAATAATCAAAACATGTCATATTAATAATAGGATACCAAACTCAAATCCATTTTAGTAATCATATAAACACAAAACATTAAAACACAAGGATCTATGCAATAAACATTTAGATAACAACTTATATTATATCAAGCAATCATAAGAGGGCTTAAGCAAACTACCATCATATCCAACATGAGAGACCTAACCATTATTCTATCATGAAGAGTGAAACCTTTAATATGCATCATACCATATAATACTATAAGGAAATTCCCATTTTAGTGTAAGAAATGGTTCTAACATTACCATCTATTATGAAAGAATGACTAAACTATGAACTCCCACACAATGGTAAGAAAAATATGGGGTGACCTAAGCATAACCATATAAATATAGTTAAAAACAATGATTAATCCAAGAATATTTACTAATTTTGAACATAATAAGTCAATCAAGAGTCACACATATTTTATGTAGTAAAACAACAGATTAGTTAAGTTAAAATATAAGCCTACCAATTGATCTTAGTCCTTCTTAGATTTTTTCTAAAACTTTATTTCTAGTTGAGGCTCTCCCTCTCCTAGCTCTTTTGTTTCCCTTATCCCTTATTACTAAAATTGCACAAAAAAACTTTTCTAAGATATTATCCTTCCTCAAATAGGCATTTTATTCTCCTTATAACCTAATCATAATGTGACAAGTATCTATTGTTTCATTGTATTGACAAATAACTCTACTTTATATTCCATGCCTTTATAAATGGATGTTATATTTTTCCAATCCATAATGGTGCATGGTGTCTCTAATAGAATCCTATGGTTTCTTATAAGACAACCCACCTCCCTAAACTAAGCTTAAGGAAAAGTTAATTAATGGACAAGTCTATAATTCTACCACTAAGCATTCTATATGTCTATATACTTCATCCTTATGCATTAAAGATGACCAACCAAATGTGTTTCAACCAACCCAATAGTGATTACAATCCATTAAGACATGCCAAAATTAAATAAAGGGTATGATTGGCATATACAACATACAAATTAGATTAGTGGAGGTTTAAGACAAGATATGGGTTAATTATAGGATCATACATGATGCAATAATACCTGTAATAGTACTTGTTCATTTTTTTGAAATGACCTATTCATGCACACTTATTGTAACCATAAAATCCTTCTATTATAATATCTAAATATTTAAACCATAACCATGCTATATCATTTAATTTAAATGAATTTAATCAACTTATCTAGTAACTCACCAAGTCTATAAGTGAGGTCAATATAGCACTTAATACATGTATAGTCAAATTATAATATACAAAAATAATAAAAGCATTGTTAGATCAAACTTATCATATACATAATACAATTACTCTTACAATCAACATCACCATGGAAGTATATCCATAAAATTTTCATAGTCACATTATTCATACTTGAAACATGTCTCAATAGGATGTGAATAACATCATAGTTCAAGTTAAATAATAATATCAATGATATGTATACATCATATATCTGTATGTGATCTACCTATCATCCCATAGGTAGGGATCTTAATATTATAAAGAAATCATAAGTTAATTAACAATCAAAGTCATCTATTGTTCATGAGGTGGATTACATTCACAACACTTGAAAAAGATTCATAAACATTTGGTGTGATGCATATTTTGAGTTTGGTTTCCCATACCAATGTCATTATGATGCATAATTTACAACACTAGAATTTTTTTCATAAATATTTAGGTTGTTGCATATTTTGAGTTAGGTTTATTATACCAATGTCATTATGCATCATAATTTTCAACACTAGGACAAATTTAAGAAATAATTAAAGTATTTCATATTTTGAGTTAGGTTTCCCATAGTAATGTCATTACGTGGCATAATTCAAAACACTAGGACAAATTTTGGAACTATTTGGAGTGTTACATATTTTGAGTCACCTTTCCCATACCAATGTCATTATGTGAATTAATTCATAACACTGGGATACATTTTAGAAATATTTGGGGTGTTATATATTTTGAGTTAGTTTTTCCCTACCAATATAAATGCATGGTTAAATTCATAACACTAGGACAATTTTTTTTTAATATTTGGGGTGTTGCATATTTTGAGTTGGGTATCCCATACCAATGTTGTTACATGACATAATTTTCTACATAAAGAAAATTTTAGAAATATTTTAGATGTATATTTTTAGGGAGGTTTCCTTTAAAAATGTCATTTCATAATGCAATTCACAACACTAGGAAAATTTTCATAAATATTTTAGGTGTTTCATATTTTGTGTTGGGTTTCTTGTACTAAAGTCGTTCCTTGATGAAATTCACAAAAATGAGAAAAAAATTAGAAATATTGGGGGCATTGCATATTTTGAGTTAGGTTTCCCATACTAATGTTTTTGGGGGCCCAATTGAAAAAAATAGCATAAATTTTGGATATATTTATGGTGTTTCATATTCTAAGTTGGGTTTCTTTACCAATGTCATTACATAGTTCAATTTTTAACACTATGACAAATTTTAGAAATATTTGGGGTGTTGTATATTTTAAGTCAGGTTTCTTGTATCAATTTTGTTTCACATTATAATTATCAACACTAAGACAAATTTTAGAAATATTTGGTATGTTGCATATTTTGAGTTGAGCTTCCCATACCAATGTTGGGTATCATAATTCACAACATTATGATTTTTTTTGAAAATATTTATGGTGTTGCATATTTTCACTCATGTTCCTCTACCAATGTCTTTTCACATCATAATACACAAAATTGGGATAAATTTTATAAATATTTGGGGTTTTTCAATTTTGAGTTGGATTTTTTTTCCAATGTCATTATATGGTGAAATTTATAACACTAGGAAAAATTTAGAAAATGTTTTGGGTGTCATATATTTTGATTTGGGTTTCTTATACCAATGCTATTGTAGATGAATTTTGTAACACTAGGACAAATTTAAAAAATATTTGAGGTGTTTCATATTTTGAGTTACATTTCCCCTACCAATGTCATTGCATGACACAATTTGCAACACTAGGACAAATTTAAAAAATATGTGGAGTTTTTCATATTTATAGTTGGGTTTCTCATACCAATGTGGTGAAATTCACAACAATGGGAAAATTTTTACATATATTTGGGGTGTTGCATATTTTTATTTGGATTTCCCATACCAATGTTGTTGTATGAAATAATTCATAACACTGACAAATTTCAAAAATATTTGGGGTGTTTCAGATTCTAAGTTAGGTTTCCCCTACTAATGTCATTATATAGTAAAAATCACAAAATTGGGTCAACATTTCAAAATATTTGGGGTTTTGCATAATTTGAGTTGGGTTTCCCCTACCAATTTCATTAGGCAAAGTAATTAACAACACATGGAAAAGTTTTTGAAATATTTGAGGTGTTGCATATTTTGAGTCAGGTTTCTTGCACCATTATCATTGCATGGCATAATTTTTAACATTGGGAAAAATAAATAAAATATTTGGTGTTGACATATTTTGAGATAGGTTTCCTATACCAATGTCATTTCATGACATAATTCACAACATTGGGACAAATTTTATAAATATTTGGGGTGTTGCATATTTTGAGTCAGGTTTAAGATACCAATGTTATTGTACCTATTAATTTGTAACACTAGGATAAATTTTATAACTATATGGGTTGTTGCATATTTTTTATTCAGTTTCTTGTACCATTGCCATTGTGCATCACAATTTGTAATACTGGGAAAAATTTAATAAATATTTGTGTTATTTCATATTTTAAGTTAGGTTTCTCATACCAATGTTCATACACATCATGATTTGAAACACTAGGACAAATTTTGAAAATGTTTGAGGTGTTGCATATTTTGAGTTAGGTTTCCTATATAAATTTTATTGTGTGGTACAATTCATAATACTAGGATAAATTTTAGAAATTTTTGGAATGTTGCATATTTTGAGTCTCTTTTTTTGATACCAATGTAATTTTACCAAGTATTCATAACATTGAATAAATTTTGTAAATATTTAGGGTCTTGCATATTATAAGATGGTTTTCCCCTACAAATATCATTACATGGTGAAATTCACAACACTAGGACAAATTTTGGATATATTTAGTGTGTTGCATATTTTTATTTAGATATCATGTACAAATGTCATTGTGTGACATAAATCACTACAATGGGACAAATTTTATAAATATTTTGAATGTTGTATATTTCACATGAGGTTTTCGATACTAATGCCATTGCATGACATAGTTCACAAAACTAGGAAAAATTTCTAAAATATTTCATGTGTTTTATATTTTGAGTTAGGTTTCCATAAAAAAATGTCATTCCAAAATATAATTCATAACATAGAAAATGTTTATAAATATTTGGGGTGTTGCATATTTTGATTTGATTTTCTTGTACCAAGCCATTACACATCACAATCCATAACACTGGGACAAATTTCATAAACATTTTGACTATTACATATTTGTGTCTAGCTTCTTATACCAATGTCATTGGGTGATGTGATTTGTAACACTGGGATAAATTTTGAAAATATTTAGGGTGTTTCATATTTTCATTCAAATTTCTTGTACCAATGTTGTTTCATAATGTAATTTGTAACACTAGGACAAAATTTAAAAATATTTAGGGTATATCATCTTTTGAGATGGATTTCTCATTATAATTTCATTGGCTAGTGTAATCTATAACACTAGAAAAACTTTAGGATATATTATGGGTGTCACATATATGATTTAGGTTTCCTATACCAATGTCAGTATGGATGTAATTCATAACTCTAAAATAAATTTCAAAAATATTTGAGGTGTTTCATACTTTGAGTTACATTTCCCCTACCAATGTCATTCCATAATGAAATAAAAAATAATGGGAAATTTTTCATAAATACATGGAGTGTTGCATATTTATAGTCAATTTTCTTATACCAATGTGGTTTAATTCATAACAAGGGGATAGATTTTACAAATATTTGGTGTGCTGCATTTTTTTAGTTGGCTTTCCCATATCAATGTTGTTTCATGAAATAATTTGCAAAACTGGGACAAATTTTGAAAATATTTATGGTGTTGCATATTTTTTGTAGGGTTTCCCTTTCTAATGTTGTTGTATAGTAAAATTCACAATACTAGGACAAATTTTGGAAATATTGGGGGTTTTACATATTTTGAGTTAGGTTTACCATACTAATATCATTGGGAAAATCAATTCAAAACACATGGAAAAATTTATGAAATATTTCATGTGTTTCATATTTTGAGTCGGGTTTCTTTCACCATTGTCATTACATGCTACAATTCACAACACTAGAAAAAAATTCAAAAAAATATTTTGGGTGTTGCATATTTTCTATTAGGTTTTCCATACACATATGATTACATAATGTAACTCATAACACTAGAAAACTTTTTATAAATATTTAGCGTGATTCATATTTTGAGTCAAGTTTATCATACCAATGTTTTTATACTTATTAATTCATAACAATGGGATAAATTTCTGAAATATATGGGTTGTTTCATATTTTGTGTTTTGATTCTCCTATCAATGTCATTACACATCATGGTTCATAATATTTTTAAACATTTAATAAATATTTGAGTTGTTGCATATTTTAAGTCAAGTTTCTTGTAACAATGTTGTTACACATCATAATTCACATGCTATAACAAATTTTGAAAATGTTTAGGGTGTTGCATATTTTAAGTCAAGCTTTCTACAAAAATGTAGTTATGCTACATAAGTCATAACACTAGGATAAATTTCATAAATATTTAGAGTGTTGTATATTTTGAGTTTAATTTACCTTACCAATGTCATTGTGTGAAGTAATTCACAACACTGAGATAAATTTTTTAGATATTTGGGTTTTTGCATATTATGAGTCCAGTTTCCCTTACTAATATCATTACATGATGAAATACACAACACTAGGAAAATTTTTGGAAATATTTGGGGTGTTGAATATTTTGAATCAGGTATCCTGTACAAATGTCATTATATGACATACTTCACTACACTGGGACAAATTTTAGAAATATTTTGGATGTTGCATATTTTGTGTGAGGTTTCTTATACCAATGTCATTACATGGCATAGTTTATAACACCAGGATTTTTTTCAATTTTTTTCAAGTGTTTCATATTTTGAGTTGGTTTCCATAACCAATGTCATTTCATAAAGTAATTTACACCATTGAGAAAAATTAATAAATATTTTAGGTGTCACATATTTTGATTTAGGTTTCCCATACTAATGATAGTGCAAGGTAAAATTTACAAAACTAGGTTTTTTTTGGAAATATTTGAGGTGTTACATATTTTTATCTATATTTCTTTCCCAATGTCATTACATGGTGTAATTTTCAACACTAGGACAAATTTTAGAATTATTTTGGGTATTCATTATTTTGAGGCATATTTCTTGTACTAATGTTTTTTCACATTGCAATCCACAACACTAGGACAAATTTAAGAAATATTTTAGGTGTTGCATATTTTGTGTTGAGCTTCTTGTACCAATGTCATTGAAAATCACAATTCACAACATTTGGAATTTTTTTGAAAAAATTTATATTATTGTATATTTTCACTTAGGTTTCTCATACCAGTGTCATTATGTGACATAATTCATAACACTAGGACACATGTTAGAAATATTTACGGTGTCACATATTTTGATTTGGGTTTCTTATACTAATATGATTGTATGGTGAAATTTTTAACACTAGGAAAAATTTAGGAAATTTTTTAGTTGTTGCACATTTTGATTCATGTTTCTTATACCAATGCCATTATGGATGCAATTTATAACATTGGGACAAATTTCAAAAATATTTGAGGTGTTGCATATTTTGAGTCACATTTCTCCTACCGATGTCATTACATGGTACAATTTGAAAAACTTGGATAAATTTTAGAAATATTTTAAGTGTTACATAGTTATCGTTCAATTTCTCATACCAATATGGTGTAATTCACAACAATAGGATAATTTTAGAAATATTTGTGTTTTTACATATTTTGAGTTGGATTTATTGTATAAATGTTGTTACATGAAATAATTTACAACACTGGGATAAATATAAAAAATATTTAGTGTGTTGCATATTTTGAGTTAGGTTTCCCTACCAACATCATAGCGTAGTGAAATTCACAACACTAGGACAAAATCTGAATATATATTTTTAGTTTTACATATTTTGAGTTAGGTTTCCTATGCTAATGTTTTTGGATAAATAAATTCACAACACTATGGAATTTTTTGAAAATTTTGGAGTGTTTCACATTTTGAGTCAAGTTTCCCCTATAAATGTCATTACATGACACAATTTGTAACATTGGGAAGAAATTTATCATTATACGAAGTGTTATATATTTTAAATTGGGTTTCCTATACTAATGTGACATGATTTGTTATATTAGGACAAATTTAAATAATATTTGGTGTTGCTTATTTCGAGTCAGGTTTCCCTTATCAATGTTGTTACATGAGGTAATTTAAAACACTAAGACAAATTTCAAAAATATTTGTGGTGTTGTATATTTTGATTTGGGTTCCCCTACTAATGTTATTACATAGTGTAATTTATTACACATAGACAAATTTTAGAAATATTTAGGGTGTTACATATTTTACATTAGGTTTACCATAACAATGTCATTATAGGAATAATATTTATCGAGTTGGCTATTCCCAGTCAATGTCATACAAAAGTGAGAATGATATAATATGAGGCTAGAACTAAGGATAAGCATGTGAGGATGGGAAATTATGCATGGATAACATTGTAATGATAAACCTTATTCTAAAGGAGACTAATGATCAATGGATCAAGAACTTATTTTGGCTCCACTAAAGAATTGAGAGAGTCAAAAATGATGTGTGGGATTGGGGTAGAATGGAAAGACTCTCTTAAGATTAGTATTGATATCAGAATATATGCCAATTATGGGACTACATGCTCTAACCTTAGGTAAAATACCATCTTTAATAACATTGGATGTTTTGGGAAGTGTCATCTGATATGGATTAGGATATGTGTAAGCATATAGGTTTGTTTGGATAGATTATGTGAGGTCTTTTTGTGTTGTTTAGAATCAAGGTTTTATTTGGATTGTATAGTTGGACAAGGATTTTGGAAATGTTTTTATTTATTTTGTTTTGTGAATATTTGACTGAAATATAATTTAATTACATTCTAAAATTAGAGAAGATTAATAAAACTAAAACTAAATGAGTAAACAATTAATTTTTTATTTTTAAAATTATTTTCAATGGAGAGAGAGAGAGAGAGAGAGAGAGAGAGAGAGAGAGAGAGAGAGAGAGAGAGAGAGAGAGAGAGAGAGAGAGAGAGAGAGAGAGAGAGAGAGAGAGAGAGAGAGAGAGAGAGAGAGATTCTAACTATGTAAATGCTGATTTTTAACATTTATAGATGCAAGGTATATGAATTTAATTTTTTATTGATATGTGGAATTTATTTTCTATGAAAAATATTTTTTATCAACATTGAAATTATTTAATAAAATATCTAATCTCTAAATGATCAATACTATAAGGCTCCTAGAGTTTTTTTCCACCCAAATAAGTCAAGAACAAGTTTTCAATATTTTTAGGTATTCCACACTAGATATAAACAATATATTTAAAATTGAAATAAAATATGAGTTCTAAATTTTATGATAAAATGAATTAAAAAATCATACTAAATTTATCCAAACAATGAAAATTATAATCACAATGTCACTTCTTATTCACCTAGGTTTTGTCTAGGATTTTTCTAGTCACTAGTTGTTTGTTTGAGAATAAAATAGCTTATTAATTAAATACTAATTATTGAAATGGATGGAAATTTATTATATAATATATAAAATTCACCTAAGATCTAAATTCAATATTATTTTGTACAATAATCTATTGAAATGAGTAAAAATTAACAAGGAAAATTAATTACTATTTTTGTGCAAAGTTTAGAGAAATATTAAATATTTTTCACATCATAACTTGTTTTTTTTTCAAAAATAAATATTTAACATAATAAAATAATTAATTATAATTTATTCTAATCTAATTATAAAACTAATATAAGAAACTCCAACATGATCCTTGTGTAGATTAGTAAAAGGTAAGATATTTGTTTCATTGTGGTCCTTAGTATGCTAGATATTTTACCCAAGTAAATATTTTAGGAACTCTCTAAAAATGATGATGAACAAATTAATATAAAACATTATATAAGGAGATGAGAAATATGACTCTAAATAAGGAAATCTAACTATGGCTTTTTGAAGACATCATTTTTAAAGACCTGGTTACAATAACAATGGATCTTCCTGTCTATAACTATGTAGTCAAACATGAAAGTGATTAAATCAAAGCTCCAAAGCAATCATATCAGGTTGTGGCTATAAATGTTTCAAAACTATTAACCTCTAATTTAAATTTTCTGGATCAAAAATTGGATTACTTGTAGAAGACTAATGGAACTTGCATGTAAAATTTGAATTGAGTTGAATTGAGATTTGAACTTAGGAATGACTTAAAAATTATTGGAAATAGAACAGGGAGTGAGTTTGGCATAATTAGATGCAAAATTAGCATATAAAAATAAATAAATTGACAATAATCATGTAAAACTTGTCAAAGAATGAATCACATAAGCCAAATTTAGAAGTAGAATAATGGTGATAAAACCATCCCTGTTTATAAGGATGGTTATGCAACTACCACTATTGGGGACAAAATTTCCCTTAAAAATTAAAAACCACCCATATTTTAATACATAATCACCTGCTTAGGATGGAACCACCTCAATTATTTACACAACTTTCATGATAGACATGTCTCCCAGGTGGTAGTTTTATAACCTAAAAGGTTGGTTTCATCACCTAATAGGGTGTATTTATCACTAATGAATTTTTTTTTGAAAATATGTTGAGTGAAGATATAAGGGCTAACAAAGTGTGGTTTTGAGGGACCTATAAGAGAGATATAATTAATATAGGATACAGTGATAGAGAGTTCATATTTGAGTATTATTATGAGGTTAAGACATCATCATTAGACCTATCATGTCAATAATATCACATGGTGTAAAAATGAGGTACATGCAATACTCAAGGCTATATTTTTTCATTACTTGAACTTAATGAAGTGATATTTTTGCTACATGTTGAAATTCTATAGGCTCTTACATAAAACTTGACATAATTTCCACCATGAAATAAATATTAGGTATGGTGGTCATCAAGTATTTAAAATCCTCCTATTAATTTCCTATATTTTGTGTCATTAATAAAAACACAACAATCATCCTTAGAAAAAATTAAGTTATTTTCCATCGGTGTGAAAGTAAGTTTGCAATCATTAATACTGAACCTAGTTAATCACTCATGTACGTACTTAGTTTGAGAAATGATAATGTTTTATATTTTTTAGTTAATTTTATGACTAAATAATATTAAATAATTCTAAGATATATCATATCAAACCTATATTTTAGTTCCTTATTCATTAAACTGTTATGATTTTCATCATTGCCTGTTATTAACAAGTTGATGACATAGAGAATGAGAATTATCAACTTATTTCCCTTCACTTGAATATAGAGAGTATCATTATATTCACTATGAATAAAACTGATAATCATACCAACTTCATCTAATTTAAATTTAGAAAAAATAATATGATCCCATTTAGGATGTTATTTCAAATTATCAAGACCAACAATACCATAAGTCTTTGTATATGAACATGAAGAATAAATAGCAGAAAGATTTAGATAATTTTTCAAAATTTTATAATTTATCATTTTAATAATTTGAATAAATAGATACTTTTTAAATTAGATAAATGAAAGAAACATTTGGTTGATTCAAATAAACCTTATACCATAGTCTATGAAAGTTAGAGTCATGTCTCAATCCCTTACCATGTTAACACTTTTTTATATTATTCTCCAATATATCACATTGTGAATCAATGTTTTCAATGCTCATAATAAATGAATCATAAAAATGAAATATCTCCTCAATATGAATTTTCTTGTATCTTGTGCAAGTAAACAAAACCCCTTTTTATGTTCATAATAACTAAAAAGATACATTTTTTGTTGTGTGGTTCCAACTTTGTTATGTGTTTAGAGGCATAACAGGTGCAACAAAAGACTTTAAAAAAATTAATCTTAGGATTGAATCTATGATAATCATCATAGGAAATTTGACTCAATATAATAATGGTGGGGGATATATTTCACAAACACACTATAATACCAATATATTCAACCAAAAATTTGTCATCAAGATGTTTTTGATATACCATTTCCTAAGCTATACCTTATAAAATTTTGTTCATGTATTTAGAAACTACATTTTATATGGAATATAAATATTATTTTATTAACATTCAATTTCATTTTCTTGACAATAATCTAAGAACTCATTTGAAGTGTACTCACCTCCATTATATGAATGAAGTGTAGCCAATTTCAAACATGTTTTTATTTCAACTAGGTTTAACCATTCAACAAACTTATTGAAAACCTCTTCTTTGTTCTTCATGAAAAATACCCAAGTCATCCTATTAAAAAATCAATAAATAAAACAAAATATATATAGATTCTAATGGATGGATTCTTCATATCAAATACATCACTATGAACTAATTGTAAACACCTTTTTTCTATCTAATAGCAATCCTTAGGAAATTTTTGTCTATTTTATTTGACTAAAACACATTATTCATAGAAAATTCTATCTCATCAAAAAATTATACAAACAATAAACCATGTTATATCTCTATAAGCACACGAAAGAGTGAACATTGAAATTTCTATATCTTAGATGCCATAAATGATATGTAGACATTGAACCTATTTCAATCATTCGTGTTACCTATTGTGTAAGATTAAGTACTTTTCAATGTAAAAGAACTAAGTTTCCATTTTTATATCTAGTTTATATTGTTATATACCCTTATTTGACATATTTAATATAAATGAGCCCATTTTATAACACAATTTGATATCTTATCTTGTGAATTGTGACCAAAGAAAGAACATGTTTCTTTAAAGTAGGAGAATATGAAACACTTTGAAAATACTTAATGGTAGTATTTGGAAACAAAATTTTAGTATAACCAAGTCATTTTGGAAGATAAATAGATTTACCTACTAAAGAGATAGGAGAGAGTGATGCTTCTTTGAATTTACAAAAGAAGTCTCATTGGTATGCCATATGTTTTGTGACACCTGTATCTAATAACCAAACATCTGTAAATTCATCTTCAGTCCAAAATTCTTACTAAGTTATGTTACGTAAGGCTTTAAATGTTTATTCATGAGAAAAATTCCTTGATTCATCATAGTCATGTTATGCATATTGAGCAAAATCATATTTATGATTTTTTTGTTGTGTGTGGATTTTATCAAAAGCAATCTTGATTTGAAAAGTAATGTGTCCATATTTACTACACCTATGACATTGAACATATGATATTCCTATGCCTCTACCCCTATATGAGTTTTGAACTCATCCTATGTCACTCATTTAGTTAGAATGAGAATGGATATATTATTTTTAAGGATAATTATTTTGATTTTGATAATATCATCTTCCTTTGTTTTGAAATATATCTCCTCTAGAACTCTACCCTCTATAGTTTCATTGACCATAATGTGAAGTACTATGATTTGAATCTATCTCATGGGCTTCCCTTGTTTTTTAAAACTTATTAGATAGAGATAGATCATGTTAAATGAGAAACTTAACATTTTTTTTTAAATTGACTGTAGTGATCTTATCATAAACATGAATCATTCCACTATAGTTTTTGTAACTAGAAATTTATTTCAATGTAGTAGTCATTATTAAATAGTCACAAAGTTTTCCAAATCCCATCTTAGTGTAATATAAAGCAATTATTTTCAAATTGTACATATATTCTCCAATATCCCCATCATTAGCTAAGGACAATGTGAAAATTTTCATATGAATGTCTATATTTTTATTTTTGGATTTTCATCATATAAATTAGAAAGTGTTATCCATGAAGTATAATCATGATTAGATTTATCGATATGAATATAGGCATCCCTAGTGAAACAAAATTTTATTAGAGATAGGGACTTAGAATATTTTGAATTAGACATACCAAGATTTTATTATGTAATAGGCAACATAGGTTTTTATAATTTTATGACATCCCAAAACTCATTAAACACTAGTGATGCTTTTGTTAATCATTTCTAATCAACATAATTATATATCTTTAAATTATCATTATTATAAATTATCATTTATATTTTAATCATTTTAAAATAAATGAATGCTTAAATTGAAAAATTGCATATCACAATCCAAAAATAAAAAAAGACACACTTTGACACTTGTGAAAAATATGCATTTATGAATTTTTTCACTTAATCCCCGCATAGAGCATGTATTTGGTTTTGATGGTTTTATACTTTGGCCACAATAAAAACCAATAAAAATTTACACCCTTAAGTCTTAAATAGTACCTTTAAATTTAATTTATATATCACTTTCACTTGAAAATAAACATATACCAACAAGTTCTCTTAGAACATTATTTTATCAAAAAAACAAATTTTACCAAAAGTTTCTTTAGGGGTTTAAGCCTTAGACCTCCCAACTTGCATGTTTTTAACAAAATAACATCTACCACTTAATCTATAGGAATTGATGAAATATGTAAGAAATATATTGTATTTAAACAATAATTTTTTTTGGATTTAAAGTAATAAATAAATTACTTGTGCATATAAAATGTACTTACCCATGTCAAAGCAATGAAAACAAAGCTTTTTGGGCCCACAAAAGAGTTTGAATGTAATATACATTATGTTATGAACATGTTTGACCATATTTTTTGAGGTTTTTCAAAACCATATAATGTTCCATTACCATGTATTATTGTTAAAATCAAATGATGACTAAAAATGCTTTAATATGAACATAAATAATCCCAAATAAAGACTTTAAAGTACCATTCTAAATATTCCATAAATATTGTAATGTTTTGCCTTAATCCAACACCTCACTATAAATTATAAAGTACTTACTATGGTGTGTCAAAATTAAATTTACAACTATAATACATTCCAACACTCTATTATGATCTCCAACACATATTTAAATATTTTTTCTATAAATATAATCCTTAAAATCTGATTTTTGAACTTATTATGATTGATTTTTGAATGGACACTTTAAAATAGGGAAACAAAAATTATTTCAATATTTTTCAAAAAAAATCATCCTCGAGCATATTTAAATGGAAATAAAATTTATTTAAATTTACCCAAGAAAATACTATAATTCATCAGATGCTTACAAGATCACACTCTTCTCAACAAGATGCATACTCTGAACTACCAACTAGGTTCAAAACATAATCAAGGAAACATGAACTTATGAAAATTTATTGAAGATAATCAAGGGATTTAAATGCATGAAAATTATCTTATAAAACCATTATAATAAATTGAAACAAATATATCATAAACTCTAATGGATACTATTGATCTTGTAGACCAATTTGTTGACCTTCTCTTTCACGATTCTTACTCAACCAAACAAGCCATTTTGGCTTCAGTTTCTCAACCTATTACACTAACTTAAAACATTATGAAAATAATGGATATATAATTAAATTAATATAAAAAAATCATATGCATTGGATTATTTGGCTCATGGAAAAGAGCCTCCAACTCATCATTGTAACTTGTTTACACATTTCTACTAGTTTACCTTCAAACATAGTCATGGTGAAAATCACATTCAACACCTATGTATACACTTTAAAATACTTCCAATGTATATATATGATAGTATGATATCATTATACCAATATTAAATAGATATATAAAATTTTCATATGGAAATATTGGTCTTGAATACCAATCTAACAACCTCTTACCTTTGTTATCTTATTTGCACTTGATAGGTTAACTTATGAGCAACATTTTCATCATATCTAATAACCCCAAAAACCTATATCCAACATGAAAATGTATTAAATGTATTTAAAAAAATATTCATGTACTTGGATTCATCCTTAATCTATGATAACGGATCCTTAATCAACTTCTCAATTATGTCTAGTTTTCTCACTATTTGCACCATTAGGTTTGTTAATGACTAGTCAACTTGTATGACTAGTTTAAAACCCCTAAGGTATATAACATACTAGTAAAAAACCATTTTCGTAATAAATAAGTATAAATATTTAACCTTTATTTATTTATTTATCAATATTGATTTAGTCAACTTTGCCTGCTATAACAAATCTTTGAGAAATAAGGCCTTTTGTTTAGGGTCCATTCACTAACCTGACAAAAAAATCACACCTAGAGATTCTTGAGAGAGTTTAATTAATGATACAATATCTAAAATATCCAAAACAATCCATTTTGAGCAATTTATAACAAGTTATTTTATATCAGATCACTATAAGGGTTCTTTGAGGGTTTAAACCATCTTTTATTCTTAAAGATCATTCATAAATCCTAACCCCTCATTCCAAAAACCAATTATTATAAATTCGAGCTAGGAATCTTACCCATATACCATTAATATATTATGTCTTCATGTATATAACAGTTTCTCAAGAAGATAACTCTTCATTTTGTGCACTCGAGAGACCTTGAAACTTTTTTTCATGCCTTAATCTTCAAATTTTAACCTAGAACTTGGTAAAAATAATTGATAAAACATGACATACCTTTTTTAATGCACACATACTCATACTTTCCTTTGAAACTAATCTTGATACCCCATCTTTCCATCATCTCTCTCTTTGCTCTCTAAGGCTTTGACCTAAAAGTCATAATAGGTCTTGAAGCTAACCTTGTAACCGGTATAAAAGCTCTCAATACCTCATGTACAAACTCAAAAAACCTCTCTAATTATAAAAAACTATCAATTATTCTTCATTTTTCTTATCAAAAGCTTATGTTTCTCTATTAGGCCAAGTAGGGTTTAGAAGTGGTCTAGTTGCATACTACATCTATAGGTCTTACCCATGTATGCTTACCTTGAGACTCACTTGAGTTCACCAAAGCCTCAATCATTCTCAAAAAACCTAATAAAACCTCTTATGCCTCTGTGCATTCATCTCACTAGGAAACCAAGATCATAACTTTTTACAAGGTTACTTCATGCAATAACCAATATCATGACTAGAATTCTCAAGTACTTGAAGCATTACAATTGATCTTGAAATACTCATTAATGATTATACACCATGATCACAAGCCTTTCATGATTCCTTATACAATATAATGTCTCTACACATAATTCTCTATTCTCGTTGTATACATTCTCATGATATGACTATGCTTGTCAAGACACCCTGTATTCAAAGACTAGTACTTCAAAGCATGCTTACCTTGACCTAAAACTTGACATCAACCTCACAAGAATCATCAAGTTGTCTTCAAGTTATCTCTTAATAAAGAGACATTATCAAATCATTTTAGAATATTAATATGAATAGTAATGTCTAAAAGAATATATTTAAAGAGGAAAATTCTATGTATATAGTTGATATCTCTAGAGTTGATATATTAATATATAGAGTACAGTTTGGTATCTTCAGAGCATAGCTAGAAATATATTCAAATTTTCATCCAAACATATTCATAACTCGATGGAGAATCTTTGGAGTTTCTTACACAAATATTTGATGTTCGACTAAGGATATTTGTATATCACTATGTTGTATGTTAAGTCTTCATATCAAGCATACAATATCATGCCCCACACACCATTCATCTCCACCAAATTCATCTTAGACATTAATGACAACATACTTTACATCTTCAAATCTTGACTAAGGATCTTTGTGGATTGGTATTTTCTATGTCAAATATTTGTATCAAGCATAAAAGCTCATACCCCACAAAAATGCATATTCATCAGATGCATCTTAGACAATAATGATAACATAATTTGACATTAATGACATTAGAATGAAATAAATGATAACACTATGACAATAAAATATTCTTTGTCATTGATGGAAAGACACACTACAATTTGATCAATCTCTTCTCCCTCAAATTGGTAATTCTCTCCATTGGACATTAATTATAAAGGGTATTCCATAAATATCTTATCTGATCCTTGGACCTAAATTTTGAGAAACCACACAATGAAATAATGATGAAGTATTGACCTTAGGCTCATCATTTTTTATAGACACCTTCTGGAAAACATCTTTCTCCCCATGAGCAGAGACTACCTCTTAAAGACACTAAATGGAATAATATCTTTATAAAATATGTCAACCAATCATTGAAACCATTCACTTAAACTTATTTCATGAATGAATTTACTCATTATAACTCTTTTATGAACCTAATCACTACCAATTATACTCTACCAATTATCTTAATTCACTTTTGATATCAACCTTATGCAATATAATCTTTGATATCAATCTTGAATTAGAGAAGATAATTTTCAAGAATATCACCTTGAATATATCACTCAAGTTAACATTATCTATTAATACACTATGAAAATAATCTCTTATGATCTTATCTGAGCTTCATAGGCCATATTTGATCCACATACATCATGATAGCCCTTCTTTTAATAATTCATTGTTCATTAGGACTATAAAACACCAAGTTCACTATCTACCAGACTTCTATGTTGTTTTATCATCTACATCTCAAATAACTAGGGCATAATAAACATATATACCTATGAAAAATGACCCAAAAGACATTAAAACACATAGAACAATAATACTTAATGCTTATGAACATAAAACATCTCTGTAATCAATGATTACCCTCTATGTAAATTAGGTGTGTCTACTATCAAAAGATATTATTCCAAGGGAAAAATATTATCTTTCATGTTGAATAAAAGAACACTCATTTCATGTCCATATGAGATATTTATATGTTCTTCTTGCCTCAATATTTCTCCTTCTTGTTTATTAAGACAACATATCAGATACATCATCATGACACCTTCCTTGCATCTTTCTGTTAACTAGGTCCATGCTTACATGCTTCACTATGATAGACCTTTGTCATAATTTGTCTTCTTCATGATATTTAATATGAGATAATATAATATTTTCCTTGGTCCTATATTACCTTAAGTTCATCTTGATGCATATAGAACACTCAATTCCCTCTCATAACTCTCAACAAATAGAAACATGAAATATTACAAAGATAATATCCCCCCTAATTCCATGTATACCTCTATTCTAATGTCAAAATAAACCACTCTCTTGAAAAATAACTTAGATATAATCATCTCCCCCTTATACCAAAAATATCTACTTTAAATGAACTAGGAACTCAAGATCACTTACCTTCCTTGACATGATTGAAAAATATCAAATTCTTAATCACACACTAGGCTACCACACTATTGAAACCAATTATAGAATTAGGGGCTCCCCATTTGTCTTCACAAATCAACACATGATTTTATATGACTATTAAATCATTCTCATATTCCATCAAGCATATTGACACCAATACCCCTTCTAATCATAAATCAAGCTCAACTACTTACAAAAACATATACCAAAATATCACCTCTCATATATCAATTGAATGTACTTTAACTTCAGAGCTACCATCATATGAATGGATAATATCCATCTTCATCTCTTTGATTTCAACATAAAAAACCTACAATGTTCTCAAGATGAAACCTTCTTTGACTACAACCTCACGTTTGTACTGATAGAAGAATGTCTCAATGAAGCTTAATGACACTACTCTTTTTCATAAGGAACTAAAAAACCATGAACTCGAGAGATTCCAAGATCTCCATTCTCTCAAAAGATTTAATGTTCTTAAATATCCTTTTGGGATTTATTAGCACAATAGGCTTGATTTTTTCATCAACCATTTTATAATCAATGTGAGATGATAGTTGTCATTCCTGATTTGCTTTCATACTTGAGGCATGCTACATCATATCCAGTAGTCCACTTGAACTTTAGATTGATCATGACTCATCTTTACTACATTTGGTTTCCATACATTCATTTTCCTTCTTTCTTACACGCTAGGGGGATTCAAACTTTCAATATTGACTTGACTAACTTCTAACTCTATTAGGATAGAATATTACAAAGTTTCTTATATTATGATAGATGTAACAAACCCCTTTATACATAACATTTGACTAATGTAAATTGTGACACCTTCCATAGCTTTATGAGTACTCATTCTTGGAGGGTATTCTATATTATCTTTCTCTATGTCCAAACTAAATTCATACAAAATAGTAACCATTTAAATAACTAGAATACCTATAGAATTAAGATAATTGATGTCTTTTCATGTTGAATTTCTTGTCTTCAATAGTCTTCTCCTTGACTTTAGGTGCCTACTTTTGGTCTTTTTTAAAACCAAGACATATTTTGTCACTTTCAAAATTTTGATTACTCAATATATCATCTAGACACTCAATTATATTTTTAAACTTCACAAAGTTCTTCACCTTGATAGATTCTTTATCCAACTCAGCTTTCAAGGATTTTACTTTAGTTTCATACATGATGCATTCTTCCCTTTTAACCTTTAGGATTATATTGACTACCTCCATTTGTTCCTCAACTTGATTGATGATATCATCATACTCATTGGAAGTGTTTCTTAGACTTTCCTCAAATAATCCAATCTACTCCTTATAGTCATTAACTACTGATCTTAGTTTGTGAATCTTTTTCCTTTGGAATTTAAACTCCTCTAGGACACTTACAACTCTACCTCAAGATTCACTTATTTTTCTTTTTCATTTGATTCTACATCAAACATAAGGCATTTTCCATTTGACAAACCCTCTTATCTGATTCTATGTCCATGAATAAGGTTTCATTATTATCATGTTCATCTTCATTACTATCATCATCATTATCAAATTCAATTGATTTAGTTACATTAGAATATTTATTTTCTTTAGTGTAGAAGTTTCTCTTGTTTTTGAAATTTCCTTCCATGTCTTCATACTTTTTGAACTCCTTTTTGTTTTTATCAAGATTATAAGTATTCTTGTTATCTCCATGATGTTCATTATGTTATTCATCATGCTTAGATTTATCCTTGTTAGGATATTTGATTGTAAAGTGGCCAATATTTCCATAGTTAAAACATTTGAATGCAACTTACCTTTGAACTCACCACATCCAAACCTCAACTTCAATGTAAACATGGTTATCAATTTATCATCATCAATATCTCATCAATACTTATATTTGACCTTCTTGAATTTTTTCTTATTTTCAAATTTTAATTTTTTTTTTCCTTTTTAGGATGTCTTCCTTTATTTATTATCATCTCATAGTTATTCAAGATTCAATGAAGCTCATCCATCTCTAGCTTGTCCAAATCTTGCATCTCTTCTATCACAGATACCTTAGACTCAAACTTAGGAGTTAGTGATATCAGCACATTTTGAACCACTATATATTCTTTCACCTCTTCTCCCAATCTTCTAATGATGTTTACAACTTAATAAACCTTCAACAAGTAAGATGTAATAGATTTGATCTTCAAGATTTCAATCTATCTTTGGTGGGTCTACAACTTGGCCATCTTCACCTTGGTATCTCCTTCATAGATAGTATGTAATTTTTTACATATCCATTTAGATGATTCAAAATAAATTAACTTCACAATATCTACCTCTGATAGGCCAAAAATAATGACATTCATTTAGCTGGAGATGTTTTTACTAGCCTTCTTACTTGCTGCACCAGTTAGAGGAATAGGAGGAGCACTATATACATCTATAACTAATTTTTAGATATCATTACCTTGGTACATAAAATATATATTCATACTAAAATTATAAAAGGTATAATTTTATCTATTTAATAATGGAGCTTTACTAGTAGAGAAACCACCTTGAGCTTGCTAACTACCCATCCTTATTTCTAGGATCTCCTTTAGGTTTTTAGACTTTATTCAAAGGACTAGGCTTTGAAACCAATTTTTGGAACCTAAATGAATAAGATATGGGTGAATAAATCTTCAAAAACTTTATTTAAAAATATTACTTAAGAAATCATATATCATTTAAATAAGCATGTGCATCTTAAAAATCATAAGCACCAATCTAGAAGAGCATAAAACACATGAACATAATATATATATATATATATATATATATATATATATATATATATATATATATATATATATATATATATATATATATATGAGAAAACATCAAGGGGAAGAAAACCCACATATGATTAAAATGTAATATATTCCTATAATACAATCACAAAAATTAGTGACTAACCCACTTCACATGGATCACTAACCCCAACTAGTTAAGCATCAACCTAGATAGGCTTTACCAAGCACCAACTTGTAAGGAAGAACCAACCCCCTAGATGACTCAGCAAAAAATCAGCCACCTAATAAATTTTATCACCTTCATAATATATTATTTATAATATAATATATTATTTTTATCTCTTTTCAAACTTTTATCCCTCTCAAACTGGCATGTATCCTTCTTTGCTCAACTAGCCCTCTTCTTGACTTAATTAGGTCATATGACCTTGATCCTCATGTGTAAAAACTATATCAAATATTCATAATTGATCCTATACATTCCTCTGATGGTATATATGACCTATTAATTCTAATATTTATTCTCTTTTATTCATTTTCACTCTTCATACTTCTCTTACTCACACATGCTCACATAGGCTTAAAACTACCTTGTACTTATACTAGGCTCTTACTCTCATACACCTTGGTAGGCCATATACCTTTTCAAATATAAATTTAAAATTAAATATATAGTGTAAAAATTTTAAAACATTAATCAAAAAATAAATTAGGCCATCCATAGCTTAATCAAGCAAACTCTCTTTTAGGCCTTAAGGAGACCTAATCCGATTAGGCCTTCATTAGAGCACATTACACTTAGTCTTTCTTTGAATTATTAAAAACTCAAAAAATAGTATTAAACCCAAGTATTTAAATATAATATACCTTATATAACTTTAATTTATGTCTATAACACCTTTTCAGTCCAAACATCACTTAAACCCCTTCTCAAACACTATTCACAATAGGCCTATGCATACAAAAAAAAACTATCTTAAACAACCTAATCATAAACATATTTTTTATGAAAAAAATATTAAAAATAACTAACTATATTTCATATAAAAATTAATCATATTCTTTAGCATAGGGTATGCAGTCTCAAACTCTTCTCTATAAGATGCATACAGTGAACTGCCAACTAGCTTCAAAACATAGTCAAGGAAACATGAAATTATGACACATAATTTAATATACTCAAGGGATTTAAATTAATTAAAATTATATTATAATACCCTTATAATAAAATAAAATAAATATATCATAATATCTAATGGAAATTATTGGTCTTGTAAACTAATTTGTTGACCTTCTCTTTCCCAATCTTTACTCAACTAGATAAGCCAGTTTGGATTTAGTGTTTCATCCTCTTGAACTAGATTCCAAGATTATTAAAATAATTTATACATAATAAAATTCCTAAGAAACAACATCATATGAATTTTATTCTTTATCTTAGGGCCAATAGCCTTGAACTCATCACTGCAACTTGCTTACCTAGTTCTACGAGTTTACCTTCAAACATTGTCATGGTGAAAATGACCTTCAACACCTATGTAGAAAATTTAAAATATTTAAAATGTATATGTATGATATTATAATATAATATAATTATACAAATATAAAATAGATATATCACATGTTAAATGGAAATATTGGTCTTGAAGACCAATATCACAACTTCATACCTTCATTGTCTTATCAACACTGGATATGTCAACTTATGAGCAACCTTTTCATCATATATAATGATATAAAAAACTTATTTAAAAAATAAAAATGTATTAAAGGTATTCAAAATAATATCCTTACATTTGGATTCATCCCTAATCCATGATAACATATCCCTAATCAACTTCTCACTTATGTCTAGTTTTCTCAATGTCTACACCATTAGGTATGTTAGTGATTGGTTAACTTGTATGACTAGTTTAACACCCCTAAGGGATAGAAACTAATTATAAACCTCCATGGTCATAATATAAAATTTCAAATCTTTAACCTTTATTTATTTATAAACTTTCACTCATTCAAATTTGCTTGTTATAACAAATCTCTGAGAAACAAGGCCTTTCCTTTAGGGTTCATTCACTATCTTGGAAAAAATTTCACACCTAGAGATGTCTAAGATAGTTTAATTCATGATACAATAGCTAAAATATGAAAAAAAATACATTCTAAGAAATTTATAACAACTTCTTTCACATCAGATCACTATAAGGGTTCTTAGAGGGTTTAAACCATCTTCCAGTCTTAATGATCATTCATAAATCTTATCCCCTCATTCCAAAAAGAAATACTTGTAAATTTTAGATAGGACCCTTCCCCATATACCATTAATATATTATGTCCTCATTCATATGATTCACATTCTAATGAACACTTGAAAAACCTTCCTAGGAAGACAATTCTTCATTTTGTGCACTTGAGAGACCTTAAAACTTTTGTATATGCCTTAACCTTAAAATTTTGACCTATAACTTGGTTAAAATACTTAAAAAACATGAAATACCTCTATCAATACACACATACTCATACTTTCCTTAGAAATAGATCCTAGTACCCTATCTATCCATCATCTCTCTCTTTTTTGGTTAAGACTTTAACTTGAAAGTCATAATAGGTCTTGAAGTTGATGTCAATGAACACTTAAAACACCTTTTTAGGAAGATAATTATTCACTTTGTGTAGTTGAGAGACCTTGAAACTTTTTTTCATTCCTTAACCTTCAAATTTTAACTTATAACTTGGTTAAAATACTTGAAACAACATGACATACCTTTGTCAATGCACCCATACTAATACTTTCCCAAGAAATAGATCATGATACCCTATCCAGCCATCATCAATCTCTTTTATTTATAAGACTTTAAATTTAAAGTCATAATAAGTATTGAAGCTAACCTTATAACCAATGTCCAATCTCTCAACACCTCATTTAAAAAATAAAAAAACCTTTTTCATGATCAAACACTTTCAATTATTCTTCATATGTCTTATTAACATCTCATGCTACTCTATTTGGCCAAGAAGGGTTTAGAGGTGGTCTAGTTGTATACTAGGTCTATAGGTCTTACCCATGTAGTCTTACCCTAAGACTCACTTGAGTTATCCAAATACACATAAGAATGCTCAAATAACCTCATACAACCTCTTATGCCTATGTTCATTCATCATACCAAGCCACCAAGCTCATACCTTCTCACAAGGATTCTTCATGTAATAGCCAGTGTCATGACTACAATTTTCAAGCACTTAAAGCTTGATAATTGACCTTGAAAAACTCCTTGATGTTTATACACATTGCTCACATGCCTTTCATTCTTCCTTAGACAATATCATACCTCTACACATATTTATCCATACTCACCATGCACATGTTCATGATATGACTATGATTCTCAAGACACCTTATAATCAAATACAAGTACTTAAAAACATGCTTACCCTGACCTAAAACTTGACATTAACCTTAGAATAATCTTTGGGTTGTCTTAAAATTCTCTCTCAATAGAGATACATTATCAATTCATTTTATACTATTACTATGAATAATATTATCTAAAGAGGATAAATCTATATATGTATTATATATATATATATATATTTGGAGTTACTATATTAATTTATCAAGTATAGTTAAGCATATTTGGAGAATGGTTGCACATGTATTCACATATTTATACAAAAATCTTTGTAACCTTTTAGAGCATCTTCAAAGCTAATTATGTAGATCTTTAGATCTCGACTAAGGATATTTGTAACTTACTATGTTCTATGCCAAGTCTTCATATCAAACATACAAGCTCATACCCAACACACCATGCATCTCCACCAGATGCATATTAGACATTAATGAAAACATACTTTAGGTCTTTAGAGCTCGACTAAGGATATTCATAGCTTACTATGTTCTATGTCAAGTCTTCATATTCAACATACAATCTCATACCCCATACACAATGCATATTCATCATATGCATCTTAGACATCACTAACAACATACTTTGGCATTAATGACATTAGATTGACATCAATGACAACACTATGCTAACATGTGCAACCTATCATAAGATTAATAATATACTCATTTTAGTTTTCACACAATGGTCATTACTTATCCAAATTAAGACTTATCTTCTATAGGTTATCCAAAGTGAAAATTTTATTCAAGACAATCACCCCCAAAAAATGTTAACTCTATGAATCAATTCTTTGTCCCACAATTTATTCTAGGTAACACCTTCTTGTGTAGGGTTTATTATTTTTTATAGCCTAATTATACCTTAAATTAGAACATTATAGTTAACCCTATCATTTTAATTTAGAATGAAAATCCCTTGGTTTCTTTTACATTAAGGTTTCTTATTTTATTAGGATTTAAAATTTATCATTTTTTAGGTTTTACATTTTAAATTTGATTTCTTATTTCTTGTTATTCTCCTAATATAAATGCTAACATAATTAAAATGGAATATATTATTAATTTGAATGCTCATAAAGGAATGTATTATACTAAGTTTTATGATGGTTTTGATGACATAGATAAACATGAACTTACATAATATCTTGAAATGAATCCACACATGATTGATGCATTGTTACATGTAACAAGATATGGAAAATAAATAGTTATTAAGCAACCTAGATTTAAGGAATTACATAGATAACTTTTAAATTAAACAAGATCACATTATGTCGTATCTAGTTCTACTCTATAAAACTACTTAAAAATTAGTATGTATTATGAAACTAATGATTTGTAATTGTAATTTTTCTATTTGATCTAGATATGTATGTTGTATGATTAACAGTCATTATTTATTTCATGATCAATTATTATGTTGGAGGACATTTGGATATGTTTATACTATGTTCTATGATCATGCTAACTATGATTTTATTTTTATATGGTTCACAATATAGTATTTTGATGATTATATATATTAATTATTTATTAAATTCTCAAACTAATTACCCTTTTATTTGATTTATATGGTTACAAGATTGTTCTTCCCTCACAAGTGGTATGGAGGTAGATTATCATTAGAGAAGTGGGTGTAGATACTATCATATGGGGATTGAGATAACTTATCTAAACCCATACACACCACATTATTTTTTACTAGGTGAAATGAATGTTAATAAAAAATGATGAATGTTGTTTGTATTGTTTATCCTAGCAGTGAATGAGGCATGCTTTGCATTATCTAAGTTCATCTCTTATCATGATTTTTATAGTATGTTAAATATATGATTTGACTATTTGTGTTTCTTAAAATCTTTAAAGGAACTAAATTATTATGTATTAACCTTGACTATATTATATT
The DNA here is from genome assembly GCA_037957365.1 of Torreya grandis. Lineage (NCBI taxonomy): Eukaryota > Viridiplantae > Streptophyta > Pinopsida > Cupressales > Taxaceae > Torreya > Torreya grandis. Next base: position 519,096 of record JARHVA010004871.1, on the reverse strand, counting down.
TGTTAGATTTATGAGTGTTTATTGGTATTATTTGATTATTTTGATTATGCCCATTTTTCAATGACATAATGAGGCAAAAGAGGATAAAAACACCCCAAATTAAATTAATAAAATTGAACTTCAAAAACCTTGGATTTTTTTTTGTTTGGTTAATTCCATTGGAAAATATCATGAAGTGAAAAGGGAATATAAGAGGTGATTTGAGAATCATGAAAAATAAATTTAGGTTTTTGACTTATGAATTTCACTTGACCATTTGCAATAATGGATGAAATGCATGTGGAGGCCATGCTAAGAACTTGGGCCATGGACTATGAGTTAGCAGGACTGACATCTAAATAGGTGGAAATGGAGGGGAGTTTTTAATAAACCATTTACATTTTTTTTGGGGAATGGAATGGTTATGAAAAACATGGATAGGGTTTTGGAAAATGTTAGGAGATAAAGGGATAAGAATGAGAATATGACAGAGGTAAAAGAGAATTAATATCATTCAAAAAATATATAAGATAGAATTACACACATTCAAATGGAAAGCACCATATAAATAATATGGTTAACCTTGAATTTTAATAATTGATTATAGACTTGGATGGAAAGAAAATGTGGTTTTATTGTGGTTTTATCATACTTTGTTTGAATGTGTTAAATTTTAGATTTTAGCAAAAATTTTACTCCAACCCCTAGGTAATTATGCCTATAGACCTAGGGATGGAACCTAGTTCCATTCTTAGGCCTATATAGATGAATACAAGCCATGTTAGAAGAAAACTAGGTATATAGAAAGATAGATGAGCTTTGATATGAATAGACATCAAGTGTGTCTAATTTTATTTGTATATATAGATAATGTTGGGTGATTTAAAATTTAGGTAAAAAAAACATAGATTACATATACATGAATCAAGTATATGATTTACTTAAAATCATTTACCTTCTATTTAAAAACATCATACATGTTGAGTGTATATGTATATATGAGTTGTAATAACTAGCTTTGGTTTTTTGATTGCGTGGGCACTTATGCTAATCATTGTGAGGATTTTATAAGGGTGATATAAGAAAATTATTTTGAATATATGATATGGTATAGTATATTTGCTTACATACATGTATATAAAATATATAAACATGTAGATATACTCTATTAAGTTGTAGGGACTCAATTTTAGATAGTTGAGTTTCAATGCAGATATTAATTAACTAATCAAGGTATGTGTGTGTGTGTGTGTGTTTATATACATATATATTTTATATTATTCATTTATATTTATGGATATATATAATACGTATACAAATGTATATTCTATTGACATGTATATCATCAAGTAGAATGACATAAACATGACAATTATAATGAACAATATTGGGTCTTCGAGAACTATTTCATTGGTATGCATAAAAAAATGTATTGATGATTAAATTCATCTATGCATGTAAATGTGTAGTCAAGTATCAATAATATATCAAAATTTTGCATATACTTGTCTCTTTTTTGATGATTTTAAATGATTGTAGGTTATAATGGGAGTTATAAACTGATTCTTTAGGTATTTAAATATGTTTGAATGGGTTGATAAATTCATATCATATAATTTAGTTTATTTTGACTCATATCAATAAAAAAATCACGAAGCTGGTATATAATTGATATATATACTTTTAGTTTTTATAATTATTTATTAATTTTATCTTGAAAATTATAAACCAGTTGGATTGAATGAGTATTTAACATAATTAATAGGCTATAATATTTTATATTAGCAAACATTATGATAATTCCTCATGCAATAGATTAATATGGAATTGTGTAAGGGATATAAAATAACATAGGTAACTCTATAACCTTCAAAGTTATTCTAGGAATTTTTGCACTATTTGGAATAGTCCTTTGATGTATTTAAGAAAAATATGATGGTTCTAGTATACAAAACATTTATAGGCTATAATTTTTATATCCATTAAAATATAATATTTTAATATAATGAGGAAATAAATGAAATCATTTATGAATGAAAAAGTTGTCAATAAAGTATTATATAAGCTTATATACAATATTTAAGAATTTCCTAGATACTCATTTAGTTATATGGATAATTGATTTGGACACTTTATAATATTTTATTAAAAAGAGATATGTTGTGAACTAATTATAGTGTTTTAGTATTGTATCCTTATTATATACCTATGTGTATGATTGGTTTGCATAAATTTCATTTAAATAACCTATAAATAACACTATTATGGTTGAATTAATGGAAATACTGATATTTCTAATTTATGATTGCTTGGCCTTACATTATTATTTGGGTTGAGTGTATACTACAATCTATAACTATTCTACTTTGAGTCTATAAGTAAATATTGATATACTTTCTTCATAGATAATAGGTGATATATATATGAGGTTGATATCATGCAACTCATATACATATCCCTTAATATCACATGTTTTCTCTTGATTCATTAGCAAAGAGTTTGTGTGAGTGGAATTGACTTAGATCTATGTGAGATTTGAATCATATAATGAAAATTATATATAAATTAATGTTATAAATGAGACATTGTCATTCCATTATAATTTATATTTTATGTGTATGTTAATGTCATGTTAGAAAGAGGATTTTTTTCGATGGTCTATTTGACTACTTCATGTATTAATGATTTTACACTAATGAATCACAAGAAAACATGTGATATTAGGGGATAGGTATATGAGTTCCATGATATCAAACTCATATATATATATATATATATATATATATATGAGGTTGATATCTTGTAACTCATATACCTATCCCCTAATATCACATGTTTTCTTGTGATTCATTAGTGTAAAATCATTAATACAAAGAGTTTGTGTGAGTGTAATTAACTCAGATCTCTATGATATCTAATTTCTATAATGAAAAGTTTATATAAATTAATGTTATAGATGAGATATTATCATCCCAATGTACTTTATATTTTATGTGTATGTTAATTTCATGTTAGAAAGAGGATTGGTTTCCATGGTCTATGTGACTACTTCATGTAGTAATGATTTTACACACATGGGTTCCAATTGATTTATTGATACCTGAATTGTTCTTATTTGCCCCTCCATGTATAAAACCACCCCCAATGGGAAGGTTTGTGGGAGACTAATGATCCATAGTTAGAGGTAGAGCACTTAGATGATTCTTTTCCTTTATTTATTTTTTCAACCATTTAGGATCATACTCATGTCTATATTTATGGAACAGTGAACTATTTGTGAGGCTCATTTGTATTTGATTTGTTATTTTTGAGAATAATGGAGTTTTATTCCTATTTAATAAACAAATATGAGTAGGATAAATCATTAAATAATATTCCTTATTAAAGATACTAATTCATGAAATTAAATTGTAATTAGACCTTTTCTAAAAATAGTAGTGAGAGAGAGAAAACCAAACATAGCTTATTCTGGACTATTTCAACTTAGACAAGGTCTATAAATTTGTGAGAAAGACTTAGACACTATCATAAATATGATCTTGGACTTTGTTTTTTGATTGGATAAGAGTATAAAAACTAGATAACTTGGGCTCTAGTGGTATAATACCTATCTAGAATTGCTATCTTGAGGATTTAGGATTTTTGGGTTTTGTTCACCTACTCAGTGTGAGCTTGTGTACAAATTTTCATGTCCTTTTTGTCAATAGAGCTCCTTGTAAAGATGATTATTCATGTACTTATATCTTTTATGCAATTGAAATAAACTTTAACAAATGGGGAAAAGGGGTTAATGTGTGTAAGATGCACTAGATGTGCTTCACACCTTGTGTGTGTGTACACTACTTATACACCAATACTCTAAAGAGGGATCAAGCCATTTTTAGTTCCCCCTTTAAGAGTGTTTGATACAATAGTGAATGAAATGTAAGAAATGCTAAAACTAGGTATGCTACTAGGGGTTGGTGTGATGGCTTGAATTGGATTGAAAGTGTATGTTCTAGCTATATAAAGAGAATAGGGAAGATTACTGGAGTGGTCTTGCTTATATTCTTTCTTGATTGAATGATATTTTCCAACCCTTTCCAAATGATCTTTGAATGGGATTATATATGGATATATTGGTCGTGGGTTAGATGAAACTAGACTAGGCTAGCATAATGAACAAGAAGAATCAAGAAAATATGGTAACTTAGGCTCAAAATGTGATTGGATAGGAGTTTTGAAAAGGGGACACCCTAGGGTCTAGTGTTATAGTCCAACTTTAGCACTATTTTCTTGAGTAGATAGGACCTAGGGGGATAGATTAGTCATGAAGAGAGCATTCTGGCTTAGATGGGGTTAAGTCTAGAAGGCCATGGATGACTATGAATTAGTGAAAGTAAGGCTAAGAGGGTCATGAGATAAAATAAGAGGGGCATAAGGATTGGGTATCTTTATCCATGCTCAAGTTACCAATTTTTGCATTTTATATGACTACATTTGCCCCACCTTTATTTTAGTGATGCAATGAAGAGAAATACTAGGATAAAGGAAAATAGAAAGCTCACATGAACTTACTTGCAAAGGTTAATCCCATAAAACTTGTGTGATGTTGAGTAATGTTGGATAGTGCATAGAGAGAATGTTGTGTAAGTGTGAATCTATGAAAGGAAAATAAAGAGTAGATCAATTCTTATTATATGCAATATAAAACAAGAATGTACAAATTTGGGTAAGAGAGAGGAAGAGAAAAGAATGAATACACCTCATCAAGTATGCGAACCAATACAAAACCTATTATTATATTGAGTAAGGATGAGTAATGTTGGATGTGTTAGATGATGTTATACCATAAGTTATATTGCAAATGGAGTTGAGTGCTCAATTCCCTAGAAAGTGGCTCAAGAATGCAAAGGTTGTCCCTTTGGTTCCATCATCACCTATTAGGTGAATCTAGCCTATTATGCATGTGATTATAGACTATATGTCCAATCCATTTAAATATGTGGCTCAAGAATACAAAGGAGAACCCTTTGGCTCCATCATTGCCCCCTAAGTGAAAATAAAAACTGATACGAATATGTATGAATGTTTATGTCATATGAGATGGCTTATGAAGCCCTTGAATGATCTAAAATTATGATAATGTGGTGTGGATAGCTGAATGTGTGTTAGAAACTAGGCCAATGTTGGCCAACTCATAAAATATGGATATTAGGCTTGTATGAAAGCCACTCCAAAACTAAAAATTTGGCTTATGTAGAAGCCACTTAGGAACTTGAGTACTCAACAATATGGATGTTAGGCTTGTATAAAATCCACTCTAAAATGATTCCAACCACCTATATATTGAATAAGGCACACAACTACTAAGAATTCCTAGGTAATGATAAGAAAATTAAAGAAAATAAGCAAAAGTGTTATGCCATCTGCCCCTAATCACTAGTTTTTGAAACATGGATTCTGATCTAAAAGTAATGCCAATTACCATATCTAAAACTAGAAGTGAGGACCAATCATGCCACATATGATGCCACTATATCTATATTCTTTAAGAAAACTATACTAAAAGCTATTGATCTAAATTGGTCTAATTGTGCAAAACTGTAGTTGAACCTACCTTTCTACTTGCTTTTAAAAAAATTGATTTTTCTACTATTTGGATAAGAGCACCTAAAATGGACACCCTAGTGTTTGGAATTGTATTCAAACCTTAGTTTTATTATCCTAGGTTGAAACTAATCACTTTTCTAGAATATTGACTATCTACCTAGTCTATTTTGAGTGGTTTGATGACTTGTTGTTTTAGTTAGTCTAAAACTAGATTTTTTGACTGATAAAAGCTCTTCTCTTTGTAGAAAAACCCTTATTTCTTGTCCCCTCTTTTGAGATTAGGAATAGGTACCCTATAATGAATACCCTCAAAATAAGAAGCCTTGCAAGTGTGTTAAGCTATAAATATACATGATATATCAATGATAATCAACAAAATATTTTAGGATATAGCATGGTTTGATTTGAGAGATTTTTAGATCAATAGGGGTATGCCTAGATAGATGTAACAATTTAATAACATGTGTAATATGCTAAACTAGAAATAAAAGTGTTAGTTGTTAGTTTTTTAGTTGGAGGGATAGAACATGATGTCCATCATGACATCTATGAGAACAAGAAAATTAATGATATGGATCATGACATTGTAATAATCAAGTAATAAGCACACAAAACAAGAAGCAAGAAGGATACAAGGGTGGCTAAGGGACCAAGAAAATAAGGGACATGGGCACATGTCCCTTAAATTGGAAATCAAGCATACAAGTCATTTTCAACTACCACATACACATACACGTGAAACAAGCAATGTTGACACAAGGGCCACATGCTCATATAAGAGTACAAGAAAAGGACATTGGAAAATGTTCTAAGTCACATACAAGAGATAAGCAATAATTGGATATACAATCCAACAAGATATGCTAAGAAAGTTGAGAAAGCATGTAATAACTAGAAAGATATAATTGCATCTAACTAATCAAAGTAAGAGTGAAATTATGCAAGACATATTTAGTACAAGACTAGGTATATGATAAGAGATACACAAGTGCTAGATACTAGTGAAATGCCAATATGGTAATCTATGTAATCTACTAATTAATGTAAATTAGCATAATAACATGGAGTGTGTAGTATAGTAATGACATAACCTAGATGGTGTAGTCATATAGAATATTCCCCTAGTGGGTATGTATATCGATGTGTGTCTCAAATGTTGAAGTAGGATGCCCCTTTGATGGGTAGAGTGAAGCAATCAAGTAGCTAGATGTCACTGCACACACTCAAAGTAGATCAAGTGAAGTATGGTAATGTTAATAAATCAAAATAAAATAGCATAAAAAAAAATGTAAGTCCTAGCATGATATTAGCAATGCAAAACATGGATGATGTATACAATCAAAATGTTTTTGGTATTTTGACATTTTTGAATGTTTTTGGATTTTGAAATTTTACATTGTTTTTGTATTTTGAAATTTTGAAATATGTACAATCAATCTTAAGGATACTATATATAATATAACTAAGAAATTATGTACAAGTAAGCATAAAAAACTATGTACAATGTAATTTAAAGAATTATGTATAAGGAAACTAAGAAGAAATGATACTAATTGATGAGTTTCAGAAGAGACTCCCTACATGTTATCATGTATCAAACAAATGAATCATGCATGATCATGAATCATGCATGATCATGAATCATGCATGATCATGAATCATGCATGATCATGAATCATGCATGATCATGAATCATGCATGATCATGAATCATGCATGATCATGAATCATGCATGATCATGAATCATGCATGATCATGAATCATGAGGGAATGGCTGTGAATATGATTTTAGATACTCAAATTCATTTTTGATATATTGGAAAACATTAATAACTTATATTATTCTACTCATCATTATCATCTTGAATTTTAACCAAAGGAATGCTAGTGTTGACTTTTGTTGTATCTCAATCTTTTCTTTTGATGAACTATGTTAATGAATGACTTACCTTAGGATGCTAAATAAATCCCAAACCTTGGTTCTAGACATTATCAATTGCTAGAATAGGAGTAGTGATGCCTTGAGCCTGCTTGCCTAACCCTTGACCTTGATAATCAAACTATTGTAGATATTTTTTACCAAACCCATACCACTTTGAAATTTAGGCTCATTTTAGAGAGGTATATCTACATATTTTTCATGATTTACATGTACTTGTGCTACTGTTTGTTTCTCTAATTTTGATTTTTGATCCTTTTGTTGTTCTGAGTTATTCTTAGGTAATCATTTTTGTACTATTTTTAAATTTTACCCTTTATGAATGTGTTCCTATGTCACTATGGATTTCTTGAATAATTTACCTTTTATATGGTCCTCATTAGCAATTATTTGTTGTATATGTTTATTCAATTCCAAACATGAATCTGTGTGATGCCCATACATTCAATGATATGCACAATAATATCTATATTTTCTTATTGGATGTAGAGGAGGTAGTTTGATCAACTTAGATTTCATCATTTCACTTAGTACCTCACTTGAAAATTTTTAAATCTTTGAATGCTTTTTTAATCACTAGTTGTAAAGTTACTGTGTTGTGATCTATTATTTTGTTATGTATTATTGCTTGTAACCAATTAACTAGGTAAAGGTGCATATACATGACTGGCACTAGGGTGCCTTTGAGGTTTTTGTATTATAATATAATTTTACAATATTGTGATCTTGTCATATAATAGATTATTTTGTGTTTGTAAATTTGAAATTATCATGCTCATATTAGTGATATGAACCCTTGGAGTTTCACAAGTGAAAACCCTAGTTGCTTCTGATTAAACATGTAAACACATACGTTGAAGATGATTTAAAGAAGATATAGTATAAATATATGCATTAGGAATAATATTATGGGTTACCTCACCTTTTTGAGGGGTGATATCATGGATCTAGTTAGAAGGAAAGTAGCTATCACCCTCTTAGGGGAGAGGAGGAGAAGGAAACTATTTCCTTTACATGAAATATGACATTGAAACAAGAGTATCCAAGGAAGCATATACATCTAGGTAGAAACCATGTATATGGGCTAGAATGCATGGAAGTGGAGTTATACATTGTAAATAAATATGATTATAGAGAAAATTCCACATGAGAGATAGAAAATAAGGGATGGAGATCATGGAAATTCTCACTAATGCATTAAATGTTTTGACTTGTCTCATAACATTTCTAACATGTTTATAAAGATGGAGTTGAAAATTATTCCACATGAGATATAGAAAACAAGGGATAGAGATCATGGAAGTGTGCATGAATGCATAAGAAATTTGGGCATGCACTATGACATTTTGAATGTGTTTAGCATGATAAATTTTAAACTATTTCCATATGAGAGCTAGAGAGTATGCAAAAGGAATATTGAAATTTTATGTATTTTTAGCCATGAATTTTGTAATATCATCCAATATAATGAAACATAATCATGAAATGCAAAGGATGAAGATTTGTAATAACATATGATAGACTTCGTCATTCATGTACATGATAGGGCCCATTATGGTTTCCTTGTTATTTGTAAGAAATGTAAGAAAAATTTGTAAAGAAATGAGCATCATTTTGGAAATTTGATTATATGTCTAAGGTGATACCTCAAGAAGCAAATAAGAGCTAGTACATTCAACTAGGGATTTTTCAAAATACTATGAATTTTTGAAATTGAAATTGAATTTTTGAGTTAAGTATTCAAGAAAAAATTCAAAAATTTATGGGAAAGTGATTGGTTTAAGGGATCTAGTAGATGAAACCAGGGTTTTGAGGATTTTTTTTAATTACTATGATTTTTTTAGATTTTAATTACTTTTTTTAATTTTTAATATGTAACTAAAAATTCAAAAAATGATTGCAGAATTATTAAGAGATAGTTTATTCAACTAAGGTTTGAAATAAAATTGTTTTTGAAATTACTATTGAATTTGAAAATTTTAATTAATTTTTTGGTTTATATATGCAAGAAAAAAATTATAAAATTATTAGATTAATGCTAAAAAATTACTGGGACCTAGTGTATACAATTAGGGTTTGAAATAAAATTATTTTAAAATTTACTACAAAATTTTAAAATTTGAGAGGAATTTCTAATTTTAATATTCAAGAAAAAATTTGAAAATTAATAGGAAAATTTTAGTTATGAGTTTACCTTAGGGTTTTTAAGGTTGTTATGCGATATTTGAAGTAAGTCAGGTTCATGAAATGATTTGTTATTTTTAGGAATAATGGAGTTTTATTTCTATTTGATAAAGAAGTATGAGTAGGAGAAATTAGTAAAAAATATTCCTAATTGAATCTACTAATTTTTGAGATTAAATTACAATTATAACTTTTCTAAAAATAATAGTGAGAGAGAAAAATCAAACTTAGCTTATTCTAGACTATTTTGACTGAGATAGGGTCTATAAATTTGTGTGCAAGACTAAGACACTATCATAAATAGGATCCCTGACTTCATTTTATAATTGGACAAGAGCACTGAAACTTGACACCCTAGGATCTAGTGCTATAGTCCCTCCTTGGCACTATTGTCCTAAGGATTTAAGATTTCTTGGTTTTATTTGCATGCTCACTATGAGCCTATGTACCAATTTTAAGGTCCTCATTATCAATAGAACTCCCTATAGAGCTAATTCTTCATGTACTTTTATCTTTTATGAAATTAAAAGAAACTTTAGCAAATGGGTAAAAAGGGTTAGTGTGTGTAAGATGCATTGGACATGCTTCACACCCCATGTATGGGCACATTACCTACATACCAATACTCTAAAGAGGGATCAATCCATATGTAGTTCTCCCTTTAAGACTACTTGGTGCAATAGTGAATGAAATATAATAAATGGTAAAATTGGGTATGCTTGAGATGACTAGGGGCTGGTATAAGGACTTAAATTGGCTTAAAAGTTTATGGGTTGGTTGTATGCAAAGAACATGGAAGATTAATTTAGTGGTTTTGTTTGTATCCTTTCTTACTTGAATGATATTTTCCAATGCTTTCCAAATGATCTTTGAATGGGATTATATGGATCTATTGGTCATGGGTTAGATGAAACTAGATTAGGCCAACATAATAAACAATAGGAATCAAGTGAAAATGATAACCTAGGCTGGAAATGTGATTGGATAGGAGCATTGAAAAGGGGACACCCTAGGGTCTAGTGCTATAGTCTAACTTTGGTGTTATTATCATGAGAAAAGGGACCTAAGTGGATGGATTAGTCATGAAGAGAGGGTCCTAACTCAACTGGGGTTAAGTATGGAAGGCCATGGATGACTAGGAATTAGTGAAAGTAAGCCTAAGAGGATCATGACAGTAAGTAAGAGGAGCTTAAGGATTGGGTTGCTTTATCCATGCTCAAGTTACCAATTTTTTCATTTTATATGACTACAGTATTATTATACATGTTATTTTATATATTTGACTTTGTACTAAAATGTAATATGTAGTATATTATTATTTAATGGATATTTAACACATTAGTGGCTATGATATTGTAATTAATTCTAAATTTATGATAAAAATAGTTGTATTATTATTTATATATTTAATTTGGATTATATCAATGATTTGTTGTACTTGATTTCTTCCACTATTTAATTTATGAAAAATATTCTTCTTGTAACCTATTTGGGCTATTTTAAAACTAAATGGATCATTTTATTAACCAGTGGGTTGATACTTTTATAGATTTATTGTTTAGATACTTTATTATTCAAATAATGATTTTATAGATAGTTATAGATGATTTTATAATTAAAATGTTTGGACTTTAAAAAAATTATGCAACTCTTGAGTAACCTAGTGGGGTTCTAAAATTTTGGTATCAAAACAAAGGTTTAATGTTTAGACCTAATAATTCCCTCAACATAAATATATTCTCCTAATTTTTAGTGAGGATATGCTAGAGGTATAATCACTAAGAGGGGGGGATTGAATCAATGGTGTTAGATATTCAATCCAATTTCAAACCCTAAACCATTCAACACATACAATCATGAAGCATACACATCATTCATAAAATGAACATGGAAGATAAAATAAGATCAAGCACAAAACACATGATATATGTGGGAAACCCTCTTAGGGAATAAAACCCACTCTCAAGCCTAAAAACACATGGACTACTTATCCTATAAGATGATCACAAACATGAGTCATTTTATTGAAGCACCCACTTTACAAGGAGCACCCACCCCTAAATATGAACATGCACTAATTTTTTTTATAGATTTGAGCACCCACAAAACACCTATGAAATCAACAACTTGAAAACTTTGATTACCATTCAATCTAATGTAAAAACAATGTATAACACCTCTCTTTCAATTCTTCATACAAAATCAAACTTTATCATATAATAAATGCATCCAAACACCCTTTTTTATCACTCTATACTTATTTGTTCATCCTCAATATGCTCTATTGTTTAGTCTATCCATCAAGCATACTCCTTGTGATTACTTTCCTTCTCCTCTATCTTTTACTCTATCAACACATCCTCTCTAAGTCATAAAACCATTACCTTAGCTTTATTTATTTATAGAGTCTTCATGAATATCATCTTCTAGGTCATTCATAATACTTTACTTAACCCTAACACTTATATCATTATAATACATAACTAAAATTCGTTGTCACAAGTTAGCCATAGTATCCATGGGTCACACTTAAGAAGTTACACCCTTTAATTAGGCTTTAGTAGCCCTTATATGTCTCATGGAGACCTATTACCCCTTTATCACTTCATCAAGCAAAACAAAAACAAAATATCACTTTACAATACATAGATCCACTCCATATAACCTCCAATACATATTCAAATGAATACATCCACTAAAACACTCTTCTTTTAAAGCACAATTGCTTAAATAATATTTTGTACACAAGAACACTATGAAATATTAAATAGTCAAATTTGGATCTTAATAACTTCAATTGTACAAATAGTCAAAACTTCTAACTAACTTCTCTAGATGTTCCTTGAATTCCTCAACTTTGATTTTTAAATCATCAAGAAATTCATCCTAGATCAAAAGATATTAGAAAAATAATATACACTAGTTTTTCCCTTTTATAATTTAAATTCCAATGGTCACTATGTAATGAAAACATTACAGACGCGTGTCTTCATCTCATGTGCCCTAGAGATTTACTCAAACATGTTCTATCAATCTACTTGTAAGCCTCCTAACTTTAACTCTTTAATGATCATTTTTTATCATTGATCTGTGCTTCTATGATTAAGACACTTAACACTCTTATATGCCTTTTAAGAACATTACTATCATTACCCTATTTTGAAATACTTTATAGTCTCACTTTCCTTCTAAACATTAACTATTTGACTTGAACCACACCATTAATATCCATCTACATGAACAACCTTGTGTTTATGATATTTTATCAAATCATCATGATTGAGAACATGTCACTAGTGAATGAAATCTCAGGAACCTTTGACATAATGAATTTATGAGTTCCATTGATATCTATCTAGAAGATTGAATGGTCATCATAGATATTAGATGTTACAAATTTGGCTAAGTATGGGGAACTTAGTGAACTCTACTTAGAAAGCCAACTTTACACCTTAATAACTTTTTCTACGCACCATTTCAAGACCTAAAATGTGGACCACATAATCTCCTCTCATAGGGGAATCCATCCATGTAACAAAATTCTCTTGAAACCTTCACATGTGTGAAATATGATGCCATCAAATTACTTACTCAATCTTATTTTTCAAGATGATTAATTGAACCTAGACCTTTATATGACTGCTCTTATGAATTTTGTTCACTTCTATAATCATTATAAGTACTCATATCACCTGATAGAGTCTCTACAACATGTCCATACCATCAATATCATCCATAAGTTGCCTCACTAAGTCAAACACTAAAAAACCATGAAAGAACACTAAAGCTCATTGAAGCACACTTTGTCATTATCATTATAGCACACATGACACCTCATAAACATTCTTGGATAGATTAAAGACATCATTGAAAACTATCCAATAGGATAATGGCATGAGGTAAATCAATTGTAGAGGGGAATTCAAATGTGAATGTTTAAGTTGATCCTAATCAACTAATATTAGAACAATATGCAAAACTCAGTTAAATAATCATTATCATGAATGAGACTAGAGAAAAGATAGTATCTCTAAGGTGATAAGCTCATGGACCTAAGGATGAATACTAAAAAGATGTCCTAGAGGAACAATTGACTAAATAAAAATATCCTCAATAATAGGGGGACAAGGAAAGTTAGCAAGTAGCTAGAGATCAACTAGTTGTAAAGCTTGCACATGATATCAAGAAAGTGAACCCACCCAAGTTTGATGTTATGATATTGGGTGATGGAGTTGAATATTGGATAACTAAAATAGGAATTTTTTTTGATATTCAATATTATTTTTAGGTGATTACATCTCTTTGGGAGCTTGACAACTAGCTAATGAAGTAACAACTTGGTGGGATAATAAGAATCTAGAGATGAAACTTGATTCCACTACCACCTCTTGGGATTAGTTTGTGACTCTTTTTAGGGAATGATGGATACCCCAATTATATTTTTATCATTAATTAATAAATTTATAGAATATGAATTAATGGGATTTGTTAATAAATAAATACTAGGATAAAATCACATTGCTTCTGAAGTATGTTCTATAGAATCAAAAAAATGAATGTTTCTAGATCAAAAAGTTCATTATAGGCTTACAAAAATAAATTGGATGTGAAGTGGATGTGCATAGACCATCCGCCATGGACCAATTCTTTAATAATGTAGTTAAGCAAGACCAAAAGTTTAAATCACATGTTGAGGTTAGAGAACATTCAAAAAGAAGTTTGGGAGTTCAAAGACACCCTCTAAGAAAAATAATTAGAAATATAATGGGAATTCCAAAAACTAATTCAATATCTAGAATTCAATATTTAGGAATGCCTTATGAAATAGGCAATTAGGAGGTAGCTTTAGATAAGGATTTGAGGGTGTTAATTAGGCTAAGAGGAAAGGACCACATGGCTAGTTTTTTACATGTGGAAGAGACCATTATTCAAAGGATTGTCCTTAGTAGAAGATAAATGTAGAAATAAGAATGTGCCCACCTCTACATCATAATAGGGAACCTTTTAGTAGCATATTCACATAGTAGTTGATAACCATAAAGTATAATTTTAATCCTCTTCCATTGGCATATTAGGTATTTTATTTGGGCATCCTTTTTCTATTTTGATAGATACACGAGCCACTAAATTTTTATCTTTCCTATAATGTTAAGTAAATTATCTAAGAAAGATGGGTTTATGGAAAATGCTTGGTCAGTTTAGTATGGGAATGAATCCAATGTCAAGGTTGATAGATGTCTTATTGAGGACAAAATAAAATTTCTATAATTCACCATGATTGTTGATCTTTATGCAGCACCACTAGGGTCATATGATATGTTCCTAGGAGTGAACTAGCTCTCTAAACACAAAATCAAAGTTGATTATTTTCTTAAGAAGTTGAGCATTCATATGATTTGGGAAACTAGATTCAAATCCAAGGAGATCAAAGAGGATTGAAACTAAGGGAAATTTCATCCATTTGGTTAAAAAATATTAGTAAAAGGGGTGTCAAACATTCCTAGTCAAAATGGATTACATTGGTGAAGCTAAGAAACCCTCTTTAGAAGAC
Organism: Torreya grandis; assembly: GCA_037957365.1. Lineage (NCBI taxonomy): Eukaryota > Viridiplantae > Streptophyta > Pinopsida > Cupressales > Taxaceae > Torreya > Torreya grandis. The sequence continues at coordinate 503,851 of JARHVA010004871.1, read as the reverse complement.
TATCCTTTTCTAAAAGAATTCAAATATTTTTTTAAAGAGGAATTACAATGTATACCTCCTAAAAGTGAATTTTATTTCATTGTTGATATCATTCTAGGGTCATAACCATAATCTAAGTCTCCTTACATAATGACAATAACTGATTTAATTGAGTTAAATGCCCAACATAAAGAGATGTTGGCCAAAAGGTTGATTCATCTAAGTATTTGACCATGAGGTGGACCTATATTCTTTGCCAAAAATAAGGATGGAACCTTTTATCCATGCATTGACTATAGATTTATTAATAAGGAAATATTTAATAATAGGTATCCTTTACCTCGTATTGATGACATTTTTGATTAAATACATGGTACAATAGTATTTTAAATATTTATCTTGAATTCAGGTACCATAAATTAATAATTAGAGAATAATATATTTTAAATATAGATTTGAAGACTTTTTATGGGCATTATGAGTTCATAGTGCTTCCTTTAAGAGTAATGAATGCACCTTCAACATTCATGAACGTCATGAATAATGTGTTTTCAAATTACCTTGATCAATTTCTGTTAGTCTTTTTGGATGATATTTGCATCTATTCCAAAATTATAGAATAATATGTTGAGAATTTGATTTTGGTTTTTTGGTGGTTGTGGAAGCATAAAATTTATAGAATTTTGTCTAAGTTTTATTTATTTTAAATAAGAGTAAATTATTTTGGACACATTATCTATATAAAATGAATTTTATTAGATCCAACTAAGATTATAGTCATTATGGAGTGGCCAACATCAAAAAATGTGCATGAGGTGCATAGTTTCATGGGTTTAGTATGGTACTATAGGAAGTTTATACCAAATTTATCTAAGATAGCTAATCCAATAAACTCTATTTAGATAAAATAGGAATTTTTTATTTGGTTCAATAAGTGTGAAGAATCCTTTTAGGTTCTCTAAATGAGGCTTACTTATACACCAATGTTATATATTGTAGACAAAATGGTCATTTTTTAGTTATAACAGTTGCATAAGGAGATGGATTAGAAGGACATATTATACATGATGGTTTGGTTGTGGTATACAGATAAAATAAATTGAAACTTTATGAGGCAAATTATTCTCCTCATGACCTAGAATTAGCTACCATATTTTGTTCTTTGCAAGTTTGGAGGCATTATTTATTCTGAAATATTTTTAATCTTAAAACTAATAACTTGGGACTCAAGTATATATTTACCCAACCTAAACTTAATGCTTATCAGAAGTGGTGGTTATAATTTTACATACTATTAGTTCAACATTAAGTAAATTAAGTAAAAATATAACTAAGTTGAAGATTCCCTTAATCGTAGAAGGTACATCATAAATATAGCTAGGATAAGAAGTGATTTTTGAGATTAGGTAATAGAATTATCACCTAGAGATGAATTCATTGAACATATTAAGAAATTTTTATCTAAGAATTCTTAAAATCATAGATACCACGGATTTTAATTTGATAATGATGGGATTTTGATGTATAATGGTAGAATACATGTTCCTTATAGGTAAAATTTGAGGAATACTATGCTAAATTAATTTCATAATGCTCCATATTAAGGACATCATGGATTGGATCAGTTATTATTAGATATAAGACCATTATATTTCTATAAGGGAATAAATAATGATGCATCAAAATTTGTGTCTAGATGCTTGGAGTGTCAAGGAGCTAAGGCTAAACACATGCATTCTGATGGGTTGTTTTACCCACATTCCATAAAAAAATAGAAGTGTAAATTCATTTTAATGTAATTTAGATAAGGATTACCTATGTCCAAAAACTATTAATAAATGATTTTGGTAGTTGTGGATAAGCTTACCAAGGTAGCTCACTTCATTCTAGGTAATCTGATAGATGATGCTTTAATGTTCACCAATTTTTTTTTGAAATACATTTATAGATTACATGGGTTTCCAAAAAATATCATTTTATAGAGAGACCCTTAGATGACATTAAGGTTTTTTCAAACTCTTAATTCATATTTAAATACACAAATAAACTTTAGTACAACTTAACATCTAGAAATGAATGGGTGAACATAAAGAGTAAATAAGGTTTTGAAAGATATTTTAAGGATGTATTCCATGGACCAAAAATACAAATGGGATGAATACCTACCATTGGTTTAGTTTGATTATAATAACTCATTACAATATATTTTTAAAAATGGCTCCTTTTGAGGCATTATATGGTAGGAGATGAAGGACACCAATCAACTAGGATAAATTAGAAGATATAGTTGTTTTTGGACATGACATGTTTATACAAAGGAAAATGTAGCTTACCTATTAATAAATCTTATCTTAGAGAATATAAATACTACTTACACTTTTTTGTTGTTGATACATTTAGATGTTTGGGTTCATGGCCAAAATGGATTTGCTAGACATAACCAATGAACCCCTTACCATGATAATGTCACTAGAGAGGGTTCCAAAGCCTTTAGTTAAGACACACAATGTGATAACCCTAAATAGGTCCTATGTTTTCATATTCACTAATTATAAGAAATTTAAATTAAAATATAATATAGTGCTCACCAAATCTTGTGGCACAAAGTGTGGGTAATAAACATAAAAATTAAGTATGCATAGAAGATCTATAATCAAGTCAATGTATAGGAAATTATAATGCATAGGAGATAAGTACAAATGTAAATCTAAATAATTTAACAAAGGGGGAAAATGGTTAGTAATATTTACCTTTGAATATGAACCCATTAATCCTTAATATGTCCCTTGTCAAAGATTCTTCACAAGAGGTTGTTGTAATATGTAAGGATAAAAAAAATAAGTCAGCCCTAATTTACATACCTTTTATATATATCCAAATACTTATCCATAAGACATCATATGTATATCTAAATAAATTATAAAAACCATAATCAATGTTCCTCAAGTATAATGGTAGATAAGAAAATGCACAAAATAATATTCTTGTTCTTTTCTTCTCTCTAAATGATAGAAATGGATGTGTATATATAGATAGATCTAACCCTAATCCTTTATAAATTGATACGGTCATCCAAATTAAAATTTGTATCATTAATTGATAAAAAACCAAGTTAGGTGTTTTTTTATATTGACCAAGGCCAACCTATACCTATAACATTCAAGTATCAATTAGAATACATGGTTGGCCTAGGATGACATTGCTTGATAAACATCAAAAAGGGTTTTTGGCTTAGGTAGGGGCTAAGTAAGATGGTAAATTACATGGAGTAATGTTTAAGGGAGATGAAAAAGCTTAGGTAAGTATATATGAGAAGGTTTTGTAGATATAAAGTGGTGGTGGTATAGGGGACAACATTCTTGCAAAGTACCAATGATCTGCCCACCACTTTTTTGGTACACCCTTTAAGGTATGCACTTAGAAAGATTGTGACTCGATGGGTTCCAATAAGAGAGAAGCATTAGTAATTTATAAAGTTTGGAAATATTATGTGTAACATATTCCCCACTAAAAGATCATCATGTGTCATGTAGGTGTAATAGGAGATGGTACTTTAGAAAAATAACATAATAATGGACAACACTAAAGCTAGATAAATTATAGTAATAAGTGAATAAGATAATTGAAAGGATATAATTAACAAATACATACCTTTAATTACCTTATTTTATTAGATAAAGAATGAAGTTAAGAAATTTGAGGGTGTTTAATGTAGGGAACCTTAGGCAAACCTATAGAAATTAGCAAAAATTTGAATTTTTTACAAAATATACATGTAATATGTGAAAAGGTTCTCTATAATGTTAGGATTCTAGAACATCTAATGCTTAAAAAAAAGAGATAGTAGAAACAAAGATATGGTAAAAAAAGGAATATTATTTTAAATAATTTAAAAGTAAATAATTTTTAATAATACATATAAGGTTAAAATCAATTCATTTGTTATTTTACTGGTATAAGAAAATATTTCTCTTAGAGACCTAATGTGAGCCTAGAAAGTTACTATGTTGAGGAGATGATAGCTACTATGGGGATGATGAATAGCAGCTGTAATGGGTAATATTTTCACTTGAACTTGCACCACTTAATTATATGGTAAGTCTCTCCTCATTAAAGTGACACAATGGAAACACCTCAAGGCTATGGGTGACCCAAATTTGAGGTGAGTCTCTAGATTAGGGCTAGTTTCCTTGATGTAACACTTAGGATTAGATGTACTACTAACTTTGGGGGGTGAAAAAGGAGAGAGGTAACTAAAAAAAATCTAATCTAGGGGAGGTGATACACAAAATAGATTGTCTACTCATTCCACTTACAATGCACTTAGAACCAAAGATAATCCCACAGATACACTTCATCCAATTAAACACTCCTCTTCTACATCAATGTTTTAAGCATGGGGTCTTGAAGAGAGATTAGGCTAGGAGGACTTAGATAATAGGTCTTTTAGAAACACTAATGAATAACATAATCACTATACCTATAATCCACATTAGACATTTCTTGATAACCTTCAAAAGAGAGATTTCAAACTACACAAGGCACTAAGAAGGATAACATGTCAAGGTAAGCAAAATACACTTCTACAAGACCAATAACCATAACATGCACTTATTTAAATAATTAATGAGTTAAAAATAACATTATTTATTAGTTCAAGGCAAAATTTAAGAAAGTATTCACCTTACTCAAGTGGATATATCCGTATAATAGCCAAAAAGGCTAGTATATATAGGAAATGTGAGAGAAGAGAGAGAAGGTGAAGCTAAAGAGTCATTAAGACACTTTTCAAGAAATAATAATGAGTTAAAATGGCATGGGATCAATAATGAGATAGGTATTATAAGGAAAACAAGAACAAATGTCCCTCAAACTCATCTAACTCCTTCATATGTGGCATAGATTCTCTTTAGCTTGCATAAGAAACTATCTTCATGATTTTCCCTCATTAGACTACCTCATAAATAAGTAAGGTCAAGTATTATGATTTATTTTAAGGGGAGGGGTTACTAAAAATCCTATATATGCATTAGAGTTGTCTAAAACCATTCATATCTTTCTATCCATGAGCAATAATATCTAACAATTAATAATGACTCTCTCTCATGAACCTCTCACACTTGGCACACAAAATTCTTCCACTTTTACAATATAATACATGAATAAGGAGGAATAAAACCTATCATAAATGTCCATGTCATCAAGTTTATGAATCAAGCCTTAAAAGTCTTCCTAATTAAAGTTTCAATATTTTCACTAAGTGTTCACTACTTGTACACTATGATTGGCTGAGATGAAGAAGGTATAAGACACACTTATGATTTTATATAGTTATTTATATGGAAATTTGGAATCATAAAAATTCCAAATATCTCTCCTAAAAGTGGTTGTATATTTTGAAACTTCTCCATACCTGCAAAACACATAAATCTATCAAAATAATCCTTGTTATACCTCTTTTATACAAGTAAGGTACAACTCATTCACATGGGATAGGTATTTGGAGAGTAATCTATATATTCAAGTCATTTACCTTGCCTTTACACTCCATTTTGATGCTCCATTTTCCTCATCTTTCCAATCGAGTCTCTAGAGAGGGTTTTTGAGGGTTTTAGAGTAGTTTTAGGTCTTATCCTTTGTTCATAAAGACAAGATGTTGGATTTATAAAAAAATTAAATTTATGGATTATTTATGACCCTATATAACATCTCTAAAAACCTTGAGGATCCATGAAAAGTATCATGTGAATTTTAAGCATTCTAATTGGCCACTCAAACTCCTTTAGCATTCTACATAGGCCTGTGTGCCCTTTAAGCCAAGAGATGGATTATTGGTGAACTAAAATACATATTTAAGGCTTAAACACACACACACACACACACACACACACACACACACACACACACACACACACACACACACACACATACACATCCAAAGGTAATTAATCAATAATAAAAATATCTCATTAAGAGATAAAAATTAAAATGACCCCCTTTTGATATTAGGCCTATACCTTGCTCCATAAGTCTGCCTACAACCTGAGACTCAAATGATATTATTCATGTTTTCTCTACATCCAAAATTTTAAAACATATCTAAAATCATATCATAGACATTTTAAATTTTTCTATATAGCCTATATAAGGCTATAAATGTGAAAGTATCTCAAATTGGCTATTAGGCCTTAATTTTGTCCATTAGGTTGACTTTTAACCCTAGATGGTTTAGAGCACTCCATTTGATTTATTACATATAAATAAGTTTTTAAATTTTTTATAGGATGTGATCCAACTTACCATACTTATTTTAATGGTATCCTCTACATCGAGTTCACCTATTTGTCCTCATTCTAAAGTTGCAAGTTTTGTGCAAAGGGAAAAGTGTCCCCTATCTAAGACAAAATAAGGGGAACTTACCCTATTTTCCTAAAAAAAAAACCATTATAGGGGATTTTTGAACTCCCAAGGATGATTTATGAAAATTTTAAACTCTTGGTGATGAATCTATACCCGTTAACTTCCCCAATTTCCAAAGTCAACCCTTTCAAGACAATATGTCTAGGGTATTTTATAAGTAGACTATGTTTCATGTTTTGGGGTGATGCTTGTAATTATAACTATGAATAATTTAATATTTATCATGGCTTGATTTAATCATATTTTTAATCCCATTATATCACCAATAATATGTTTGAAACTATTGTTCTCCTTTGAAAAAACTTAGGACATTACTTTAGTCATCAAGTACTAGTCACTTTCCCTTTACTTTTGAACCCCTATAGATTACTTTCACTCTTTTGAGAACTGATCATAATGTGAAAGGAATATTTATTAAAACATTAAAATAAGGACAAATTTACCACTTATTATTCTCTGTACTACACCTACAAATCTTTGGGTTCATATCTGAGCTCCCTTTTACCATGAGTGAGATAGTCTGCTTGCCTGAGATAACATAGTCAACTATGTTCTACCTTGAAGGGGTGTTTGTCATGAAAAAAGATTATAATAGGTTTAAAAACCTATAAAGAGTCCCATAGGGTCACTTTTATATTTTTTATATTCCAAAATTTCTAAACATAGTCTCCTTTAGAACTAAGAAAACCTTATTCTTAATTGACTACCTGTTTCTCCATATATAGGGTTGTAGATGGTGTTAAATCCTTAAGAATTTGTATAATCTTGGAATGAATTGATAAGAGTCTATATAATCATTTTAAATATATATAATCATTGGTTTAAAACTACCTATCTCATCCTTAACACTTACCATTACTCCAACATTTTCAAACTGACTCACTGATCTCCCTGACTGTAAGTGTCAAAATTATGCTTAAAAGAGGCCTATAGGTGAGTGTCTTATCCTTATGAGAACTATACCATGAATCTTAGGATAAAAATTATGTAATTTAATGCATCCATGATGTATTTTATTCTTATTTGAAGTCTCCATGTTATAGGTTTCTTGAAGCCTTTAAGTGCTTTCCCAAACAAACCTATAGATGGCCATTTTCTAGGCCTGAGTGCACCTGTAGGTATACTTGGGAGTGGTTACCTAATCATGGAGTCATTTTAGGCAGGTACTTGAGATTTTTTTCTACTTCTTAAATTCATAGAATTACCTAGTGTATATTTTAATCTCACATTTTGATCTTTGGGTAAAGAAACAACTTTGAAAATTGAGACCTGTAGAGAGCACTGAACAACTTTAGTGTGTGGGAAACATGTTTTGGGAACCTCAAACACTAGGTTCATTTGGTTTTCCATTCTCATTATTTTTGAGGTATTATCCCCATAGTATTACTATAAAATGTTCACAACTAGCTTTCCTTAAACCTCCTCTTGAATTTCTAAATCAAAATCCCAAAAGGTAGGAGCTCTATTTTCTCAACTTAGGGAAAAGTTCCCAAGTTTAGGCTCTTTGTTTAGCAAAGTTTCTCAACACCATACTTGAATATAAAGGGTCTTAATCAGATTGAGATAATAACATACAACCTTATACTCTTCATTAATATCAAAACCTGTAAACCATCCCTTCGTACATCACCTCTAAGACTTTGTAAATGATACCTGTGGGTACATACTTGTAAGTATGAGGCAGATTTATTATTACCTTAAGAAAGTTATAGGCCATTAGGAGATTAGGATTATCTCTATCACTTTTAAGGGATCATTTAAACTTGTTCAACCTCTATATCCATCTACAAACTTGTAATGATAATATTTAGATGGATACAAAAGCATCAAGATTCTTCATAGAGAAGGAAACAAGTATGCAACCATAAAAAAGCCTAGAAGAGGCTTTCTAAGCTCATGGACTCCACATACCAAGAAAAAAAAGAAAAATAATGTGTAAATACCTTTTAAATTTCTTATAAACACCTCTAAAATCCCAAACCTATCAAATCAAATTAAAACATTCTAAAAAAAGCTCAAATAGGGACCCCTCATGAATGTAAAAGCATAAAAAGTTGCCTAGCTTCTTAAAAATGATTCATAAAGGAGAAGACATGAAACTTAAACTTTTTTCCATGGATTTAAATCATAATAATATATATTTTAACTCCCAAGATCACTTCCTCAAAATCTAATTGTATGGATTGTACCAAGCATCTGAAGTTGACTCTTTTGGCTTACAAAGGCAAGAAAGAAGGAGTAGAAGCTAAAACTTAAATTTTTAACCTTTTCCATCAAAACCAACTGTGTTAAATACTTTAGGGAGATTAAGAGACACATTCCCATATTTTACTCTAGAGATGGACTTCCTAAGTCTGTACAAGTGCTATTACAAGGCTATTTTGGAGGAGTTTTCCCTATTTTAATACATGAAACTACTTCTTGACTACCAAATAACTACTTATTGACATATTCTGACCTTATCCATGTTTATAACTTTATTTGTGACAAATTTTATTCCATAACCAATCCATACAAGTCATTTAATGAGTGAAAAATGTGATGAAAAGGCACTTTTGGCATATAAAACATAGCAAAGGGAAAATTTATGAATTAGGAGCACCTTATAACATTTAAATTACCATATTAGGACATTTTAAAAATAATTATAGCATTTGAACATGTTTGAATAGAGTTGAATTTGGTTGATTGGACAAGTACAATGAAGTTAGGCTTAGACCAAGGCTAGAGTAGGGATGCATGAGGTGTTTAGACACACATGAGACCATTTTAGACATATAAGAACCTTGAAAAATAATCAATATGTAGGGTTTGAAGCAATTTGACTAAAATTCAAATTTGCTCAATAGGTACAACATAGGTAAGAAAGCATGAATTTCAAAATTTTAAGAAGTTTTAAGTGAAATTAAGTTAAATCTTAAAATGAATGGTTTACAATATCTAGACACCAGAATTGACTATAGGAAATTTCTAGGTAGATTATGGATAGATTGGGGTACTAGGTTGGAAAATATCAAACCAGTAAATTCCTAAGGTAGTTATGGTGAATGGTTAAAAAGTCACTACAAACTAAGAATAGAGTCAACCTTATTGATTTAGTTTGTAAGGTGAAGAAAAACTATGGGGTCAATTGGATAGCAATGCGCTAATATAGTATTGCTAAATATGGCCAACTATGTAGTAGTCTGATATAGTTTGAAAATAGGAAGATGGTTAACATATTACCCTCTAACTAATGTATGTGGTTGATAAAGTTTGATAATAGAGGTTAATTGCATACCAGAGGGTTGATAATGTATGTTAAAACTAGATAAGGGATAATTTAGTATCAAATAGGCTGATAGTGTCTAAAATAAAAATTTTAAATGCATACCAATGGGCCAATGTAGTCTAGAAAGATTATGACATGGCTAATTTAGTATCAAATAGGCTGATAGTGTCTAAAATAAAAATTTTAAATGCATACCAATGGGCCAATGTAGTCTGCAAAGATTATGACATGGCTAATTTAGTATCAAATAGGCTGATTATGCAAAAAAATAAGAAAACTAAAGCATGTAAGATGATGAAGTAGTTAATTTAATTTTTTTTGAGAATATTTAAGAATATATTTTAACATTATTACATCAATAACTAATACATCCTCTATTGTTTGATATTTTTTAGAGACACTAAAATTTTTGGTGCCTAGTGGATGTGTCTTAACTACCATATCTACTAGAGTGGTTGGTAAATGTGGATAGAGATCAACTAGTCACCTTGAGCTTTTGAGGTATATGGAGATAAGATAGACCCCACTAAGAGTTGATTTTGTTGTCATATTATTAGGATAATAAGAATGATTGACCAACACTTTTTTATGGGAGGTGGACAGGGATACCATAGAGGTGGTGATTACATTGGATGATGTCCATGCATTTATTGGACTTATTATAGATGGGACATCAATGATTTGTGATACATTAGAGCTAGAGGATGAGAAACAAGACTAATCCCAATGGGATATAATCTTGGATAAGATCTATCCTAGATTATGTGTGATTTTTTAAATTGGTTATCTTATAACCATTATGGATATCTAGAAGGTCATGATAGAGTTATGATAACACGATTGATATGTCATAAGTCATATGGCACGGTACCATTGTATGTGATATCCTTATGCCAATTGATTTTTATTTAGGGATGGTTATATGATCTTGGTTTTGTCATCTACATCCAACCCATGCATGACATGTATGTGATGTTATCCTAGTGAAATAAGATAATGAGACCTATTATTTTATTGAGCACATGGATATATGAGAGATTTTATATCTATCAGCTAGTTGGGTTATCCCATTTAGTCTATGATAAGTTACCTTTGATTCTTTAATGAAGGTAGGACCATGTAGCATGTTCCAATATTGTAAAATTCTATAAGAGAGTAGATAATGTGGTAGCCATACACTCACATAACTTCCATATGGCTGAGTTAGCCTACCATTACTATAATTTTGGCACATATTTAAATCATAGGCCACTATATTTCATAAGTGGATCCTCATATATTGGATAATGTACCTAGATAAATGGTACTTCCTTGTCTAGTGTCCCCTCTAGTCATGTCTATTTAGTAGTCATGTCGTGATAGAGGGCTAAGAGGGAGGGGAGGTAGAGGAGTACATATTGAGATACCAGAGATCATGCCTTGATAGGATAAACCATGGGTTGGTTGAGAATGATGGTAGGAGGTAGCAGGGCATGGAGGATATGACATCATGGATTTAGATTTAGGGGAAGAGGGAGTGTAATAGGGACCACAACAAATGTGATAGTGGCCATCATAAGCTCCTCAAAGATAGAGACACCATCGATGCAAGGAGATGTAGGAAATATATATCATTTAGGGGGATCCTATAGTGTTTTTAAGACACAACTAGGCAATAGAGAGGCCACTAAATAGAGGACCATGGAGAGCTCAAGTGGTGATTCTTAGATTTATATTGGTATGGAGGGAACTGATGGAGGAGGCTCTTAGTAGATGTGTACACAATTAGACCATGGTCAATTTCATATAAATGTGATTACCTTGATTTAATTTTTTCTATATAAAATATTAGTTGCATCATTTATTATGATAGATAGAAGATTTGATATATATATTGAGACCATGGTCAGTGATGCTAACATTGCTAATAAATGTGATTACTTTGATTTAAGTTTTTGAGATAGAATATTAGTTGCATCATTTATTATGATAGATAGGTGATTATATATATATATATATATATATATATATATATATATATATATATATATATACAGCCTCTCCCATGAGTTTAAACCAAATAATAGGATCTAGGGTAGATGGAACCAAAGGATCATCCAAATTTGTAAGGCCATATAGTGATAACACCCCATCCAAAATGTCATGATGTGTAGCTATAACTGGGTCTCCCCATCTGACCTCCTCTATCATAAAATCTAAAAAATAGAAAACTATATATAAATTAGATTGCATATATATATATATATATATGCAATCTAATTTATATATAGTTTTCTATTTTTTAGATTTTATGATAGAGGAGGTCAGATGGGGAGACCCAGTTATAGCTACACATCATGACATTTTGGATGGGGTGTTATCACTATATGGCCTTACGAATTTGGATGATCCTTTGGTTCCATCTACCCTAGATCCTATGATTTGGTTCAAACTCATGGGAGAGGCTGTGAGATAGTTACAAGTGTAAGGTGATGGGTTCCAACCATAGAAAGGGGTAGGAACTAGAGAGGTGCAGGTCTAAAAGTCCTTAGCACAAGACAAAGTCATACATGTGGTGACTAAAATCCATCTTGGATAGATATAGGTGTAGGTAGCCAACCCATAGGGATAGGTTTCTAGCTTGAGATCCTAGACTACCTATTTATAATGCACCATTCAAAGGGGTTAGTCATAGGCATCTATGGGTAACATGGTTAGGCCATAGGATAAACAGGATAAAGCACAACCTTAGAGTTGTATATATTTTTATTTTTTAGTTTGTATTATATAAACACTTGATATATATATATATATATATATATATATATATATATATATATCAATGTTGATAGTTCATTTATCTTATGAGTTGTACTTTCATTTAGATGTTGATTCATGGTTATATTTCCTTTTTAGCACATGTATTTTTATTTTGTTGTATATATTACTATAAATATGTGATGTATGGTTTATTTTATATAATTATGTAATACATATGCATGGTTACAAAGAAAATGGAAAAAATGATTTGGAAAAGTATAACTAATAAAAATAAATGTAATACACATTATATCACGATGGTAAATATGTAAAAATAAAAGATGGATAATATAATAAACCAAAATGGTAAAAAGGGGAACAAAATTTTCCAAACAATGTAAAATATTTGTACCAAATTAAAACAAATAAAAATCACACTATATCATGGTGGGAAGTATGAAAACTTGTAATAAACTAGAAGACACATGAAAACTAATGGTATAAAAACAAAATAATGTATTCAATAAATTGTACTAAATCAAGATGGGAAGTATGAAAACAAAAATAAAATGTAAGTGGAAATCAAATTAATCACACTAATTCAAGATGGGAAGTATGAAAAATTTAATAAAATGGTTGTAAACATACACACAATCAAAAATAATAAGATTAAAATGAAATACTTATGAAGTAAGCATAAAAATTTTTAAAATAAAGATGGGAAGTATGGAAATAATTTTTAACTCATAATCACACACTACATAGCTCAATTTTCAAGCATGTAATTTAATTAAGACTTGGTTATAGTAAGAATTGGGTTTTGGAACATTTTGTGAGGAGGGCTTGGTCCTATCCATGGTCTTACACTAAAAATAATAAATGGAACATAAATGAGGTGAAATAAATTATTGGAATGATTTTATAATAATTTTTTAATATGGTAATTTATGAGGAGGGCATGTTCCTATCCATGGTCTTATAGTACAACTCATAAAGGGAAACCTAGGGGAAATGATCAATTAACAAAATAATATTTCTCAAGAGGAAATGTTAAGAATTTTGTAATGGAAGAGGGAATGTAAAAATCATGACATATTCATATATGAGAATACCTTAGGAAACATGATGCATAATAGGTATAAGAGAGGGACACTAAGATTCTAGTAACCATCAAAATACAAAGGATACCTGCTCGTAATAATCATAAACCTGTATAGGAAAATAGGTGAGATACTAAGATCTATTCATGTTGTCTATATAAAAAAGAAAATTAAAATGGACCTACCTTCCCACAACATATTCCCCATTCCTTAGGATATTTTACAATGTAACATCTTGATTTCCTCACTAAACTTGATTTTCTCATTAAAATGATATTAATGAGGTTAATGCTAGTTAATTTACTAATATAGTAAATTATTTTTATTTATGTTGATGTATGGATAGACATATAATAATTATTGTGTGAATAATTACTTATTAGTTAGTTTTACATGAATTTCATAAGTATATTAATCATGATTATTCAATAATATAGTGCTTTAGCAACATTTTATTAATTATTATTGTTATGAGTTAACTACCATTTACATTTGTTGAGGTGGATGCAAGAGATAGTCCACTCTCCATATAGATATGGAGGGAGAGTATCATTAGAGAGGGTGAATTAGATGACTATGTCGGGGGTAGATAGATTTTCTAATGAACCCTAAACACACCACACAGTAAAATTTAATGCATGTTGTTTATGAGTGGATGATTATATTTTTAATCTAATCTTAGTTGCATTTAGTTGTTTTGTGCTTAATAATATTGATTGGTTTTGATCCATGATTAGATGTTAATGTTTCCATGTTTTTAGTTATCATTTTTATTTATGATTGTGATATTTTATGTCATTTTATAATGTTATAGTTATGAATGTCCTTTTAGATGACTTTACTTTATGGATTGTTGATTGTAGGGATCCTTACTAGCATGTACCTATAAACAATCAATAGGAAAAGTTATCATTAGAAAATATTATAAATGGATTGGATATAAATTATAGTTTTTATTTTATTAAATAAAATTTATTATTTAAACATTAGTAAAATATAGTTACTAGATGAATGTGACTTTTGGGGTATCTATAGTGACATGGTTTACAACACCCAAAAAGGGGTTAACTTAAACAAACTTTATATTTCTTAATGTTATTATTATTATATATATTTCAAATTATTAAATTAATTATTATGTATTTTGATATTTAGTTTTCAACCCTAATTTATTTGAGTTATCATTATGTTTGGTTGGGTTGAACCATGTGAAGTGGAAGTAACTAGGGTTTGACTATGAGTTTTATGGATATAGATTGGTGATTGTGTAGTTTTTACGTTCAAAACTAAGAGTTATTGGTTATGATAGTAAAATATGGTGTTTATGGTGAGTCATTATTTGGATTAAATTAGGGATAAGGGTTCACCAAGAAATTAGGGTTTTTTTTGGAATGCAAACCACTGTGGATATGATAAAATATGAAGGGGATTTCAAGAAGAAGCCAAACCATAGTCAATAGGAAGGAATAAAAGATAAAAGAGAAACTTTTGGCATAGGTAAATAAGATAATATTAATTTGAGGAATTTTAATATGTAGGGTTCTCTTTTATTTACCCTATATAGCTATTTTTATGTTATACTATATTATTGTTGAATGTTTGAATGGTTTTCATATAGTTCGATTAGATTGTTTATACAATGATAAGAATCATGGATTTGATCTTGTGAAAGGATAAATATCCCCACATAATTGAATCACTAATTTTATATAGGTATAACATTAAAATTATTGGTTATGGTAATAGGAACAAATATAAGTTTTTGTGGTTGTTGGAAATGCATGGTTGTGTTGTGTATTTAGTTTGTATGATGAAATGAATACGTTTTATTTAAATTATTAAAATATCTATGTTAGCTTGAATGAAAACTATTAGGAGTTATTATTTGGTACTTGGATAGTTAGGATAAAATAAATGAATATGGTTTTCATGTTCATTTAGGTTAAACATGACCATGTGTAAACTTATTTTGATGTATACAACATAGTTAGCTTATTTGGTATATGGTTGTGACTGTGTTGTTATTTAGATATACTAAACTATAAGTTTGGTTAGTTACTAAATGGTTATGTTAGATGATATTAAAAACAACTAATTTTTCAATTTCTATCTAGGCTATAAAACTAAGTTTTTTATTTTCTATTCTATTATATGATTGTGTTGCTAAACAGTGATTGAATGACTTAGCTATAGGGAATAGGAAAATACCCATAAGTTTTATATTTTGATTGTAAACATGCATATATAGTAGCATAATAGATAAATACATGATTTATAATTTTAATTTACCCTAATATTGAAGGAATATGTATGTGAGATAATTAATAAATGGATATCTATAATATTATAAGATAAATAATTGAGTTATTTATTTAGTAACTAGTTGTGTATGGTTATATGGAAATGACAGTGTCTTGACATTTTTTAGTGAACTATTAAGGCTTGAGTTAAGTAGGTTAATATGATTTTTTAAACCAAGGGGTCAAATTTATGTTGAATAACTAATTTCAACCTCAATATACATTTGATATGGCTCTGGATGAAATAACCGAGTAGGTCTCGGGGTAAAAACTAATGTAGTGTTTAATAGTTTTCATGGATTTGATGTACCATATGTTACACAAAAGATTAGTCACATTTAAAGTTTTTAGGTCTTAATGCATTCTTATTGGACATTTAATGTTGTGTGGTGTAAATGTGAATAATGGTTTTGGTTTTATATTGAGTTAAAATTTTATTATGTTAAGATCTTAGGATAAATATTGAATTCAAAATATATAAATATGCATATATGTTTTTATTATTTACATATAAAGATATATTTATAATATTTATGAATAATTCATATATATATATATATATTGCATATATGTTTTTATTATTTACATATAAAGATATATTTATAATATTTATGAATAATTCATATATATATATATATATAATATATAGTTTATGAATAATTCATATATAGGTGTATATGTGGATAACCTAGTGTGAATATAGATGTTTGTATATAATTAAAAAATTCATTTGTATGAAAATGATGATGTATTTCATTGATTTATAATTTGCTTAAATCAGTCTTAATTGATTGGAAAATGGGTAGTTGATGTTTAGTACAAATTAGTTTTATGATAATGGAATTTGTTTAAATTTTTTGAATTTGGTGTGAAATTATATATTTTGTTTACTTTAATTATAATAAATATAAAAGGGTTTTTTACATGAATTTTTAAATACTTAACTATCTTAGATATTTTTTGGGTTATTAAATTACTAGTAATAGTGCCTTATTTAAAATGGATGTTAGGCTATTATTGGAATTTAGGAAAATATAACAGTGAGTTTTTATGTTGTTATTATAAAACATGTGATTGATTCATGTATGATTCATTTTTATTTAAATATAGTGGTATTATTATTGTGTTTGTGTGTGTGTGTGTGTGTGTGTGTGTGTGTGTGTGTGTGTGTGTGTGTGTGTGTGTGTGTGTGTGTGTGTGTGTGTGTGTGTGTGTGTGTGTGTGTGTGTGTGTGTGTGTGTGTGTGTGTGTGTGTGTGTGTTTGTGTGTGTGTGTGTGAAACTATAAAATCTTATATATGACTTAATTAGTGAATTTAGATATTAATTAAACCAAGGAAATAATTATGTGATAAGGATTTCACACATTTACTTAGAGTCAATAGTGCATAGAATAAATGAAATTTGATTGTGTGTGTGTGTGTGAATATGATTGATCTATGTAATATTTAAAATTTATGAAAACTTTGGATAAATTAATGTTTATAGTTAAAAATTATCATTTCACCTATTTGATTTATATGCATGTATGTATCATATAATATTAGAATAAAATTCTTTATGATATGATGTATGTGATGGTTATCTTACAACACATAGGTTCTAATTGACTTCTCGATACATGCACTATTATCATCTACTCATCCATGAAGTGAGGGACATTCCATGATTGGTAGATTATCTAGAGAATATATGGTCCATGATTGGTATGGAAAATCACTCTGATGATGTTCTCTCTCTCCTCTAATAGTCAGCCAATAGAGACTTTTACTCATGATTACATTTTATATATTGATGAGTTTATGGATACTTGTTTATTCTATAGAACAATGTATAAATGTATACACACACACACTATGATGTATGAAATTTATATTATTTTACTATTATTACATTTTAATATTTAGGAGTTGGATGATCTTATTGTATAATTTATTATGTAAACTTTCAATAGTTGGCTGAGATAATATACTCTAGATTTATAAATTGTGATGAGTTGATTATGTAATTCATCTTTTTATTCTTAAATTTGATCTTTAAATAATGAATCAAAAACCTATATGTAATGTAGATGAATTTATCTAAATATAAAATATTTTAATTTTAGTTGAGATTAATTTGATTTAGATTTTTGAATTAAAATTTGAAAAAATACCTAATTCTTGTTAAACCCAGTAGGGTTTTAACATTAGGGTATCATAGCTAGGGCTCAAAGTCTAAGACTTAATGGGTACACTAATGTATTTGTATTATATTATTAATAAAAAATGATAATGGTGTGTGATAGACTTGGAGGTGAGGGTACTTCAAATATTAACCCTCTAGTAGATCTAAATAAATTTACTACAGAGAAAGCTATGAAGTTGGATCAAATCCTCACAACCATGCACTAAAATAGGGATTTAATCATGACATTAGAGTAGGAAGTTCATGTAAATTCTAAGGAAATAAATTAGGAAGATCCTAAAGATCACCATAATCATCATTAAGATTAGAAAGAGCAGAGGCATGAAGAGGTTCCATAGGATGCGAGAGCTCATATAGCTACAAAGCTTGCATGTGACATGAATAAAGTTAATCATCCTAAGTTAGATGGATTTTTGTTAGGTAATGGTGTATAATCTTAGTTGATAGATATGGATAAGTAATTTGAGATCCATAATTACTTAAAAGTCACCAAGGTAATTTACGGTCTATATTAGCTTATTGAAACAAAACAACATGGTGGGAAAATAAGAACCCTAAGATGAAACTCAAATCCACCACCGCTACATGGGAGAAATTCATGGTCTTTTTATATCAAAATGGTTTCCCCAACTATATTTTGACCAAAAGCTAATATATTTCCAAAATCTATAATAGGTATATCTTTTAGTGAATGAATACTAGGAATAGTTTACTAAGATCCTAAAATATGTTCCTTAATATTAGGTAGATGAAAGGTTTCACATTTCAAAGTTTATTATGGGATTAAAACCCCAAATAGGATGTGAGGTATATGTGCATGGGAAATCTATGATGGTTTAAGTCTTTGAGAAGGTATTAAAGTAGGTGCTAAAGCTGAAATCTCTTTCTAAGGTTAGAGAAAAGTTCAAGGAGTTTGGAGGTTTCAAACCCATTCTTAAAAAGAAGAACTCAAAAATGAACAAAAAATACAAAAACTAGTGTAAGAATCAAAATTATAAATTTATTAAATTCTCATGTAGCAAGAAAATAGATGGTGAGTTTAAGACTAGTTTCAAGGGAAACCAATAATATGAAAGTAAAAGACCACTGAGTGGATGTTTCATCTATGGGGGTGATCACTATGCTAGGTAATGTACTCAAGGAAAGTCATAAGGTAAAGATAAGGGTATTATGTAGCAACAAAATTTTCAACAAAGAATCCATATGGCTATTGAAAATTGTCAAGATGATTTTTAAGTCTCACCTATTGAGGTTTAAGGTAATACGATTGGTCATCCCATTTCCATTTTGATTGAAATTGGAGCTACATGTTTTATTTCTCCTTAAAAGCTAAATAAGTTTTTAGATAAGTTTTTATAATGGAAAATACATGGTTAGTGAAATATGGGAATGAGACAAGGTCAAAGTGGATAGGTGATTAATTAGATCTGTGATTGAATTTCATGAATTCACATTGATAGTAGATTTATATGTAGCACCACTAGGATCATATGATGTAATATTAGGGGTAAATTGGATTATTAATCATAGAGCTAAGGGAGATTGCTATCTCAAAAAGGTATAATGTCAAGATTATTTTAAGAATCAAACTCAAATTCAAGGTGGTAAAATGGAGTTAAAAAATTAGTTAGATTTCTAGAATTCAGCTTAAGAAGGATCACAAAAATGATGTCAGTCATTTATTGTTAAAATAAATGAAATGGAAGAATATAAGGAATTATCCATTGAGGATTATCATTTTTTAGGAACTTTTAGGATGTGTTTCCATACGAATTCCAAGGTTTACCACCCAAGTGAGAGCTTGATTTTTTGATAGACATAATACATGGTTTAGAATCATAGTCCTAGGCACCTTAGAGGATGATTACTATAGAATTGGTTGAGTTAAAAAATCAACTACTGAAGTTGTTATCGAAGCTGTTTATTTCACCAAGTTTGTCACCATGGGATGAACCAGTGGTGTCTATTAGAAATAAGGATGGTACTCATTATATGTGTATTGATTACATGATGTTCAACAAAGTAATAATAAATAAAAATATCCATTTCCTCCAATTGATGATCTCTTTAATTAAATGCATGGGGAATTTTTTTTATCTAAGATAGATATCTAAGTAGTATATTACCAGTTGATAATCTGAGAAGAAGATATTACAAAAATAACATTTAAAACTTGGTACAGACACTATGAATTTATAGTTATTCCTTTTGGGTTAATAAATGCTATTTAATAATTAATAAATATAATGAATAGTGTGTTTAGGGATATATAAACCATTTTATGTTAATTTTTCTAGATGATATCCTTATTTATTATAATAATGAGGAAGAACATTTGTAGCATCTGGAGTTAGTTTTGCATAATTTTTTAAAGCACAAATTATATGGTAAGTTGTCAAAGTGTGTGTTCTTCTAGAGGAAAGTGAAATATTTTAGGCACATTACCTTTGTAGATAAAATTTCATTTGATCTGGAAAAAATAAGAACCATAATGGAGTGGCCAACACCTAAAAATGTGCATGAAATGAGATGTTTATTGGATTAGTAGGTTATTACAAGAAATTTATTCCAAATTTATTGAAAATAGCTAACCCAATTACCTCTATTCATTGGAATAATTAGAGTTTTATCTAGTTAAAGAAGTACAAAACAACCTTTCAAGAGATAAAAATGAGGCTTAATTTGGCATTAGTGCTAAGATTTCCCAATCCTAATGGTCAGTTATCAGTGATTATAAATGCATCTGGGGATAGTCTTGGAGGATTTATTATGTAATATGGGTCATTTTTAGCATATGAATCCAATAATTTTAAGCCATATGAGGCAAGTTATGCTCCACATAATCTATAAATTATTGTAATAGTGCATGCCTTTCAAGTTTGGAGGCAATATCAATTTGGAAAGTTGTTTGAATTCAAGACTAATAACTTGGGGTTCAAATATATTTTCAGCCATCTGAACCTGAATTCCCATTAGAGATAATGGCTATATTTCTTATTTGACTATGATTTTGTTATTAGATAGATTAAGGTTAAGGAAAATAGAGTCACAGATAACCTAAGTCATAGAAGGTACATAGAATCTTTGGATAATATCTAGTGTAATTTCCACAACCAGGTTATTAAATTATCCCTTGGAGATTAATTCTATGATAAAATTAAGAAAGCTTTGTCAACATATGGTTAAAACCCTAAGTTTAAAGGATTTAATCTGGATATTTATGGTATTTCAAGGTACAATCATATAGTATATGTATTTGATAAAAAGAATTTAAGGAGTATGTATTTTAAGGAGTATAGGAATATTTGATATAGTGTATGTATTTGATAAGATAATAATTCTCTATTTTTGGAAGGATATTAAAAGGGATGCAATGAATTTTGTGTCTCTTTGTTTAGAGTGTTATCATGTGAAGTTTGAACATGTGCATGTAGTAGGATTATTATATCCTCATGATATATCAAAATGGAAGTGGCAGGTAATTAGTATGGACTTTGTCTAAGGATTTCTATTATCACAGAATTGGCATGACATGATATTGGTTTTGGTTAAAAAAACTAGCCAAGGTAGATCTTTTCATACAAGTTAATTTGATGAATGATGAACCTATGCTTGTAAAAATATTTACAAAAGAGGTGTACTAGTTACATGGGTTTTTGGAGAAGATCATTTTTTATCAAGATTAAAAAATGACATCTAGGTTTTGGTTGACTCTAAGTTTAGTTTTTGGCACATAGTTGAACTTTAGTACTGCATATCATGAAAAAATGAATGGACAAAGAGAGAGGGTAAACTAAGTTGTATAATATCTTATTAAAATATATTGCATGGATTAGAAATACAAGTGGGAATAATATCTTTCACTGGTAGAGTTTTATTATAATAATTCTTACTAATAAACTTTAAATATCACTCGATTTGAATATTTGTATGTAAGTATGTGTTGAACACAAATAAATTGGGATAAGCTAGTAGATAGGGTAGACTTTAGTGCTAAAATACTTATGGAGATTGAAGATAAAGCCAAATCAATTAGGTAAAGGTTGGTAGAGGCCAATCATAAATGGAAAATTTGTGTTAATTTTATAAGGATAGCAAGATAATTTTCTATTGGTGATAAATTATTTTTATGGGTTAAGCCTTAGAAGAGCTCAATTAAGTTTGGTTAATTAATGAAACTTTCACCAAGATATGTGGGACCCTTTGAGGTCTTGCAAGTTATCAATTTCCTATTGTATAAGCTTGTTTTTCCACCATACCTATCTCTCTTGCATAATGTTTTTTTATGTGTCCTATCTTAAAAATTATGTAGCTAATCCTTATCATGTATTATATTAGAATAATTTACAAGTTATAGATCCATGTGTGGTCACATTAGAACTAGTCAGAGCAATTGACACTCACAAACTTAGTTTGTGTAATAGGGAAGTGTCATAGTCAGAGGTCTAGTGGGACCAATATTTGATGATAGTCCCACTTGGGAGGACTATGATGATTTCTATAGATTATTTATACATTTATCTATTTAATAAATTTATTTATTTTATTTCATTTTCTACTATATACTATTTAATTTCAGAACTATGGTTTGAGAAAAGTGTCATAGTGATAATGACTAGTTTTAGGAGGAGGGATGTTACATCCTAATTTATTTACTAAACTTGATTTTATCATTAAATGAATATTAATGGGGTTAATGATGGTTAATTTAATATTTTAATAAACTATTTTCATTTATGTTGATGTATTAACACATGGACAAATTTAGGAAATAATTGGGGTGTTGCATATTTTGAGTCAAATTTCTTGTACCAGTGTTGTTGCATGGTATAATTTACAACACTGAGAAAATTTTTAGAAATATTTAGGGTGTTGAATATTTTGAGTTGGATTTCCCATGCCAATGTTTTTGTGTAGTGAAATTTGAAACATTGGGAAAAATTTTAGGAATATTTTGGGTGTTTCATATTATGAGCTAGGTTTCCCATACCAATTTCATTATTTGGTATAATTTTCAACACTCAGACAAATTTAGAAAATATTTGAGGTGTTGCATATTTTGAGTTGGATTTATTGTACCAATGTCATTACATGATGAAATTAATTACACTTGGAAAATTTTAGAAAAATTTAGGATGTTGAATGTTTTGATTCAAGTTTCCCATACCAATATCATTGTGTGATTTAATTCGTAATGATAGGAAAAAGTTTGGAAATATTTGGGGTGTTGCATGATTGATTTAGGTTTCCTATACCAAAATTATTGTACAATGTGGTTCATAAAATTAAGAAAAAAATTAGAAATTTTTAAGATCTCACATATTTTGAGTTAGGTTTCTTGTATCAAATGTTGTTGTGTGGCACAATTCACAAAACTTTGATAAATTTTTGAAATATTTTAGGTTTTGTATATTTTGAGTTGGGTTTTCCCATATCAATGTCATTATGTGATGAAATATAATAAATTGATACAAATTTTAGAAATATTTTGGGTGTTGCATATTTTGAATCATATTTCTCATACCAATGTCACTGTGTAACACAATTTTTAATGGTAGTACAGATTTCAAAAATATTTGGGGTGTTACATATTTTTAGTCAGAGTTATTGTACCAATGTCATTGCTCATCATAATTCAAAATACTAGGATTTTTTTGGAAACATCTATAGTGTTGCATTTATGTGTCATAATTCATAACACTAGGACAATTTAATAAATAATTAGTTTATTGCATATTTTGAGTCAACTTTCTTATACCATTATTGTTGTAGGTCGTAACTCATAACACTAGAATGAATTTCAAAAATATTTGGCTTTCTATATATTTTGAGTCAGGTTTCCCATATTATGTCATTACATGATGTAATTCTCAACATTTAGAAAAAATTTCAAAATGTTTTGGGTGTTTAATATTTTTATTTGAGTTTCCCATACTAATATTGTTGTGTGGCATAATTCATAACACTGGGAAATTTTTTAAAAATATTTGGGGTGTTACATATTTTGAGTCAAGTTTTCTATACCAATGTCATTATGAAACATGATTCATAACACTAGGAATTTTTTTTATAGATATTTAGATTGTATCATATTTTGAGTCAAGTTTCTTGTACCAATGTTGTTATTTAGCATAATTCATAACACTGGAACAAATTTCATAAATATTTGGGGTGGTACATATTTTGAGTCAGATTTCCTATACCATTATGATTGTGAGGCATAATTTACAACATAGGGATGAATTTTATAAATATTTTGGGTATTTCATATTTTGAGTCATGTTTCCCATAGCAATAACATTATTTAGTGTAATTTGCAATACTATGACAAATTTGAAAAATATTTTGAGTCAGGTTTTCCCTATCAATGTCATTGCATGGCATGGTTCACAACATTGGGAAGTATTTTATAAATATTTGAAGTGTTTCATATTTTGAGTTGGGTTTCTCATACTAATTTTTCATAATTCACAACACTAGGATAAATTTATTAAATATTTAAGATTTTGCATATTTTGAGTTAGGCTCCCATACCCATGTCATTACATGAAGAAATTTAGAACACTAGGACAAATTTTGGAAATATTTGGCGTGTTGTATTTTTTGATTTTGGTTTCACTTACCAATATCATTTAGTGTCATGATTCACAAAACTAGGACAAATTTAAAAAATATTTGGAGTGTTACATATTTTAAGTTAGGTTTCCCATACAGATGTCATTGTGTGGTGTAATTTGTAGCACTCAAATAATTTTTGTAAATATTTTGGGTTTTGTATATTTTGTGTCAGTTATCTAATACCAATGTCAATTCATGGTGAAATTCATAACACTATGAGAATTTTCATAAATATTTGTTGTGTTGGATATTTTGAGTCAGCTTTGTTGTACTAATGTCATTTTATAACAAAATTTGTAACATTGAGATTTTTTTGATTCAAGTTTGTTGTACCAATGTCATTACATGGCATGGTTCACAACACTAGGATTCTTTTTTAAATATTTTAGATGTTTCATAATATGAGTTATATTTACCACACCAATGTCATTATTTAGCATAATTTATAACACTCAGACAAAATTTGAAACTACTTCAATTGTTACATATTTTGAGTTGGGTTTCTTGTACCAATGTTATTACATTATATAACTCATAAAACTGGAACAAATTTAAAAAATATTTGGGGTGTTACATATTTTGAGTTGGTTTTCCCATACCAATGTGATTGGGTGATGTAATTTGCAATGTTGGGACAAATTTTGTAAATATTTGGGGTGTTTTATCATTTTATTTATTTTTCCTATACAAATATCATTGTGTAGTGTGGTTCTCAAAATGAGGATTTTTTTTGAAAAAAATTTACATGTTTCATATTTTAAGTCGAGTTTTCCATACCAACATCTTTATGTGGCACAATTCACAAAACTTGGAAAAAATTTAGAAATATTTTAGTTGTTGCATATTTTGAGTTGGGTTTCACATATCAATATCATTATGTGATGTAATTCATAAATCTAGGAAAAAATTTATAAATATTTGGGGTGTTGCATATTTTGAATCATTTTCCCATACCAATGTCATTTCATGGCACAATTTTTAATATTGTTATGAATTTCATAGATATTTGATGTGTTACATATTTTGAGTCAAGTTTCTTGTACCACTGTCATTGCATGTCATAATTCTCAATACTAGGATAATTTTTTAAAAATATTTAGGATGTCACATATTTTGAGTTGGGTTTCCCATACCAATGTATTTGTGCATCTCAATTATTAACATTGGGACAATTTAAGAAATATTTAGGTTGTTATATATTTTGAGTCAAGTTTCCTATACCATTATCATTTCACATTACAACTTACAACACTAAGACATAGTTTGAAAACATTTGACATTTTACATATTTTGAGTCAAGTTTCCCATACCAATGTCATTGCATAGTGAAATTCAAAACACTTGAAAAAAAATTAATTTTTTTGGGTATTGTGTATTTTCAGTTTGATTTCCCATACCAATGTTATTGTGTGGCACAAGTTGTAACACTAGTAAATATTTATAAAATATTTAGGGCATTACATATTTTAAGTTAGGTTTTCCATAGAAATATTGTTATGTATCATAATTCACAACACTAGGACAAATTTTATAAATATTTTGAGTTAGGTTTCTTGTACCAATTTCATTGCATGGCATGGTTCAGAATACTTGGAAAAAAAATAGAAATATTTGGGGTGTTGCATATTTTAAGTTAGGTTTCCCCTACCAATGTCATTATGTGGCACAATTCACAACACTGGGATAATTTTGTAAAATATTTGGGGTGTTTCATATTTTAAGTTAGGTTTGTCATAAAAATTTCATTGTGTGGCATAATTTACAACACTTAATTTTTTTTAAATGTATTTGGAGTTGTATGTTTTGATTCAATATTATAGTACCAATTTTATTGCATGGTACAATTCATAGCATTGAAAATTCTCAAAAATATTAGTGGTTTTGTATATTTTGAGTTGAGTTTCACATAAAAAATTTGTTGTGTGTTGAAATTCTTAATACTGAGAATAAATTTGGAATTTTTTTTTGGGTGTTATGTATTTTGAGTTAGGTTTCCCATATTTATGTCACTTCATTACATGGTTTGAAACACTAATAAATTTTTTGAAATTTTTTGTGTTTTTCATATAATGAGTTAGGTTTCTTATACCAATGTAATTATTTTGCTCAATTTTTAACACTCAGACAAATTCTATAAATATTTTTAGTGTTGCATATTTTGAGTTGGGATTTTTGTATCAATGTCATTACATGATGAAATTCACGACACTAGGACACATTCCATATATATGGTGTGTTGAATATTTTGAGACAAGTTTCACATACCAATGTCATTACATGATGTAATTCACAACACTAGGACAAATTCCAAAAATATTTGGGGTGTTATATATTTTGAATCAAGATTCCTACAATAATGTAGCAAAATTTACAACACTGGGACAAATTTGAAAAATATTTAGAGTGATACACATTTTGAGTTAGTTTTCCCATAGCAATGTCATTACATGAAACAATTCACAACATGGGGACAAATTTCAAAAATATTTGCATTCTTACTTATTTTGAGTCAGGTTTCCCCTACCAATGTCATTGTGTGGTACAATTCAAAACATTGGTAAACATTTCATAAATATTTTAAGTGTTTCACATTTTGAGTTAGATTTACCATAAGAATGTCATTATGGGGAAAAATTTGTAACACATGGAAAAAATTTAGAAATGTTTGAGGCATTACATATTTTGAGTTAGGATTCACATACCAATGTTGTTGTGTAAGGAAATTTGAAACACATAATCAAATATTGGAAATATTTAGGGTGTTTCATATTTTGAGTTAGGTTTTCCCTAACAATGGTCTTTTGTGGACAATTCACAACACTGGGACAAATTTCAAAAATATTTGGGATGTTTCATATTTTGATTCAGGTTTTCCATACCAATGTTAATGCATGGTGAAATTCACAACACTGGGATAAATTTTAGAAATATTTGAGGTGTTGCATATTTTAATTGGGTTTCTAATACCGATGTCATTATGTTATGTAATTCATAATGTTGGGATAAATTTTAGGAATATTTTGGGTGTTACATATTTTGAGTCAAGTTTCCCATACTAATGTTGATGTGGGATGTAATTCATGATGTTTGGATAATTTTTTGAAATATTTGGGGTGTGGTATAATTTGAGTCCGGTTTCCCATACCAACATAACTGTGTGACATGGTTTACAATACTTTTAAAAAAAATTAATATTTTAGGGTGTTACATATTTTGAGTTGGGTTTCTCATCCTAATGTCATTATGTGGCATAATTTACAACATTAAGACAAATTTTGTAAATATTTTAGATGTTTCATATTTTGAATTGGGGTTCCCATATCAATGTCACTATGTAATGTAATTTTCAAAACTTGAACAAATTTTATAAATATTTGGGATGTTCCATATTTTGAGTCAGGTCTCCTGTACCAATGTCATTACACATCATAATTTGTAACACTAGGACAAATTTTTTAAAATTTCTAATGTGTTACATATTTTGAGTTGGTTTTCCCATACCAATTTCATTATGTATCATAATTCACAACATTGAAATAATTTAATAAATATTTGGGTCATTAGATGTTTTAAGTCAAGTTTCCTATACTAATGTCATTGTGTGCTATAACTCACAACACTAGGATAAATTTAATATTTATTTGATGTGTTTTATATTTTGGGTTAGGTTTTCAATACCAATGTTTTTAATTGATGTAATTTAAAACACTTGGAAAAATGTCATAAATATTGTAGGCGTTTCATATTTTTACTTGGGTTTCCCATACCAATGTCATTGTGTGGTGCAATTCCTAACACTAGGACAAGTTTTATAAATATTTAGGGTGTTGTATATTTTGAATCATGTTTCCCATAACAATTTAATTACATAGTACAATTCATAACACTTAAGAAAATTTTAAAAATATTTTTATTTGCATAATTTTAGTTTTGTTTTCTATACCAATGTCATTCAACATTGTAATTCACAACACTAGGAAAAAATTTAGAAATATTTGTGTGTTGCTTATTTTGAGTCATATTTATAGTATAAATTTTATTTCATGAAGGATTTCTAGTATAAAAGTCATTTCATGATGCAATTTGTAACATTTGGAGAAAAATTAGAAATATTTGGGTTGCATATTTTTAGTCAAGTTTCCTATATCATTGAGTGGTGAAATTCATAACACCAGCACACATTTTTTAAATATTTAGGGTGTTGCATATTTTGAGTAAGGTTTCTCATACCAATGTTGTTTCTTTTCAAAATACAAAACAATAGGACAAATTTTATAAATGTTTTGGGTATTTCATATTTTGAGTCAAGTTTCCCATACCAATGTCATTACACATCATAATTTTCAACACTAGGACATATTTTATAAATATTTAGGGCATTGCATATTTTGAGTCAAGTTTCTCATACCAACATCATTGGGTGGTGTAATTTATAATAATGGGATAAATTTTTAATTATTTAGAGTGTTTCATATTTTGATTTGTGTTTCCCTTACCAATGTCATTTCATGGCATAATTCACAACACTAGGACAAAATTTAGAAATTCTTTGGGAGTTGTATATTTGGAGTTAGGTTTATCATATGAATGTTATTGTGTGTTCAAATTTAAAATTCTTGTAAAAAATTAGGAAATATTTTAGGCATCACATATTATTATTGTTTTTCATATGAATGTTGTTGCAAACACAATTCATAACACTTGGACAAATTTTAGAAATATTTTGGGTGTTGCATATTTTGAATCAAGTTTTCCTTACCAATGTGGCATAATTCATAATCCTAAGAAAAAATCATAAGTATTTGGGATTTTACATATTTTAAGTGAATTTTACCATACCAATGTTAATGCATGGTGAAATTCACAACACTGGGATACATTTTAGAAATATTTGAGGTGTTGTATATTTTGTTTTGTGTTTCTAATACTGATGTCATTATGTTATGTAATTCATAATGTTGAGATAAATTTTAGGAATATTTGGGGTGTTACATATTTTGAGTCAAGTTTCCCATACCAATGTTGATGTGGGATGTAATTCATGATGTTTGGATAATTTTTTGAAATATTTGGGGTGTGGCATAATTTGAGTCAGGTTTCCCATACCAGCATAATTTTGTGACATGGTTTACAGTACTATAATTTTTTTGAATATATTTAGGGTGTTACATATTTTGAGTTGGGTTTCTCATCCTAATGTCATTATGTGGCATAATTTACAACAATAAGACAAATTTTGTAAATATTTTAGATGTTTCATATTTTGAGTTGGGTTTCCCATAGCAATGTCACTATGCAATGTAATTTTCAAAACTTGAACAAATTTTATAAATATTTGGGATGTTCCATATTTTAAGTTAGGTCTCCTATACCAATGTCATTGCACATCATAATTTATAACACTAGGACAAATTTTTAAAATATCTGATGTGTGACATATTTTGAGTTGGTTTTCCCATACCATTTTCATTATGTATCATAATTCACAACATTGAGATAATTTAATAAATATTTGGGTCATTAGATGTTTTAAGTTAGGTTTCCTATACTAATGTCATTGTTTGCTATAACTCACAACACTAGGATAAATTTAATAATTATTTAGGGTGTTGTATATTTTAGGTTAGGTTTTCCATACCAATGTTGTTGAGTGATGTAATTTACAACACTTGGAAAAATGTCATAAATATTTTAGGTGTTTCATATTTTTACTTGGGTTTCCCATACCAATGTCATTGTGTGGTGCAATTCCTAACACTAAGACAAATTTTATAAATATTTAGGGTGTTTTATACTTTAAATCATGTTTCCCATACCAATTTCATTACATGGTACAATTCATAATACTTAATAAAATTTTAATAAATTTTTTTTGTTGCATAATTTGAGTTGTGTTTTCTATACCAATGTTTTTCAACATGGTAATTCACAACACTAGGAAAAAATTTAGAAATATTTGTGTGTTGCTTATTTTGAGTCATATTTCTAGTATAAATTTTATTTCATGAAGGATTTCTAGTATAAAAGTCATTTCATGATGAAATTTTTAACATTAGGAGAAAAATTAGAAATATTTGGGTTGCATATTTTGAGTCAAGTTTCTTATACCATTTTGTGGTGAAATTCATAATACTAGGACACATTTTTTAAATAAATAGGGTATTTTATATTTTGAGTAAGGTTTCTCATACCAATGTTGTTTCTTGTCACAATTCGCAACACTAAGACAAATTTTATAAATATTTTGGGTATTTCATATTTTGAGTCAAGTTTCCCATACCAATGTCATTACACATCATAATTTTCAACACTAGGACATATTTTATAAATATTTAGGGCATTGCATATTTTGAGTCAAGTTTCTCATACAAACATCATTGGTTGGTGTAATTTATAATAATGGTATTAATTTTGTAATTATTTAGAGTGTTTCATATTTTGATTTGTGTTTCCCTTACCAATGTCATTTCATGGCACAATTCACAACACTAGGACAAAATTTAGAAATTTTTTGGGAGTTGCATATTTTGAGTCAGGTTTATCATATGAATGTCATTGTGTGGTGTAATTTAAAATACTTGGAAAAAATTAGGAAATATTTTAGGCATCACATATTCTTATTCATGTTTTTCATATTAATGTTGTTGCAAACACAATTCATAAAACTTGGACAGATTTTATAAATATTTGAGGTGTTGCATATTTTAAGTCATGTTTCCCCTACCAATGTCATTGCATACCATAATTCACAACACTAAGACAAATTTTAGAAATATTTTGGGTGTTGCATATTTTGAATCAAGTTTTCCTTACCAATGTGGCAAAATTCATAATCCTAAGAAAAAAACCATAAGTATTTGGGATGTTACATATTTTAAGTCAATTTTACCATACCAATGTTAATGCATGGTGAAATTCACAACACTGGGATAAATTTTAGAAATATTTGAGGTGTTTCATATTTTGATTTGTGTTTCTAATACCAATGTCATTATGTTATGTAATTCATAATGTTGGATAAATTTTAGGAATATTTGGGGTGTTACACATTTTGAGTCTAGTTTCTATGTTGATGTGGGATGTAATTCATGATGTTTGGATATTTTTTTGAAATATTTGGGGTGTGGCATAATTTGAGTCAATTTTCCCATACCAACATAATTGTGTTACATGGTTTACAATACTTTTAAAAAATTTAATATATTTAGGGTGTTACATATTTTGAGTTGGGTTTCTCATCCTAATGTCATTATGTGGCATAATTTACAACATTAAGACAAATTTTGTAAATATTTTAGATGTTTCATATTTTTAGTTGGGTTTCCCATAGAAATGTTACTATGTAATATAATTTTCAAAACTTGAAATTTTTTTATAAATATTTGGGATGTTCCATATTTTGAGTCAAGTCTCCTCTACCAATATCATTGCACATCATAATTTGTGACACTAAGACAAATTTTTAAAATATCTAATGTGTTTGGTATTAAATATCATTTAAATTTTAAAATTGTGATGCATCATGAGAAATATGCATAATGTTTAAATCATTGGATCTTAAACACCTTAAAAACTCTTTAATATTTAATATGACATATTATTCAAATTTCAAAGTTATGATGCATCATTATAAATGTGCATAAATTTCAAATATCTGGATCCTAACCATGTTCAAAATTGCTTAAACTTTAGTATTACATATCATTCAAATTTCAAAGTTGCAATGCATTATGAGAAATGCACGTAAAATTCAAATCTTTTGATTTTAAAAACATTAGATACAATTAATTTTTGGTATTACATATCAATCAAATTTCATGGTTGTGATTCATCATGGAAAATATGCATAAATTTTGAATCTTTAGATTTTAGACACCTTCAAAACTACTTAAGCTTTGGTATTACATATCATTAAAATTTAAAATTGTAATGCATCATGAGAAATGCACATAAAGTTTGAATGTTTTGATCTTAAACACTTTTAAAACCACTCAAGCTTTGGTATTAAATTTCATTCAAATTTCAAAGTCATGATGCATAATTAGAAATGTGCATAAATTTCAAATCTTTAGATCTTAAACATGTTCAAAATTGTTTAAGCTTTGGTATTCACATATCTTTCAAATTTCAAAGCTACGATACATCATGAGAAATATGCATAAAGTTTGAATATTTAGATTTTAAACACATTCAAATTCAATTAATTTTTGATATTACATATCATTAAAATTTCAAATTTAGGATGCATCATGAGAAATGCACATAAAGTTTGAATATTTTGATCTTAAACACCTTCAAAACTACTTAAGCTTTAGCATTACATATCATTTAAATTTAAAAGTTATGATGCATCATGTGAAATGTGCAAAAAATTAAAATCTTTGGATCTTTTGAGTTGGTTTTCCCATACCAATTTCATTGTGTATCATAATTCACAAAATTGAGATAATTTAATAGATATTTGGTTCATTAGATTTTTAAGTCAGGTTTCCTATACTAATGTCATTGTGTGTTATAACTCACAACACTAGGATACATTTAATAATTATTTGGGGTGTTGTATATTTTGGGTTAGTCTTTCCATACCAATTTTGTTGAGTGATGTAATTTACAACACATGGAAAAATTTCATAAATATTTTAGGTGTTTCATATTTTTAGTTGGGTTTCCCATACCAATGTCATTGTGTGGTGCAATTCCTAACACTAAGACAAATTTTATAAATATTTTGGGTGTTGTATATTTTAAATCATGTTTCCCATACCAATGTAATTACATGGTACAATTCATAACACTTAAGAAAATTTTAAAAATATTTTTTTTGTTGCATAATTTGAGTTGTGTTTTCTATACCAATGTCATTCAACATGGTAATTCAAAACACTGGGAAAAAATTTAGAAATATTTGTGTGTTGCTTATTTTTAGTCATATTTCTAGTATAAATGTTATTTAATGAAGGATTTATAGTATAAAATTCTTTTCATGATGTAATTTGTAATGTTAGGAGAAAAAATAGAAATATTTGGGCTGCATATTTTGAGTCAATTTTCCTATACCATTGTGTGGTGAAATTCATAACACTAGGACACATTTTTTAAATATTTAGGGTGTTGCATATTTTGAGTAAGGTTTTTCATACCAATGTTGTTTCTTGTCACAATTCAGAACACTAGGAAAAATTTTATAAATATTTTGGGTATTTCATATTTTGAGTCGAGTTTCCCATACCAATGTCATTACACATCATCATTTTCAACACCAGGACATATTTTATAAATATTTAGGGCATTGCATAATTTGAGTCAAGTTTCTCATACTAACATCATTGGATGGTGTAATTTATAAAAATGGGATAAATTTTGTAAATATCTAGAGTGTTTCATATTTTGATTTGTGTTTCCCTTACCAATGTCATTTCATGGCACTATTCACAACACTAGGACAAAATTTAGAAATTTTTTGGGAGTTGCATATTTTGAGTCAGGTTTATCATATGAATGTCATTATGTGGTGAAATTTATAGTACTTGGAAAAAATAGGAAATATTTTAGGCATCACATATTCTTATTCATGTTTTTCATATGAATGTTATTGCAAGCACAATTCATAACACTTGGATAAATTTTAGAAATATTTGAGGTGTTGCATATTTTAAGTCATGTTTCCCCTACCAATGTCATTGCATACCATAATTCACAACACTAAGACAAATTTTATAAATATTTTTGGTGTTGCATATTTCGAATCAAGTTTTCCTTACCAATGTGCCACAATTCATAATCCTAGGAAAAAAATCATGAGTATTTGGGATGTTAAGTAGTTTAAGTCAATTTTACCATACCAATGTCATTGTGTGAAGTAATTTCCAATAGTAAGATATATTTTGGAAATATTTGGGGTGTTATATATTTTAATCAAGGTTTCCCCTATCAGTGTCATTGAATGGTGAAATTCACAACATTGAGATAAATTTTGGAAATTTTTGGGGTGTTGTATATTTTGAGTAGGGTTTCTTATACTAATGTCATTGGGTGAACCAATTGGTAACACTGAGAAAATTTTAAAAATGTTTAGGGTCTTACACATTTTAATTTGGGTAACCCCTACTAATTTCATTACATGATAAAATTTATAATGTTGGGAGAAATTTTATAAATATTTGTGGTGTTGTATATTTTTGTTGGGTTTCTAGTACAAATGTGGCATAAGTTACAACATTGGGACAAATTTACAAAAGAATTGGGTGTTGCATATTTTGAGTTAGGTTTACTATACCAATGTTGTTTTATGAATTAATTCACAAAAAATGTATAAATTTCAAAAATATTTTGGGTGTTGAAAATTTTGAATTAAGTTTTCGCTACCAATGTCAATACATGGCACAATTCACAACACTAGGATAAATTTTATAAATATTTAGGGTGTCAAATATTTTATGTCAAGTTTCTCATACCATTGTCATTATGAAATTCAATTCAAAACATATAAAAATTTCATAAATATTTGGAGAGTCACATATTTAGAGTTAGGTTTTACATACCAATGTCGTTGCATAATGCAATTAAAAAAAATGGGACAAATTTTAATAATTTTTCGGATGTTGGATATTTGAGTTATATTTACCATATCAATGTCAATCATAGCACAATTCAAAACACTCATAAAAATTTCAAAATTATTTTAGGTGTTGCATATTTTGAATTAGGTTCCCCATACCAATTATGTGATGCAATTTTCAACATAAGGAAAAATCAAAAATATTTTTGGTGTTGTATATCTCGAGTTGGATTTCTCATACTAATGTCATTGTCTAATGTAATTCATAATGTTGGATCAAATTTTGGAAATATTTGGGGTGTTGAAAAATTTTAGTCACATTTTCCATACCAATGTCATTATGTGTAGCAATTCACAACACTCAGACAATTTTTGTAAATATTTAATGTGATGCATATTTCTATTTGTGTTTCTCATAACAATGTCATTACGTGATATGATTCTTAAAACTAGAACAAATTTCAAAAATATTTGAGGTATTTCATAGTTTGAGTCAGGTTTCCCATACCAATGTCATTACATAATGTAATTCATAACATTGGGATATATTTTATAAATATTTTTGGTGTTACATATTTTTAGTCAGGTCTCCCATACCAATGTCATTTTGCATCATAATTCATAACACTAGGAATTTTTTTAAAAGTATTTGGGGTGTTTCATATTTTTATTTGGGTCTCTTATAACAATTTATTTACACTTCATAATTTGTAATAATAGGATAATTAAATAAATATTTGGGGTTTTTTCATATTTTTAGTTGAGTTTTGTATACCAATGTCATTTCAAGTCAAAATTCATAACACTGGGACCAATTTAAAAAATCTTTGGGGTGTTTGATATTTTGACTTAGGTTTCTAGTAATAATGCATTAATGTTGCACAATTTGCAACACTTGGAAAAAATTTATAAATATTTTGGGTGTTGCATTTTTGAGTTGGGTTTCCCATAACAATTTCATTTCATGGCATAATTCACAACACTGGGACACATTTAATAAATATTTATGGTTTTGTATATTCTGAGTTGGGTTTTTTGTACCAATGTCTTTGTGTGGAATAATTCACAACACTAGACAAAATTTATAAATATTTTAGGTTTTACATATTTTGAGTTGGGTTTTCCATTTAAATATCATTATGTAGCATAATTCTTAATATTAGGACAAATTTTATAAATATTTGGGGTGTTACATATTTTGAGTTGGATTTCCTACACTAATGTTATTACATATAATAATTCACAACACTAGGACAAATTTAAAAAATATTTGGATTGTTGCAAATTTTGAGTTGGGTTTCCTATACTAATGTTGTTACTGATGTAATTTGCAACACTAAGACAAATTTCACAAATATTTAGGGTGTTGCATATTTTGAGTCGAGTTTCTCATACCAATGTTGTTGTGTGGTGAAATTTACAATACTAGGATAAATATAAAAAATATTTTGGTTTTTTCATATTTTTATTTAGGTTATACTAATGTCATTACATGTCATAATCTTCAAAACTAGGATAAATTTTAGAAATATTTGGGTGGTTACATATTTTGAGTTAGGTTTACCATATGAATATCATTGGGTAGTATAATTCACAACATTCAGACAAATTTTGGAATTATATATGGTGTTACATATTTTGACTTAGGTTTCCCATAACAATGCCATTATATGACACAATTCATAAAACTATAATTTTTTTCATAAATATTTGGGGTGTTAAATATTTTGAGTTGGGTTTCTCATACCAATGTCATTACATGATGTAATTTATAACACTAGGACAAATTTAAGAAGTATTTCAAGTGTATAATATTTTTATTTAGGTTTCCCTTACCAATGTCATTACTGATGTAATTTATAACACTAGGATAATTTTCAAAAATATTTGATTTTAATATTTTGAATCATGTTTCCCATACAAATGTCTTTGCATGCACAATTGTAAATAATAAAACAAATTTTAAAAATACTTGGGGAGTTGCATACTTTGAGTTGACTTTCCCATACCAATGTCATTATATGAATTAAATAAAAACACTAAGACAAATTTTAGAAATA
The DNA here is from genome assembly GCA_037957365.1 of Torreya grandis. Lineage (NCBI taxonomy): Eukaryota > Viridiplantae > Streptophyta > Pinopsida > Cupressales > Taxaceae > Torreya > Torreya grandis. The sequence continues at coordinate 466,620 of JARHVA010004871.1, read as the reverse complement.
TTTGGGGTTTCGCATATTTTGAGTAGTGTCTCCCCTATCAATATCATTGTACAATAAAATTTAACAACTTTGGGACAAATTTTGTAAATATTTAGGGTGTTTCATATTTTGAGTTAGGTTTACCATACCAATGTTGTTTAGTGAATTAATTTGTAACATTGGGAAAATTTTGAAAATGTTTAGGATTTTACACATTTTGAGTTAGTTTCCCCCTACCAATGTCATTATGAATTAACTTTTTTAGGGTTATGGAGTGTAATCCCTAGGTTATTAAAGGGCATGAGTATAGTACATCATGATATAAAACATACAATAAATACAACCACTAATTTGTGAAAGAAATAAACTCAATTTATATTTCTAATAATAGTAGTGAAGGATATAAGTGAATACCTAGCTATAAAATACTTGGGATGAAGGGTTTAGAAGTTAAAACTAGTACAAAACTAGTATAAGTGTCATAAATAAGATCCAAGTGTCAAAAACCTTCATAGACAATAATGCCCTACCTTGGATAGTAGTGTTGTGCAACTAGTGTCCTTTATGTAGGAACTATTTTGAGATTTTAGGAACACCTATGTTTGAGTTTACCAGGCCTATTCTAATGTGGATAAATAGTGATTCACTATATGTGATCTATTATGACTAATTTATTATGTAAACCATATACCTATATGTGATTAGGTCATTTAACTTGGAAAAAGTATTAAACATGTGATGCTAGTTGGGTAGGTTGGATAACATCAATATCCCATTGTGATGATAGTTACCTATATACTAATACTTTGAAAAAGGATTAAGCTCGATGTAGCTCTCCCACCTAAGTGTTAGTTCAAGTTCAAGTTAAGTTAGTATTAATGTTAGTTTTAGTGTTTTGAGTGAGGATTAAAACTGTAAATATGTGTATTCTAAGCTTAGGAGGGTTATATATGATTTATATAGAAGTAGGGTAGAATGGGGATTAATAACCTTTATTTTGGACACCTTTTTATGATCTTGTTAGTGTGTATTTGCATTCAATTTCCATCTAGTGTAAAAAGGGATGAATTTCATGTATATAAAGATTTGGTGGTTGTGTGTGGTTTGAAATATGTATAGGCTAACCTTAGGTGTCTTAGGAATTTAAAATATATCCCTTGGATCTCAAAAGATGAAAAAGGACAATATCACCCAAAGAGGACAATGGCATTGTGGTGCTAGTGTCCACTTATGTCACTAGAATCAAAGTCGCATAAATTGAGGAACTAGGGGCCTAGATGCCTAAGAATGGGTTTGGTACTAATTTTGAGATATATAGGGATGTGTGTGGCCACACACAAGCTAAATAAGTATCTAAGTAGGCCCTATGATATGACTAGGGTAAAGATAGGAATGGGTGGTTAAAAATAACACTCTTGATACTCAAGTGTCATTTTTATATGATTAAATCCTCCCTTTTATTCTATAGTTATAACAAAGTGAAATAACAATGATAAAGGAAAAATAAGTATACCTAGACCTACTTATGAGGTAAATTTCATGAATTTGGATCTACATATGTGAAGTGTGATCTCTCACATGTCCTAAAAATGAAATGTTCATAGACTAGTCCTTACATAAAATATATAAAAATAAAAGGAAAAATTGAGTAAATAGATAAGAGAGATGAAATGAACAAAATCACCTCACTAGGTATGCAAACCAATGCGTAAACCTAGTGGCATCTTGTGTTTGTACATGTAGATAGTGATCAATTGATGAATAACTTGGACTAAGATAATGGATTACTCAATACACATGTGTGTAGGGATAAATAACTCAATTTGGCCTTGACTCCATCATTTCCCAACCCTATTTGGTAGATCATAATCTCTAGCTTGGATTAGATTGATGGCTTGTCCAACCCTCTTATGTAGGTGGCTCAAGAAGTTAAGTGGATTATGATTAAATCATTACCTACCAATATTTATTATATGCATATATAATTTAATTTTGAAATTTAATTTAATATGTATTATTTTATATAAAATTATATATAATAGTTATGCAGTCGCTTGGAAACTCTAGAATGAAAATCAGCCTAGGGGCCTCCTCAAACACTCAAATATGTAGCTCATGGACTACATGGTAATTCAAACCATTGTAGATGGATTAAGGCATCAATCTAGTGTATTAATTAAAACATGGTGTATATTATGTACAATATATATATATATAATGACATGGAGTTTGCCATTCCTATTAATCAACTAGTGTATAAGTGAGCATATAGAAATAATGTGTTGTTCACATGCCCCTAAATCTAATATATGAACACATGGGTTGTATATTTATTTTTAATAATATATATCCAAGTATTTTAAACTAAAATTGGAGTGATCATTCCATGTATAATGACCTAAATATGAGAAAATTGGTATGATTTTCTGTAAAACCAAGCAAAACTAATAATTTGTAACAAAATATATGCCAACATGGACTATAACTAATTTGACTTTCTATAAAATAAATATTTTTATGCTTATATGGATACTATAAAATAACCCCATACCTTAGATAGTTGTGTTGTGTCACTAGTGTCTAACTACATTATTTTTATGCCAACTAAGTTTCATCTCTATCTAACTATTTTCCACTATGTTTTTCTAAAACAAATATCTATATTATATGTGTACATGTTGGAAACTATATTCTAAGTGAATTCAGATGGAATGGTCTCTATGTTAAAACTTTATTAAATCCCCCTCTTTTGAGGGGAGTTTTCAAACCTATGAAATAAATGTCCTCAAAAGAAAAATCTCTATATGACTTGTGTTATTCTAACCATATCTGATATATATGTAATAAACCAATATATTTTATATACATCACATCAAAATTTAAGATAATATGAGCATAAGTTGGTAATTTATGATTTATGTTATATCTTACATTCACAAGGCTATTAAGATAGATATAACTATGTAAGCATGTGCATGAACAACAAATCTAAGTAATAAAGTGAGTAACTACCTAGGGGATGGTGCATGATTTCCATCATGGAATTCAAAGAGGAAAGGGAGATGCTTGAGGTCCCTCATGACATTTAAAAATAGAGTGTGTAATAGGTAAGATACAAGTATAAATTCCATGACACATATAATAAATCATACATACAACCCAAATGACACATGCAAAGTAGGCCAAGGGGCCCCAATACAAGGGACATGGGCACATGTAACTAAATATGAGAAATAAATACATATAATTACATGTTAAAATTTATACATACACAAAGATCAAACAAGTTGACATGGATCTACATGGAAAGACATGTTCAAATGTCCACATACATAGTTGGGAAGGCACACACAAGGACATGGTTATACGTCCAAAACATAAATACAATGAAGGAAGTGGCATAGATACATATAATGGCATACTTAAATTCCCTCAAATATATGTAAAATAATATATTAAAAATAAAATTTAAACTAGTAAAGATATAAGTGAAATCATGCATAAACATGTGGTACAAGTTTGTATAAGATTAAGGATGTCCATAAATTGAGTCTAGAGTAGTAGTAGTAGTCAGTAATAAATCTAAGTAGTGTAGGATGATCAATATCAACATTTAACAATTATAAATATGTGATATATATTTTATAAATATTTAACCTAGAAATCAAAACTATGTATAGGATTCCCAAAAATGATTTAATGTATCAAATGAGTAATCCATGTATCTGTGTATATTCCTCCAGTGGGTAAATAGTAACAAATTTGGAATTGTGTGATGGGAATGGGTAAGACATTATGAACATGTAAAAATAACAAGTTAATCATTTATGCATGATAAAAATGACTACACTAACATAGATATCATATGTATTACTTAACAAGTATAATAACTGTAAACATGGAAATGCATACAATCTATAATTTGTATTTTATGATCAAATATATGAATGATTTTATGTTTTTGACATATTATATTGTTTTTTTAATTTTTAGATATAATACATGTACCATCAACATTAAAATGAAACTATATTCAAGTAATTAGGGAAATTTAAAGTTATGTACAAGTAAGGAGAGTTACTACTAACCAGTGAGTTTTACAAGAGACCCGCCCTCAATGGATACTATGTCAAAAAAAGGAATGGTGACCTCCATGTAGTGTGATTAATATGTTGTATTTAAATTAATCTATAGTGTTAATCTAAGTATTATTCATTTTTGGTATATTCAGAATCATAATAACCTATATTATTCCTATCATCTTGATTTAGAACCAATGGAATGCTAGTGTTGACTTATTTTTTATCTGAATGAGTACAGGGAATTGCCTAATTTTGTAGAATTGACTTCTCTAAATTGTGATTCACAATATTTTTAGAATTCTTGTTGGTTTAGAATGATTTTAAATGTGTAACTGATGTAGTTGTTCCTTTTGTAATATGACACTTGTATCTTCATATTTTTCTTTTATAAACTATATTTGTGATTGATTTTCCTTATTATGTTCCATAAATCCTAAACCTTGTTGACCAACATTATCAATTACTAGAAAAAGAGTAATGATTCCATGAGAATTCTTTCCCAAACCTTGACCATTATAATAAAATTATTGTAAATATTTTTGACCAAACCCATACTACTTTGAAAGTGGGATCTCATCATGGAGAGATATATTTTTATATTTTTATTGCTTTCTGTGTGTTTTTTGTACTATCTTTTGCTCTAATTACTTTTATGAACCTTTTTTTGTAATGAGTTATGCTTTGGTCTCTACTTTTGTACTATTTATAAATTTTACCCTTTTTGAATTTTTACATGTGCCATTGTATGTTTTTTGGATGTTATGTCACTATTTGAGTCATCTATATCAATTAAATATATATTTTCCTTTTCAATTCTAAACATGAATCAGTGTGGTATCCATGCATTTTACGATACACACAATAATATCTAAATCTCCTCACCATATGTATATGAGGTAGGTCAATTTATATTCAATCATTTGACTAAAAATATCACTTGAAATTCTATTTGATATTTGAATACCATTCAAATCACTAGCTGTAGATGCACTTTGTTGTGATTTATTGTTTTGATGAATAACATTATTTGCCATAAATTAACTAGGTGAATACATGATTGACACTAATATGCCCTAGAGGATTTTGTATTGTAATCTAATTTACCAATATTGTGATATTTTTATGTCATAGTTGATTCTAAGTTTATAATTTTTAAATGAGCTTGATTGTACTGATAATTTTATCCCTTAGACTCTCACAAGTGCAGCCCCTAGTTGATTATGATTAAAAATTTATCCACACACCTTATAGATAAGAGGTGGGGGCATAGATAGGCTGAGTATAGGCATTAGTAATAATATTATAGGCTATGTTATCTCATGGAGGAGTGATAACATGGACTTTATTAGAGGAAAAATAGTTATCACCCTCATGGATATGAGGATGAGGATATTCTTTCTTGAGCATAAAATATGACATTGAAACTTGAAACATGATTTTTAGGGTATTAAATTTATGAAATAATTATAATAAACTATATTGTATTTGATATAACACATCATGTACATATATGTGTATATCTTCTTTGATTTGATTCTAAATGAAAGGAAACAAACATGAAAATGAAACTAGAAAATTTTGCATTACAGAGTGATTAAATTATGCTATCATTATTATAATGATTATACCAAATAAAAATTAGAAGATATATGGATCTAAAATATAAAAATGGATTCTATAAGCCTTGGGAATAGAAACTCAAAGGTAGTTTAGGGTTTTTACATTATTTGAAGTAAGTCAGGTTCACCAAATGAATTAATTTTTTTCGTTTTATGTAGTGTAAGTCCTAGGTTTTAAAATGGTATAAGTACATTAAATTAGGGTATAAAATATAAAATAAATACAACGAATGAATTATGAAAGGATTAAACTAAATTGATATTTCTAATAATAACAATGAAGGAGATAAGTGATTACTTACTTGGAAACTACATGAAACAAATGATACAAAGGTTAAAAATTGGTACATGAGATGGTCTGAGTGTTTCAAATAATATCAAGGTGTCAAAACCCCTCATAGACAATAGTTCCCTACCTTAGACAACAACATTATGGCACTATTTTCCACTTATGGTGCTAGTGTCTTTTATGTAGAATCTATTTTGAGATTCTAGGATAACTTATGTATGAGTTTTCCAAGCATGTTGCTATGTGGACCAACATTGATTCACTATATGTGACCTATTGTGATTGATTTTATATGAAAATGATAGATCTCCATGTGATTAGGGAATTTAAATTGGCATAATTATCAAACATGTGGTGTTAGTTGGGTAGGATGAATAACCTCAAAACCTCACTATGATGAGAGTTTCCCACATACCAATACTCTAAGGAAGGACCAAGATTGATATAGCTCTCCCCACCTAAGTACTAGTGTAATTATAATTGAATCTAGTATGAATGTTGGTTTGAGTTATTTTAGTGAGGATTGAGATTGTAAATCTATGTATTTTGAGATTAAGAGGGTTGTAGATGACTATATGTAGAACCAGGGTCAAATAGGGATTGATAACCTTGATTGTGCACTACTTATTTTAAGCTTGTTTGTGTGTATTTTCATCTAATTTCCATTTAGTGTGAAAATGGATAAAATTCATCTATATATTGATCTAGTGCTTATTCATGGTTTTAAATAGGTATAGACTAACCCTAGGTGTTTTAAGAATTTAAAAGATAACTCTAAGATCTCAAAATAGGTAAGAGGATAATAACACCCAAATAGGACAATAGCATTGTGGTTCTAGTGTCCACTTAAGGTGATAGTGTATAAGTTGTAAAAAATGAGGAACTAAGGGCTTAGATTCCTCAGGAAGTGTTTGGGACTACTTTTAAGACATATAGGGATGTGTGTGTCCCTCATAAAAGTTGGATAAATATATAAATAGGCCCTAAGATAGGTGTAGGAATAAGCTAAGGAAGGGTTATCTTAAGTAACATTCTTAACACTAAAGTGTCAATTTTAGATGACTACACTTGTGTGACATAATTTATAACATTGGGACAAATTTTATAAATATTTGGGGTGTTGCATATTTTGAGTTGGGTTTACCATACTGATGTGGCACAATTTACAAAACTAAGATAAAATAGAAAAATATTTGAGGTGTTGAATATTTTGAGTTAGGTTTCCCATACTAATGTTATTAGATGATGTGATTCACAAAACATGGGAAAATTTTAGAAAACTTTTGGTTTTTTCATATTTTTAGTCATGTTTTCCATACCAATGCCATTGCATGATAGAATTTTCAACACATGGACCATTTTAAGAAATATTTAGGCTATTGAATATTTTTAGTTAGGTTTCTCATACCCATGTCAACACACAACATAATTAAAAACACTAAGACAAATTTCAAAAATATTTAGGTCACTGCATATTTTGAGTTAGGTTTTCCATAAAAATGTCATTACATGACATAATTTGTAATACACAGACAAATTTTGGAAATATTTTGGGTGTTAAACATTTTGAATTGGGTTTCCCATACCAATGTCATCATATGATGAAATTTAAACCACTATGATAAATTTTATAAGTATTTAGGGTCATGCATATTTTGAGTTGGATTTTCCATACCAATGTCATTTCATAATGCAATTCACAACACTAGGACAAATTTTATAAATATTTGTGTTGTATATTTTAAGTTGGGCTTCCCATAACAATGTTGTTGTATGTTGTAATTCAAAAAAATCACATTAATTTTCAAAATATTTTGGGTTTTGCATATTTTGAGTTGGTTTTCCTTTACCAATGTCATTCCATGATTAAATTCATAACACTAGAACAAATTTTACAAATATTTAGGGTTTTATATACTTTTAGTCTGGTTTCCCATTCCAATGTCATTATGTGATGTAGTTCACAATATTGGGTCAAATTTAAAAAAATAATTGGTGTGATGTATACTTTTAGTCAAGTTTCTCATACCAATGTCATTGTGTGGTGTGGTTTGTAATACTAGGAAAAAATTTGAAGATGTTTAGGGTGTTTCATATTTTGAGTTAGTTTTCCTATACCAATGTCATTATGTGGCACATTTCAAAACACTCTCAAATTTATTAAATATTCTAGGTGTTGCATATTTTGAGTTAGGTTTCTTATAATAATGTCATTGCACAATGAAATTCATTAAATGTGTACAAATTTTAGAAATATTTGGGGTGTTGGATATCTTGAATTAAGTTTCCTATACCAATGTCATTGCATGGTGAAATTCACAATTGTAGGATAAATTTCTAAATTATTTTTGGTGGTATATATTTTGAGTCAGGTTTTCCATACCAATGTCATTGCACCTCATAATTATTAACAACAGGGCAATTTTTTTAATATTTTAGTTGCATATTTTGAAATGGGTTTCCCATACTAATGTCCTTATATGTCACAATTTTCAACACTGGGACAATTTATGAAATATTTGGGTTGTATATTTTGAGTCAAGTTTCTAGTAACAGTGTCATAACTTTTGACACTGGGAAAAACTTCACAAATATTTGGGATGTTGCATATTTTGATTCAAGTTTCCCATACCAATGTCATTGCACAGTGTGATTTGAAACACTTAGAAAATTTTAAGAAATATTTTTGACATTACATATATTGAGTTGGGTTTCCCATACCAATGTTGTTGCATATTTTGAGTCGATTTTCTCATACCAATGTAATTCGTAACATTGAGAAAATTTTATAAAAAAATTGTATTGTTGCATATTGAAAGTTGTGTTTCTTATACCAATGTCATTATGTGATATAATTTGTAACACTAAGACAAATTATATAAATATGGGGTGTTTTTTATTTTAAGTTAGGTTTCCTATACCAATGTCATCGCATAGTGTAATTCACAACACTAGGACACATTTCAAAATTGTTTGGGGTGTTGCATATTTTGAGTTAGGTTTACCATATCATTATTGGTACATGGTGTAATTTATATTGACATTGGGACCAATTTTAGAAATATTTTGAGAGTTACATATTTTGAGTTAGGTTTCCCATAATAAACTCATTGCATGATGTATTTCAAAAAACTAGGATAAAAATTGGAAGAAATTAGGTTGTTGTATATTTTGAGTTAGGTTTCCCATACTAGTGTGGTGTAATTTGAAACACTAGGATAAATTTTGTAAATTTTTGTGTTTTTTCATATTTTGAGTCAAGTTTACCATATAAATTTTTTTGTATAAGGAAATCCATAACATTAACACAAATTTTGGAAATATTTGGGGTGTTGTATATTTTGATTTAGTTGTATCTTATCAATGCCATTACATGGTGCAATTCACAACACTGGAACAAATTTTATAAATATTTGCAATGTTATAGATTGTTTTTTGGATATTGGTGGTAGTGATGTGTTGTAATTTATGTCAAGTGGAATTGGTGATGACAAAGTGGCATGAGAATGTTATTGGTCTAATATGCTTTATCTTAGTGCTTAGTCCAATCTTGGTTGCTAGTAAGAGCTTGTGGGAGCAGTTGGTTCTATAGAGGCATGAGTGTAAGTTATGGAGTATGGAGAGAGAGTACATGGTATGTCCATGTGATTTAAATATCAATAATATTACTTTCAAGTGTCTTAAAATGGCTAGTAGGTCTATTGGCTTTAGGCCTAGTAGGCTTGGTAAGCTAGTATGAACAATCATGAAGAAGATCCAACTTGGCAAAGATTAGTATGCTTGGAATATACATGATGGACATGTATAAGATTTTGAGAGGTTAGGTGTATGGATTTATATAGGTGTAAACTATTCTACATGATAGCTTGGCTATTGGCCAAGTTGGCCTAGGTGGGCTTATGAGCCCTTATGAAGGGTCAAAGAGTGTTTTCAATATGGTTAAGATTATATCTACATGGTATAGGATCAAAAAGTAGTGTTCAAGTTCATTTTTCAATTTATAAGTCAAATATAGAGCTAAAAAGTTAGAAACATGGTTTAAAAGCTTTAATAGGTACTAGAAAGGTGTCTAGTGAGCTCGAGAAGGACTTTCTTATGTTCATTGTCATGTGTCGGGTTTACATGGGGAGATGAGCCTTTTGGATCAGTTTTGGAATGTCCCTAAGAATTTTTTATAATATTTGGTTTAGGATTTAAGGATAATATATTTATGAATGATCGTTAAGAACCTAAAGAGTTTTTTTAGTGCTAAAACCCCAATCTTAGACTTGATTAGAGGGATCTTTCTAGAAAGGACTTAGAATGGATTGGTTGATCAAATTTGATAATTGGAGTTTGTAGAGGACTCCTATAGGTATCTATAGGTGGTAGTGGTGTGTTAGGGTAGTGAGTAGAAGGTATAAAAATATGATTTTTTCTAAATATTTTAGTGTTATAGTCAGGGTTAACCGAGTCAATGCATGAGAGTTGTTGGATCTTAAAGTCTAGGACTTTTTATTAATGTATATGGAGTTAGTTGGGAAATTAATGTGCTCTATGTAAATTATATAGGTCAATAAATTTTCCTAATTTCTAAGCTATAGATAGTTAAAATAGTGAATAATATTAAGGTAGAGTGAATGTGTGATTTGGGAAGTGTTCCAGGTAAGTAGGGATGGATATAATGTCTTGGGGTCTTTGTTTAAGACCTATTAATTATGTTACCTTGATTTTAATATGAATTTTATGACCTTAAATAGGCAATAATGTGTTTTAAAATTGGCTTATCTAAGTGGTAAAGATTGTGAGATAGTGACCTGAGTGATTGGTATATAAGACCAATGAATGTTGCTAAAAAAAGAGAAATATCTACTTGAGAGTGATATATATATATATATATATATATATATATATATATATATATATATATGACCTAAGTGATTGGTATATAAGACCAATGAATGTTGCTAAAAAAAATATATCTACTTGAGAGTGATATATATATATATATATATATATATATATATATATATATATATATATATATATATATATATATATATATATATATGTATATGTGTGTGTGTGTGTGTGTGTGTGTGTGTGTGTGTGTGTATGTATATATATATTACATAGAATCTATGGATGTGAATTATATGTTACGAAAGTGTTCTTTCATGTGCTACAAAAGAACATCTACATGACTAGTTTTTGGAGCTTGAAGGTAGACTGAAGTGGCCTATTTAGAGAGACTAGTTTGAGCCATTCTAAGTAGAGTTTGTGGTATGTGAGAGCTTAGTTATATTTTATGATTTTCATAGATTTAATACATAGATTTGGTATTCATATTTTGTCCCTATTTTTATTAGATTCGTCAAAGTTTTTTAACCAAGTTTATGAGGTGCTTGACCAGTTTAAGTAAATAGTTTGTGTGAGTTGGTTTAGTCCTATGTGAACTATGTGAAGGTGATAAATGGTTTTGGTGATGATTTTTATGTCATGGAGGACATATCCATGTGATTTTTTCTAGTTTTTAAAGTAAATTAATAGCATTCCTCTATTCTTCTTGGCATTATTTTTTGGGTGTTTGCAAGACTTGGAGCGAGAGAGAGAATGGCTTGGTTGGAGTAGTGGTTTGGATTTCCAAGTGGATTGGACACTTAGAGAAGTGTGTAATGGAATTATGAGATCCATTATGATGTGTTTGAGATATTTTTTGAATGCTAAAATTTTCATCTTGTTCAATGTGCGAGCAAGTAATTTTAGGCCTATTAGGCCTAATAGGTCTATTAGGCCTAATAGGTCTATTTAGACCTAATGGTGAATTCTTAGTATATCTGATGTATGGAAACTTGTTGGGATATGAAAATTTATCAAATACATTTGTTTGAATTTTATTAGAGGTTATTATTCTTTTTTTAAGTCTATTTATCATGGATTTGGTCATATGTGGTGAATAACTAATGAAGGGCTAATGTATTAGGCCTAATTGTGTTGTAAAGAAGGATTAAGCTTACTTTGGACAATGGATGACATACGGAGAGATTTTGCTATTCATGGAACGTGTGAGAAGAGCAAGTTTAAGGTAATTCAAGGTATTATATGCATTTTGGCTGATCAAGATGGGTTAGATGGAAAAGTGATATATATATACATACATACATACATACAAGGTCAAATTGGCCTATTTGTGTGTATGTGAGAGGGTGTGGATTTAAATGAAGGGAAGTGTTCATTTAAGGAGTAGAGTTAGGTCATTTGGGACCTTTGGAGGGTGAATAAAATCAATCATGTTTGACTGATCATGTTCATGAGCTAACAAACCATTAGACCTAATAGTCTAACGTATGACTTGGTTGAATGAATGGCTTACGAATGGGTTTGCAAGTGTTATACCAAGAGAAGCTAATCATCAAGTGTGGTAGACATCAAAGAAGTGGTGGACACTAGATCAGATATGGTTGAGTGGGTTCTTAATCACCTAGGGGGTTGTATCCTCCTTGATATTTGGAGATAGCTAAAGCTCTAGTTGGAGCTAGACTAAATTGAGGGGTGGATGCTCCTTGATCAGTTGGTACTGCTCTAATGTCTCTTGTTTGCTTCATCTTATAAGATAGTAGTCCATTGTTGTTGTAGGATTGAGAGTGGGTTTTCTCTTGTATATAATTTCCCATAGAAATTATGTTTTATTATGATGTATGCTCTTGTTCATGTTTTTGATGTTTAAGCTTTCATGTTCATGTTGCTAGATTAGATTAATGAATGATGAATAGGTTATGGAATTGAATTTACATTATTGTATACCAATTCACCCCCCCCCTTAGTATCTACTCTCATCAATTTTGAGTCAGATTTCCTATATTAATGTCATTTTATGGTTCAATATATAAAACACAAACAATTTTTTAAAATATTTTGGTTTTTTCATATTTCAAATTAGGTTTTTTGTACCAATGTCATTGTATGGCACAAGTCACAACATTTTGATTTTTTTTAAAAATATTTAGGTTTTGCATATTTTGATTCAATTTTCCTATAACAATGTCATTATGTATCAAAATTCATAACACTGGGAAAATTTTTGGAAAAAAATTAGCTATTACATATTTTGAGTTAGGTTTCCCTTACCAATGTCATTGGGTGACATGGTTTGTAACATTGGGAAAAATATAAATATTTTGGGTGTTGCATATTATAATTAAAGTTTCCCATACCAATGTCATTATGTGGCACAATCTAAAACACTCAAATAATTTTTTTAAATATTTTAGGTGGTTTCCTGTAGTAGTGTAGTTGGGTGAATCAATTCACAAAACTTGAAAAATTTTCAAAAATATTTGTGGTGTTACATATTTTGAGTCAAGTTTCCCATACCAATGTCTTAATAGGACATAATTTGAAACACTAGGACAAATTTTAAAAATATTTGTGGTGTTGCCATATTTGAGTCAAGTTTCTCATACTAATGATGTTGTATGGTGTGATTTACAACATTAGGAAAAATTTAATAAATATTTTTGTTGTTCCATATTTTGAGTTTAGTTTCTTATAACAATGTCATTGCATGACATAATTCAAAAAACTAGGGAAATTTTGAGAAATATTTGACGTGTTACATATTTTGAGTTGGGTTTCTCATATAATATGTTGTTGTATATGGCATATCTTAAAACTAGGATAAATTTTAGAAATATTTGGGGTGTTTTATAATTTAAGTCAAGTTTCTCATAGCAATTATCATATGTGGTGTGGTTTACAACACTAAAAAAAATTATGAAATATTTGGGTTGTATATTTTTAGTCAGTTTTTTAGTACCAATGTTGTTACGTAGTGCAATCTACAACATATAAAGATTTTAGAAATATTTTAAGTGTTGCATATTTTGAGTTGGGTTTTCCATGGAAATGTCATTTCACAATGCATTTTGAACACTAGGACATATTTTATAAATATTTTATTTGTTGCATATTTATAATTAGTTTTTCCATACCAATGTCATTGTTCATGTAAATTCATAATACTGGGAAATTTTTCAAAAATATCTATTGTGTTTTGGATTTTGAGTTGGGTTTTCCATACCAATGTCATTATGCATGGAAATTCACAACACTCGGAAGAAATTTCAAAACATTTGGTGTGTTGCATATATTGAGTTATATTTATCATACAAATGTCATTACATGGCATAGTTTGCAACATTAGAAAAAAATTATAAATATTTATGTTTTTGGATATCTTGAGTGGGGTTTCTTGTACCATTGCCCAATGTAATTTGTCACACTCTTAAATTTTTTTTAAATATTTGGGGTGATGCATATTTAAGTTAGGTTTCTCATACCAATGTACACATCTCAATTCATAACATAGAGAGTTTTATAAATTTTTTCCGTGTTTCATATTTTGAATCAGGTTTCTCATACTAATGTTGTTTCATGTCACAATTCACAATAATTGTAAAAATTTTAGGAATATTTGGGGTGTTTCATATTTTGATTTGGATTTCTCATACCAATGTCATTTGGTGAAGAAATTTGTAATAATGGAATATAATTTTTATATATTTAGGGTGTTGCATATTTTGAATCAGGTTTCTTATATAATATATATTGTAAGATACAATTCATAACATTGGGAAAAAATTTATAAATATTTGGGGTGTTGCATATTTTTCATAAGGTTTCTCGTATATATGTCATTGTGTAGTACACTCTAAAATACTAGGACAAATTTAGGAAATATTTAAGGTGTCATATCTTTTTATTTGGATTTCTCATACCAATGTTATGTCAAATGTAATTTATAACACTTTGATAACTTTTTGAAATATTTAAGCTGTTGCATATTTTGATTCACATTTTTTATACCAATGTGTCATAATTCACAAATTTGGGACAAATTTTAGAAATATTTATGATGTTACATATTTTGAGTCAAATTTCCCATACCAATGTCATTATGAGAAGTAATTCCCAACACTAGAACAAATTGTGGAAATATTTGGGGTGTTGTATATTTTAAGTCAAGTTTCCTCTACTAATGTCATTAAGTGGTGAAATTAATAACATTGGGATAAATTTTACAAATATTTGTGGTGTTGCATATTTTTAATTGTGTTTCATGTACCAATTTCATTGGATGAATAGGTTAGAAGAACTAGGAAAATTTTATAAATATTTGGGGTCTTTCACATTTTGAGTTAGGATCCCCTACCAATGTCATTGCATGGCACAATTTGTAACATTAAGAAAAAATTTATAAATATTTGGGGTGCCACATATTTTGAGTCAAGTTTGATGTACCAATGTGGTAATATTCACAACAATGGGAAAAATTTCAAAAAAATTTGGGGTGTTATATATTTTAAAGTAGGTTTCTTATACCAATGTCATTACATGAAGAAATTTTCAACACTAGGAAAAAATAAAAAAAATATTTTGGGTGTCAAATATTTTGAGTCAAGCTTTACCTAACAATTCATTGCATAGCAAAATTCAAAACACTAGGACAAATTTTATAAATAGTTTTAGTGTTGAATATTTTATGTCAGGTTTCACATACTAATGTTTTTGTGTAGTTCAATTCACAACACATGGATAAATTTCATAACTATTTAGGGTGTTGCCTATTTTGAGTTAGGTTTCATGTACCAATGTCCTTGCATGTTGTAATTTCAAACATTGGGACAAATTTTAAGAATATTATGGGTGTTTCATATTTTAAATTAGGTTTCTTATACTAATTTTATTGCATAATTCAATTCAAAACATTAGGAAAATTTTCATAAATTTTTGGGGTGTTGCATATTTTATGTCAAGATTCCCATAGCAATGTCGGTGCATGGCATAATTCACAACACTCAAACAAATTTCATAAATAAATGGGTGTTGCATATTTTGAGTTGGGTTTCCCATACCAGTGTCATTATGCAATGCAATTCATAACACAAGGAAAAAAATCATACATATTTGGGGTGTGTCATGATCCTATTTTGAAACATTTATTTCACTTATTGATTATGGTTTTGGCTATGAATTATTCAAGATATAATAATTTGGATTACTATTAAGATATGATTTTGTGATCTATGTTTGATTCATTTTGATTTTTATTGAGACAATTATTTGATGTCTTTCATTACATCATTTTATATTTCATGCTTAATGAGTTACTACTTAATTTTTCACTTCATTTATATTATTGCATTTAATGTTATTATTAAATTTATTACTCTTATATAATATAAATATTGTTGATGGTCTATTATGACTCTAATTACCATATATGAGTTAGGTTGGATGTGACTCCAAGAAATCGGGTGAGGTGTAAAAGGTGAATAGAAAGATAATATTTAACTTGAAATTACTAATAATGAGATTTGATTATTACTATTATGTTTTGAGTAATTTTATGTTTTACTTCATTTGTTGAGTATTTATATATAAACTAGAGTTGACATATCAGCGTTGCTAGTATGTTTTTAGTCTTGATCAACCATGTTAGTTATTATTGATTCAATCAATTTTACTATCACCTTATTCATTTTTGTATATTTCATTATTCTTTCAAATGCTACCTTATTCATTAATAGGGTCATTTTTATGTTTGGACTCTTGAGTGACATAATTGTCAGTCTTGTTTGATTTTGATTAAAGGCATTAGTCATTGTTTATAATTTAAAGGCATTAAAAACATTTTGAATTTATCTTGGCACTTGGTTTATTGATTTGAGGTTATTTTGAATGGGACTCTTGTTGCATTTTTATTTAATTAGACCAAGTCTTAACTTGTATTTATCTAGGTAATAAGGTCCATGAACCACCTTGGGTCATGGTATTAGTTTGAAGTGTTTGTATATTGTTTGACTTTGGTTTAATGGCATTAGCTCACCATTCAATGCAAGTGGGTTGAGATTATTCCAATATTATTAGGGTTATTTCTTAGTGATTTTGTTTCACCATTGGGAATTCTTATGCTTGGGTAAACTCTTACATAATTTGGGCATGGAAACCAAGGGAAATATGAATGCAGTTAGATGCATGAACTTCTTTCAAAGTTTGAACTGTAATGAATCATTTGTCTTATCAACTATGTAGGAAATTTTTGGAGTTTTATGTTAGTAAAAGTTGGCTTAAACGGGTCAATTGGTCTTTTGCGTTCGTCATGTGGAAGGATAGAAATTTGTGAAGGTAAATAAGTGTTATTATTTCATCCTTTATTAGGACTTCAAGTATTGTACTTTAAATTCTTAGTTGTTTTAGGGTTCAGCCTTACTAGTTCTGAAGTGGGTTTTTGTTTTAAAATGAATGCAATTAATTTATTATTCTATGACATGAAAAATGAATTATTGTGGTGGCTTGTTTGTGTGAATAAAACCCTATAAGGTTTGAGTGTGAATCTAAATATGCATTTTTTTGAATAATAAAAATGGCAACCATGGCATCTAGATAGTATTTTTCTATGTGCATATCAAGGTGTGTTATTGTGTTATGGAAGTTTATTTTGGTTTGGTAAAGCCATTTTTTGGCTATGTTTGTGCATTATTTTTATGAGTTATTATTGTTATGTGAATGTTGTTATGATTTTGAAAATCCTAACCTTATATTTGTGTTTATATTTATTTGTCTTGGGTGTGTGAAAATTAGTCTTGTGTATTTCTGGGTTTCAACCATGGAAGAAAACAAGGAAAATGATAAGTTTTTACCAGGACTCAACTTTCCTTAGGTTTTTCATAAAATAATGTTTTATTATTATTTTATTATATAAAATTTAAGTTGTATGGTTAAACTATGAGTTTATATCATTATGAGGGTTTTTTAATGCGTTACGAAAAACTTGATTGGTCTTTTGATTTTATTCTCAGTCATGATTATTTGACTTGGATCAAAAGAATTATTCTTATTATTTAAAGACACCATTATTTTCAACTATTTAACTTAAAAATTTTGTATGAATGGATTATGTTCTTATTATCATTATCAATTATTGATAATGACATTAAAATTTTTTTAACATGATTTTTCATTTGATCCTATTGGTCATCATTGAGCTATCACTTTAAAGATACTCAATGTTATTTTATTTGATTAATGCAACTGAGTTTATTTTCACTGGTTGTGTGAATATGTTGCTTGCATGAGAACTTGAGTTGAGTTTTGATTTAATTATTAGACTATAATAAGTTTGATAATATTTTTATGAATGTTTATTGATGTTATTTTGAGTATACAGTTTAGTTCATTTCTCAAAAGTTATTTTAAAGAGATGGGAATGTGTAAGGAACATTTTTTGTATTTAGGGTTAATAGTAGTAATACAATTACATTTATTTTGGGTGTTGTAGACTAATAATGGATTAGGGATTGTCAATGCAACACCATAGAATACACTCTTAATATTGAATCTTATATTTCTTTAAAATGAGCTTCAATAATTAGAATAATTACAAAGGTGTTAGTTTGGTTAACCATGAAAGTGAATAGTGTTGTTTGAATGTTTTCATCATTTGGTTTTGTTAACTCAAGTTTAGTAGACATTATTAACTTACTCATTTATCTCATTTGTATGGAATCACATCCAACTAATGGATGGATTGGTATAGGACCACTTATGGTTAGGCTCAATGGGATCGTAGGGGTGGGTATTTGCATGCTTGGATTATGTATAGAAGATTGTTTGTTTTATTTCTTATATTTTAAATATTTTGATAGTTAATTGTAAAATGAATTCATTTATTAATGTATAATTAACCCCATTAATTATATTCATGTTTATCATTTATGTGCTGCAAGTTTAAGGTTATACTTAATTTTCATAATTATGTTAGTGTATACAAGTTAACTTATAATTGTGATTAAAGTTTTATGTTTTAAATATCAAATTACTCATTATGTTGTCATTTACATAAATGACTATAAACATTCATTGTGGAATTTTGATATTTTGGAATTTTATCTACATGACTTAAATTGATTCATACATTAGTTTCTTATTATTTGTAATATGTATACTCATAATTGAACCTATAAGTGTTATGCTTAATTTTTTAATGTGGATACATTTATTCACATAGTTTTACAAGATCATTTAGTTATCTTATATTATGAATCTATGTTCACAAATCTCTTAAAATTTCATATGATTATTTAATATTATTAGTCTTATTATCTTAGGTCAATGGAATAACATTTAATTGGATAATTGAAATACTTATTGGTTGGTTTTGAATTACAGTTTTAAGATTTAATTGTGAGATAGTATGTGAGCATTATCTTTGTTAAAGTGTACAATAAATTATAAAGTGATAATTTATATTTATAAAGTATTCTGATATACTTCATGTATAAATTAAGTTATTTCTTAATAATAAGTATTTATGACATGTTAACCTTAAGTATATATAAAGACTCTAAAATTACCTTAAATTATGAAGGGATGATATTGCTAATAGATTGTTTGTTAAGGATTAAGTTAAAGGAACTTATAATGTGATTAAGGTTCAATATCTTCTTAGGATTATTATAAGGTAATCACTTTCATTGGAACCAGTAATGTCTATATTTGAAGTGATATGACTATTTTTGCATCATTACATTATCAATTAAATATTAAGATATAAATAATGATATTCTAATCTTATTAAAATATTAAAGCTAAGCTAAATTATCAATAAGTATGTAAATAAGATTAGTGAATTAATGGTTCAATTTCCAATTGTTATTCAAATCGAGGCATGATGTGTTTAAGATCATATTCCCTTACTTAGAATTGGCTTATGGAATAATAATTCAAGTTGTTATATTTATTTATATGACAAGAAAATATTGTAAGCCAATGATATGAGGTTTACTCATTATATTGGAATCGATCATTCTTCTTAGGAGTTAATAACAAAAAATGTTTTAAAGTTCTTAAGGCACTACAAAATTATGAATTATTTAGTCCATAATGCATTGATTTAAGTTAAAAAATAATTCACTTAAGAAATGAGGTTAAATGGTAATATCATTATAAGTACATTGATTTCATTGAAATAATGAGGTAATTAAAAAATTATTATTTCATGTATATTTGCATAACCTAATATGGTTTACTAAACTTAATAAGATAAGTAAATAGGCATGTCTTGTCCTGTACCTTGAGATTAACCATGTCTTATGAAAAGGTAAGATTTTACAAATTGAAACATAAGCATGGTTATTGAAACATCTAAAAAATATTAATAATTACACATGTCTTTTATCTAACCTCCTTAAGCTACCTATCAGTGGGACGTCAATCTCATCCCTTGATTTTTTATGGACTTTTAAAAGTGCTATAAAGATTTATATTGATTTTGAAAATAATCCTCAACATGATAACTACTTGTTGCTTGTGAATTTGATAGATATTGATTATGAAAACTTAGTATGATAATTATTCTATTGAATATGTCTTAATTCTTATAGTTTGTGAAAATTTTGTGATATACCATTGAGGTACTAGCTATTTCATAGCTTGTAAATGTACTTAGGTAAATGTATAAGTTAGTGTAAAATTTACCAAGAAGGCCACATTGAAGTACATGGATACATGTGCATGAGTGTTTATACACTAACCCACTTTTATCCAAATATGAAGTGATTAAAATGATTACTAATGAAATCATTGCTAATTTATGGACTTGATTTGGTTCCTATGTTGGCTATGACATAGTTATCAATCTCACTTCATCTTTCCAAACTAAAACTTGATTAAGTATTTGTACCATAGTTGTTTATCTTGGTATTTAAAAAATTAGTTGATACATATTAGTATCATATCTAGGTTATAATGATCTTGATAAATTTGCATTTTTTCTTATTTATTATCCTAATGATTTATTTGTTTAATTTTAAGATGGTGAGAAAAAGATCTGGAATGGAAAAAATAACTCAGGGGATGCGAACCCTGGTATAGGTAAAGGTCATAAGGCTAATAATCCTGAAAAAGAGGCACATCCTCCTAAAAATTATATAAAATATATTATATCCCCTAACCATGATGAAAATAATGCTAATTATAACTAAGAGGTAGTATTCAATGGGATACTAATTACATTGAAATCCTTGAAAAATAATTTAGATAGCCAAGAATGTAGATTGAACAACTTGGATGGTGTTCCACTTAAATAACTACCACTTAGAGAATAAGGGGAACTTGGTGAGTAAGAGTTTCAAGATAACCCTATAAATGTGGTTGATCATATCATTAATAAATTTAAATTTTTTCCTCCATCGACCTTTTTAGGTGATGGTTCGAATGATATAATTTATGCATGGTTGGTTTACCTACATAAGAAATTTATCCTTCATAATATGCCCTCTAATATAAAATAAAAAGTGGTTACTTATCAGTTAGTAAGATCTATAGGTATTGGGTGGA
The DNA here is from genome assembly GCA_037957365.1 of Torreya grandis. Classification (NCBI taxonomy): domain Eukaryota; kingdom Viridiplantae; phylum Streptophyta; class Pinopsida; order Cupressales; family Taxaceae; genus Torreya; species Torreya grandis. The sequence goes on along the minus strand of JARHVA010004871.1, from coordinate 445,273 downwards.
ACCATCTTTATGAATTAAGAGGGTTATCAACCAATGAATATTATCTATCTTACTTTTGAAAGGCAGTTTAAGAAGAGGTATCTCAGCTCAAACTTTAAGGAACAAAAAATAATTGATTTTTAGTTATTAAAACAAGAGAATATGTTTTTAAATAAGTATTAAAAAAAAGTTTTTAAACCTATTACATCATGTTAACTAATGCATGATGAAGAGACTAAATTTACCAAGTTTAAACTAGGGTTTAAGGAGATATTAATGCATGATGTCATTATGAATAATCCTAAAACTCTAACTACTAGTATTGAATCCTCCCATAAGGTATAATAAAAAGAGAAAGCTCAATCAAAGGTAAGGCATGGTTATTAATATAATAGATAGTAGTATAAGAATAATAATCCATCCCCTTCACCTAAGAATTTCAATAAATTTGATCAAAATTGGAGGGTTACTAGGAGTACCAATGGTTTTAATAAATTTCAAGGAAAAAATAGAAACTTTAGGAATCAGAATTCTTCTAAGTTTACAAATTTTAAGAGAAATTAGACCCAAGATAGTCAAAATATACCTACCACTAAGGAAAATACCATCCATGTGCCACCCCAAAAGATTTTAGTATACTAAGAATGTGTGTATAATCACTATCTCAAGGATTATCTCAGGATAAAATCAGGTCAATCAAATAACCATAGGGTGTATACAATTGTGGATAATAAAAACTCATATTTTCAAGCAACCCTATTGAATTAATTGATATTTTTATTTCAATTTTGTTTGATTGAGGAGCAATGGAGATTTTTATTAATCCAAAGTTAATGAATAATTATAAAATGAATCCTATGACATTAAAGGATGGTTGGGATGTTAAGTTTAACTCAGGCAAAAGGGTGTCAATTTCCAAGTGTCTTGAAAAATTAGGCTTAGACTTTGGTAATTTTTAGACCCAAGTTAGCCTATTTTTAGCTATTATTGTCTCTTTCAATGTCATTCTAGGCATGGATTGGTTTTAGCAAAAAACATACAATCTAGACTATTGTAATAAAGTGGATAATGTTGTGATGACATGGGATAATCAATAATAATTAAAGGTGCTAAAACCTAAATTACACAAGTTGTTATCAGCCTTTTAGGTAAATAAAGTAGTTTTAAAATGTTATAAAACATATTATATATAGATGCATGAAACAACACCTATAAAAAAACAACATTCTATAAATATTCATTTTTATAAGAATTCTCTAATGTTTTTCTAGAAAAATTGCCTTGTTTACCTCCTAAGAGGGATTTTGTCTTTTATATTAATGTAATTCCAAGGGTATCCCTTGCATCTAAATCATCTTGTCAATTTTTAGGAGTTAAAATCTCAACTAAAAGAGCTACTATAAGATGTCATTAATAAACCAAGTATGTCACCTTGGGGTGCACATATGGTCCTTGTGAAAAAGAAGGATGGAACCTTGTGGCTATGTGTTAACTATCACATGCTTAATAGGGTTAATATAAATAATCATTATCCTTTATTGAGGATAGATGATATATTTAGTAAAATGAAGGATGCAACTATCTTTTATCAGGTATAATTAAGATCAAGCTATCACCATCTAATAATCAAGGATGAAGACATCCATAATACCACTTTCAAAACTTGGTATGGACATTATGAGTTTATGGTAACACCCTTTAGTTTGATTAATGTTCTTTTTGCATTTATGAATTTAATGAAAAGTGTATTTAGGGATTTTTTGGATAATTTTTTTTCTAGTTTTTCTTGATGACAAATTGATCTATTGTAAGAATGCAATTTAACATGAATAACATTTGAGTTTAGTGTTTTAAAGGGTAAGGAAACATGAATTATTTGGCAAGATATCTAAATATGATTTTTTTCAAATCTAGATCCACTACTTGGGTCACATAATATCTAAGGTTGTAATTTCCATTGATCCATATAATATTAAGGTTATCCAAGAGTGGCATAATACTAAAAACATACATTAATTATATAGTTTTATGGGACTAGATGGTTATTATAGAAGGTTTGTTATATTTTATCTAAGTTGGATAACCTAATAAATTCATTGTATTAGAAGGGTAAGAAGTTTGTTCAACATTATAAGTGTGAAAAAGATTTTTAAAATATTAAATATTTGGTAACTATAGTACATTTACTTATCATACCATATTTTACAATAATTTTGAAATTTGGGCTAATTCATCTAAATAAAGATTGGGTAGAGTGCTAACTCAGATTGGTTTAGTATTGGCTTATGATTCATTCAAATTGAAATATCATGAGAAAAATTATACCACTCATGACTTGGGACTTGTAGCCATTATTCATGATTTGAATAAATGGAAAGAATTTTTATGAGGTCTACATTTTAAAGTAAAATCTTATCATCATAGCCTAAAATATTTATTTTCCTAGGATGATCTAAATGCTTGTTAGCATTGACAGAAAAAAAAATTGAGTAATTTTGATATGAATATTTCATATGTGAAAGGTAAATAAAATCATGTTTCTGATGCACTCAACCAACACACATATTTCATTGCATTATATATTATGCATAATAATTTTAGACCCAAAATTTTAGAACAATAGCATGATGATAAATTTTACCAATTAGTTAATGAAACTTTGGCTAATGATCCTACAAAAAAGAAATTTTCTAGATTTTTTGTTTATTCTAATGGTTTAATCAAACATAAAAATATAATCTGTGTGCTTGATTCTAGTGAATTAATCAACATCTTGTTGAAATAAGTGCATGAAACACCTATTTTTTCTCATATTGGTGTCATGAAGAAGACACATGAGCTGAAAAGGCTGTATTATTATCTTGGTTTGAAATATAAAGTTTTTAACTTTGTGGAAATTTTTTTGGAATGTCAACATGTGAAAGATGAACATTATTATCCAAATGGTCTGTTGTATCCTCATGAGGTTCCATGAGGTGAGTGGGTTTTGATTTTTATGGATTTCATAGTTATTTTTCCAAAATCTTGAATCAAACATGATAATATTTTGGTTGTAATAGATAAGTTTACTAAACGTGTTCATTTCATTGTTGAAAATTTAACTGATGTTGCATTAGTGTTTATTGAAATGGTTTGTGAAATAAATAGTATGGTTTCATGGCATACCTAAAGTTATTATTTCTAATAGAAATAAAAATTTTACTTCAAGGTTTTGGAAAACTTTGACTACTACTTTTGCTACAAGATTGAATTTTAGTTCATCTTATCAACTGTAAATAGATGGTCAGATAGAAAGATTAAATCAAGTTGTGGAAGACATGCTAATAATGTACATGATGGATCAACAAGGTAAATGGGAAGGTTATTTAAAATTAGTTAAGTTTGCTTAAAATATCACATACTATTATATTATTAAAATGGTTCCTTTTGAATCTTTGTATGGATGTAAGTGTAGGATTCCACTTGGCTAGGAAATTTTAAAAAATAGAACTATTGTTGGTCCTGATGTTTTAGAAGAGTATGGTAGGAAAATGGAAATAATAAGGAAAAATCTAAATGTTGTCTCTAATAAGCAAAAGAGTTATGTTGATTTAAAGAGGTCATCATGTGAATTCAAAGTTGATGATAACGTTTTTATGCATGTTAGATCTTAGAAAAGTTTGATTATGTTTGGAAATTCTTCCTAATTAGTTCTTCAATTTGTAGGACCCTTTGAAAATTTCGATAAAATTAGTCATGTTTCCTATCAACTAATCCTTCCTCCTTCTCTATCCTAGATTTACAATTTTTTTCATGTTGCATTATTGAGAGAGGATATGCTTGCCTATTCTCATGTTTTGAATTGGACTCATCTTTAGGTTTTAGAAGAGGAAAATATGAAGTTGGATCTAGTGAATATCCTAGAACATCACAACATTATATTTCAAAATCATGAGATTTCACAAATCTTGGTTCAATGGGATCCTTTGTTAGAAAGAAGTGCTACTTGGGAAGATGATTTTATTCAAGGAACACTATCATTGGATATTTTGTTCACCAGGATGGCTCTATTACAAGTGGGGGAGGATGTCATGACCCTATTTTGATACACTTATTTCACTTATTGACTATGGTATTGGTTATGAACTTTTCAAGATATGATTATTTGAATTATTGTTTTGATACATTTCTATGATCTATTTTGATTATTTTTGAGATAGTTATTTGATATGCATTTCATTACAGCATTGGATATTTCATTATTAATGAGTTACTAATTATTTTTTTAGTTAAATTGTTTTATTTCATTTAATGATGTTATTGTATTTATTTCTCATATATAATACAGATAATTCTGATGGTCTATTATGATTGTAGATAATAGATATGAGCTAGGTTGAATGTGACTCCTAGCAATCAGGCGAGGAAGAGAAAATGAACAAATTTATTTTTGATAATGAGCTTTGAATTTTATTATTTTTTGATTCATTTTATGCTTTACATTGTTTGATGAGTATTTGTATTTTAATTAGAGTCGACACTTATTGACATTACTAGAATGTGTTAGTCATGATCTATTATGATAGTTATTATTGCATTGATCATATTTCTTATCACCTTATTGGGTTTTTAACATTGAAATTTTCTTTCAAATTCTCTCTTATTCACTAATGGAATATTTTTTATGTTTGGACTCTTGAGTGACGTAATTTTCACAATCATGTTTCATTTTTATTAAAAGGAATTAGTCATTGTTTATGATTTAAAGGCATTAAAAATATGTTTAATTTATCTTGGCACTTAGTTTAATTGATTTTATGTATTTCCTAAATGGGACTCTTTTTACATTAATTATTTATTTAGACCAAGTCTTAGATTGATTTTGGATAGGTAATAACGACCATGGACCACCTTGGGGCATGGTATTAGTTTAAAGTGTTTGTTTATTATTTGACTTTGGTTTAATGGCATTAGCTTCCATTTAATTAAAGTGGACTGAGACTTTTCCCATATTATTAGGGTTATTTATTGGTCATTGTCTTTGTTATTTAGAAGCCCTGTGCTTGGGGAAACTCTATTGGGATTTTGGCATGGAGACCAAGGGAAATATGAATGTATTTAAATGCATGAGTTTATTTTAGATTTTGAACTACAGTGATTCATTTGTCTTATTGGCCATGTAAGAGTTTTTATGGAGTTTTATGTTAGTGTAGTTTTGGATAAAATGGGTTGAATAGTATTTTGCATTCATCATGTGGAAGGATGGAAATTTCTCAAGGCAAATAAGTGTTCTTCTTCATCCTTTATAAGGGATTCAAGTAAGTGTTTTAATTCAAATTGATTTTTTTTTATGGTTTGGACTTGTTGGTTTTGATTTAGGTTTTAGTTTGAAAATTAATAGAGTCATTTTATTATTTTATTGCATACAAAGCAAAGTGTTGTAGTGTCTTATTTGAATGAATAAAACCCTATAGGGTTTGAGTGTGAATATGGATATGTATTATTTTTGAAATAAAAGAAATGGTATCCATTATGGCTTATCCATGGCATACATGTAGTATTTTTTTGTGTTTATGTTGAGGTCCATTATTCTATTATGGAATTTCATTTTGGCTTGATAAATCCATTTGTAGGCTATGACTATGCATTATTTTAATGAGTTCTTATTGTTGTGAATACATGTTATGATTTAAAAAACCCTAACCTTATATTTAGTTTTGTATTTCAATATCTTGGGTGTGTGAAAAATAATCCTATGTATTTATTGGCCATGGCCATGGAAAGGAATAAGGAAAATTCTAAGGTTTTACTAGGAGTTGAGTTTCCTTCAAGATTTCATAAAAATAATTTATTTTTATTATTTTATTATATATAAATTAATGTTGTACAAATAGGCTATGCTTATTTATCATTATGAGGGTTCTTAAATCTATTAAAAAAACTTGATTGGTCATTTGATTTTATTCTCACTCGTTATTATTTAACTTCGATCAAAAGGATTATTCTTATGATTTAAATAAATCATTTGTTTTAATTATTTGACTTTAAACACTTGTATGAATGGGTTATTTTGTTATTATTATCATTATTTTTTATTAAAAATGATCTTAAAATATTTTTATCATGATTTTTAATTTGACCCTATTGGTTATTATTGAGATGGCCCTTTAAATATATTCAATGTTGTTTTATTTTATTAATATGGTTGACTATTTTCAATGGCTATGTGAATATGTTGCCTTGCACAAGAACTTGAGTTGATTTTTGATGTCATTGTTAGTATTTTGTAAGTTTTATAATATTTTCATGAAATTTTTATGATGTTTTGAGCATATGGTTTAGTTCATTTATCAAAATTAATTTGAGTAATTTAATTTCAATTTAATTAGATGAAAATATTTAAATAATACTATTTATATTCAGGGTTGCTAGAAGTAATATAATTACAATTATTTTAGGTGGTTTACCTAAATATTGATTTGGTTCTATGGATTCAATTCCATGCATTTAAATCTTAATATTCAATCTTATAATTCTCTAAAATCATCTTCAAAAGTTGGAATAATTGTAAAGGTGTTAGTGTTGTTAACGATGAATGTAAATAGTGTTGTTTGAATTTTTCATCATTTAGTTTTATTAAGTGAAGCTTAATATACATTATTAGCTTAATTGATTATCTTATCTAGATGAAATCACATCCAACTGATGGATGGGGTGGTCTAGATACACTAATGGGTTGTCTCATTTGGATTGGAGGGGTGGGTGTTTGCATCATTATATTATATGCATAAGATTGTTTGTTTTACTTATTATAGTTTAATTATTGTGACACTTGATTGTAAAATGATTTGATTAATTAATGTATAGTTAAATTCATTAATTATATTGATGTTTATTGATTATGTGATGCAAGGTTATGATTAATTTTCATAATTAGGTTAATGAATGTAAGTTAACTTATAATATTGGTTACAATTTGATCTTTTAAATATTAGATTACTCATTATGTTGTAATTTAAATACATTATTATAAACATTAATTATGAAATTTTAATATTGTGAAATTTTTTTCACATCCACAACTTTTTAAAACACATAATTTGAACAAATAACATAACAGATTTTACCCAAAATCTAGCATAAAAACATGTAATGAGATATATAACTATGTTTTGACCAACACAAAAACTAGACTAAGTGTGTAACCCATCAATTACTTATTTAGAAATTAATTTTAAACACCCATTATTAATAAATAAGTGGTTTAGTGTGGTCATACCCATTTACCTCTATATACATTTTGCGTTGAATCCTTCCAAATGGAGTCATTATTGACTTATGCCCTTACTTGAGTACTTGTACATGTAATAAAATAGCCAATATCTCAAGTGTAGTTTTGTCACTAAATATTTCACCCTAGAGAGGTTTTTCAATCATTATCTATATTGAGTGGAATATTGTATTACCTCTAGGCCTATGGGTTGCCTATAATAGAGGTAAACCTCTAGGTTTAAGGGATAACTCCCTAGATTAGTCTTTGATAGATTAACACCACTACTTGTTTTTTTAGATGAAAAGGGATAGAAATAACATAAGAATTAACCTATGATAATGAGGTGATAAACAAGATATATCTCCACTAGACTACCATATACTTGAACTATGAAACATGATTCACAATACTAGTCTCATCATCCTAGATTGCTCTAACATAAGTGTTTCAAACATGGAGGTGATATGCTTAACACTTATCAAGGTGAGTGAATAAAAGGTTATATTTTAGACACTAATTATACTATTTACACTTATATATAGACAAATACACTTTACTACACTTCATGTGACCTGTTAGAGTGAGAACTACTTGCATTAAACATGTAAGAGTGAATAGAACATAAGGATAGATAGTTATCACTTATCATCCTACTACACACCACTTCACACACTTAAACAAGAAGTTATGAACTTAAAAACAGGTTGTAAATCTTTATTTCAAATGAAAATATAGTACTCAAACTAGTAGGGCTTCACCATACTAGGTGTGGATTCTATATAAATGCCAAAATGGATTGCATAAATAGATCATAGGAGAAAAAAGAGAAGTTAAGTTCAAGGTTCAAAATTACAAGTTTAAAGGGATGAAATATAGATATAATTTGGTATAATGAGATGTAAAATAGACCATTAATTGATATTTGACAAGTGTCCATATAAAATATGACTCTATCCCTCAATTTGGCATAAAGACTCTTCATTGTCTTGCTTGAAACTACCTTTTAGTGATGAAGAGTCATTAGACAACTTAAACCTTACTTAGGAAGTATTTTATACATATTTTATTTCATAAGAGGTTGGAAAAAATATTTAGAATTCATTATATACCACTATAACTGATAGCCTTCCTCTTGACACTTGTGTTCACTATCTATAGTCACTTACTAACCCTCTTGGCTTCAATCTTCACATTTATCATCAAGGTGACTAGTAGTTTCTTAATAAGATGAATTTTAGAGGTTTTAGGACATATATTAAAATCCAATTTGTCTTTTAATCCATCATTTAGACCTTAAAAATATCTAATATTAGACCTCTCATCTTCTCACTAGGCAATCACTTATCTTTTCACTATCTATCCAAAAATTCTTATGATGAAAATATTATAATAAGAATTTATATTCTTCACTTGGGTGAAATATGAGTATATATAATTATAATAAGTCCTTAAATATCTCCCTTAATGTATTTCATCTACTAATTATCCTATGTGCCTATAAAACACATCAAAATCTATAAGAAACTCATATTTTGGTCTATTTGTATAAATGATAGTGAGGACAAAATGGATGTCATGGAGAATGAGTGAGCGTTGGATAGGTTCAAGTCACTTTCCTAACCAATTCAACTTTTATGTGCTTCTCCATTCATTTATTCTCCATCACATCTGCACAAGGGTTTTGAGAGGGTTTTAGATCTCCTAGCTTCTTAATGTTGATCCATAAATGTTAGACATCCAACCCCTAAAAAAATTCCAAAAATATTTATTTTATGACTATCCTCAACTACCCTTGGATTATTGAGGTCTCATGCAAATCATTTTTTTAGGTATGAGAAATTTAAGATGGCTCTCGAGGTCCTTCTAGGTGTTTTGAGTAGGCCTAAGATGATTTTAGGTCAAATTGACCAATTTGGGATATTTCCTTGCAAACCAATGATTATTTAATACTCTTAAAACTACCATTAGGTTCATTAAATGGTTTTTAAGGATCATTTGGTCATGTGAAACAATTAAATCAAGCTAAGGTTTTAGGCCTTGTAGGCCTAGACTTTGTAATTAAACTTTTGACCACATGTAAAAGTTTCCATTGATGGTACGGTATTATCCATCTCTATTAAACTTCAAATTCACTCTATAAAATGTCCAAAAATCATCCAAATATTTTTCCTTCATATTTTAAATCTTCATATACCAAACCTATAGAGTGGTCTTGATAGTGGAGTACTGTCTGTCTGAGACAAAACATAGGGCACTTCCTATATTTTCCTAGTCAAATTAAGGCCTTGGGAGTCCGATATATGTCATGATTATTATTTGTACTAATTTTAATAACTTGGTCATACTTCAAGATCCATCAAAACTTCATATTATTTAAGACATGCTTATAGAACTAATGATTGTGGACATAATTGACTGAGTATGAGGCTAGAGCCTATTTTTTAAACCTTTCTTTACCCTATTTCCTTGATTATGAAGATAAAATGAAAGTGTATTATCATCACTATGGGATTGATTATTTAAGTGATCATTCACCTTACCTCCTCCATCTTTACCAAACTTGCATTCCCCATTTACTAGGTTGGTCTTCTACTATAGTCAGTATGTAAGTGTCACCTTAGGAGAAGTTATGATGCCCTTTTAGGTGTTTATTTATATTTGAGTACTAAATTATATAATCTTGATTCCCTCTAATATCATTGGGTCATTTCCAACTTGAATGAAAATTTATGACTACAGACCATGATCTATGTCTCTCACCACTAGTTATAACTAGTATCCTATATGTACTAACTATGTCACCTATAGATGTGAATTAGAAAGATTTTAAAAATCTCATACATGTTCTCATCTATGTGTGAATATTATGTTTCATTAGCCCATTTCACACTTGTAAATATTCATGTCATAAATAAGAACCATGTTTTCATCTCTAAATCATTAAATTGATAGGAGTTTACAAGTTCCAAGTTAAATTTTGGTCTTTTGACACTATAGTTACTTAGTGTCTCTAACGAGATTTTCAATGAGTTAAAACCTATCCTACCATAAATATCTTTTGACTTTGTAACCCCTTTCTGCATCAAGATGTTGTCTCTAGGATTGGACTACAATATAGAAACTATTAATTTTGTTTAGGCCTCAAGACACTCCACTATGAGATAAATTTTTATGAGGTAGAATCCCCTTTCAAAGAGATTAAGGTAAATTCCCCCATTAATCCACTTTTCCAACCTTAACTGTCTATGAGTGTCAAATGAGGTTTTATCAACTAGTTAATCTCTTTTAGTGACTTATTCTCACTATGATTATCTTGAGGATCTTATCACCATATTGAAACTCTTCTAGATTCATTGACATGACTAATCAAGGCCTAGTTACACTTGAATATAGGTGACACTCACAAAGAGACCTAATTATGTGTGTATTGTAACTATATTCTAAGTCCTTTCTTACCAACATTAGGTTTATTAGTATTTTCACCATATTTTTGATGATACATGAGATCTTATAAATGTTTAGAGGTTACAAATGCATCAATATCCATATCTAACCACTCTCACACATTCATATAGGTGGTTATTGTAAGACTTCGTAATTGTGCTTGTCTTAGACCTTTTAATCCATCAATGATACTTTTGAGAATAAACCTTCAAAGGATAAATTGATCATCATGCTATGAGAGGTTGGAAAAAACACATTACCTTTGATCTGAAACCATTTATAGGAGGGTAAAACTTTGCTACTAATGAAACACTATCTTTAGACTTCTATGGTGTCTTTTACTAGCAAAATGAGATAGTCCTAATAACCTCTTCACCTTCACAAATTATAATTGAGTTTAATCCAACATGAAAAGAAATAAAATGTCTTGTAAGTCCATATACAACACTTCATTTTCAAAAACCAATTTTATCAAATAGGAAAACTAAAGCCATTAGGGATGTGTAGGTAGTTTAGAGTCACCAACATTCTTAGTAATGATTTATTAAGAATAGACCACCAAAATTGTAACTATGACCATGAATTTTGAGTACATAGACATTAATTTCACCCACCAAATACACTCACTTAAACTCTAATCCTCTTGTCCATACCAAGTGGAAATTGATTGGCATTTTTGACTTATCCAATAGAGCAATGAGAGAGAGAGATTGGTTTTTCTCAATTTTGGGTCTTTCAAATCTTACCAACCATGAAATTTAACTATGTTAATATTAGTAGACCTCTAAAAATTGGCCACACATGCTATAACTATATACAATCTATATAGCTTTCTTGAAACTCATTTGTTTATAGTTTGTCTTTTTTAATCTACATTAAAACTATAATTAGTCAATTTAAAAATATTTTATATGACCATTTATGAAATGTGGGATGTTTTATATCCATATTTACACACTTTAATTCTTATGAAAATTTTACAAGTTTGTTAGATGACCCAAAAGGTAGCCTAAGATGACATAGGACCAACTTAGACAAATATGACCAAGAAAAAGACATATTATTTGACTTCATTAATGATCATGGAACTAATTAAAGCATAGGATACCTTATGACAAGTGAACTATATAGGATATTTACATACTTCTACTTGGGGTCAAATTAGTCAACAAGTAGTTTCAACAAAGTTCAACAAGTAGGGGCATAGTAAGATCAGATTCAACAAAAGATTCATCATACTAAGCTTGGTTAAGTAAGATTTACCAAACCAAAAATATTTTACATATATAAAAGGAAAAGGACTATTTAAAAAATTAATTCAAATCATTTTAACACCTTTTCATTACACATGTAAACTGTTGTACGAGGTTTAATACAATTACTACAAGAAGTATGCAAGCTTCAAGGGATGTTTAAACAACCATGCCTAAGTTATATTTAATAGAAAATTACAATTCAAAAACAAGGTAAATTTTCATGGAAATATTTCTTAAGGATCTTTAAAGACTTAGGTTAGATTTATATTTACCCTTAACTTAGTCCATTATCTTAGTCCAAGCATTTATTATATTGTTTACTTGAATATTAACTTTTACTTAATATTTTTATTTCAAAATATGTTTCTATTATAATAATATAAATTAAACACTTATTTTATAATTTAAGTATAAGAACACATTAATATAATATCTAATGGTCTACTCCAAGCATAGAGCATTTGTTCCTCAATCACAAGATGCTCATCTTGGAATAGCCATGTGCCTTATAAACTACAAATGAAGTACATTATTGCTAATATAACTTCAATATTGCATAAGACTAGTTCAATATTAATGACAATTAATTATAATGAATTAGTTTAGGATCTTCCCATATAGTGCATGGCATGTATCAGTTCACAATAAAAATTATCTTCTAGTAGATAAGTACATATTAAATTACTTAAGTAATTATTCTAATGTAGTATTTTTCACAATTTCATTAAGTTTTTACAACATTTCACATTATTATTGAAATAAATTCAATCCATTAATTTACCAATTAACTTATAAGTATTTCATTTAACTAACTATGTAGTTGTAGTCCAAATTTTAATAAAGTATCAATAATTTCATCAATCAATCCATTTCATAAATAGGATTCATAGTATGTACATGAATTTGAAAATTTTACTTAAATATAGCTTTAAATTTTTCATAAAATTATACATTATGATAGATATAAAAATTAAACATACCCAAATAATATTATCACCTAGCTTATATGATCTATTAATTTTAAAGAACCATACAAATTATATTAATATTAAGTTTCAACTTCATATACTATAGTAAGAAAAGAATAAATCCATATGTTGATGCATGTAAATTCATCACAAGGTTCAAATGGTGTTGAAAAAACTTCCCATTTTTAAATTGAAATAATATTTTGTATGAGTTTTTGGTTTTGATCTTCTTGAGATTCATGATAGAATAGCAATCGAGCTATTTGACTATTTCATAAAATGATTATGCAAGTGATTGTTTGGAGAAACCTTGGTCCTAAAGTTTTGTGAAAGGTGAATTATATTTTAGATGAACATAATGAATAATTACCATAATATAAACTCTAAAACTCTAATCTATTATGAATATTAACAATGAGAAACATAACTATAGTGATTTGATAAAAAAAATATTAGAAAATAGGCAGGGTAAGGCAGAAAGAGAGATGTTTATGTCTTTTAGTTCAAACATCTTGAAAAATCTCTCATTTAATCAAATATATGCATATTAAAACCATAATATGACATGAAATTACCAAATAGTACATATCATATCATATACCAAGAAAATGTTTAAATATATTTAGAAACATGCAAATTAGAGATCAAATTCACCTTAAAGATTTACTTAAACAAGAGAATTACATTTGCACATCTTCCAAAAAGATGATATTGAAATTAATCTAATAACTTTCAGTCAACCTAGAGTAAATCAAATTAAAAACATTGCATTGATACATGAAAAACTAAAATTCATAAAAGAAGTTCAAATCTAAACATCAAAATAGAAATTTGAGGAAGCAGCCATGATAACAGAAAAAAATAAAATGAGACAATATTCAAAAAATTATCTTGCTTATATTATTTTCTCCAAAACTTAAAAAATATTTTTGTTCTCAAAACTTCCTCATTTTTTCAAATGAGAAAACCCCCTTTTGTAGGTTGGAAGAACAACCTATGGGATATTTTGGTTAATCATTATCAAATGTGAATCAAACAAGTATCAAGGATAGATGTCCTCTTACAAATATTCTCATACCAATGACACATTAAAATGTGAATAACCTATGAGACATGTGAATTACACATTTCACATGCTTTTATAAAATAATATCTTCTTTTAAAAATAATTTACATGCTTTTGATACAAATGAATATTCTAAATGAACCCTATTGACAATGATATGTGCCTACAAATACAACCTTTTATTTTTGTTCCAAAATATTCATGGATTTGTCATATTTTTCATTAATAAACATGAGATTGATGATTGTATCTATGAATTTCTCCTTTGTTTATCCTACAAAAGCTTTAAAGATTTCATCTATTCTGCCTATGGGTTCTTGGATGCTCCAATCATTACCAGTCTTTACATTTCCTAACAAGATCATACCCAAGATTCATTTTTTATCAGCCCCTATAGTTCCCTTTCTTATATTCTTGACCTATTGGATGAATTCATAAGCTCTCTACTAAAATTCTTTATCAGTTATTAGGCCTATTTTACTGGGGATGGTTAGACCCTTAATCAAACCTTCTAGTATTTGTAACATTTTTACCTCTAGTTTTTTAAAGTCCCCTAAAAGATTTTCAATACATTTTAACCAATTATTTATGTCCCTAATTTTATCCATGAATATTATCATATCCATATTTAAGTGTGATGGGCTAATCATTTTAAATTTAGGGATCTAGTTTTCTATTAGAATCTTGATTAGTGCATTTATCTTCTTGTTTGAGCCTTGCCATGCTATTTATTTAATTTTTTAAAATATTTTTTTTAATTTTAGACATGTATCTTCATATTTTTCCCCTATAAACTTGATCAAATTTTCTTCATCAATCTCCTCAAGAGTCTCTTAGCCTTGACTTTCAATATTGGTCATTGATATTTAATTTGGGATTTTGATATTATGACACCTAGCAACCCTATGTGCCTTATGTGTACCTTGATGATAGTTTTAATTTAATTAATGATCTTATGCCAAATTATGGCCTTATATATATTCTAAGCTCATTGACTGATTGACTTTATTAACACCATCAATCTCCATTTACATAGTTGAATGTGTGTCATTGATCTTTGATCAACATGATCAAATGTGTGTTGTTGATCCATTAAACATATGATCAAATGTGGGCCATTGATTTGATTCTAATTCACCATAATTATGAAACATGTCACCATAATGTTCAATCTCAAGATCCTTTTAACTATTGACTTCGTACTTGTCATTAGATCTCCATTTACATGATTGAACGTGTGTTATAGATCTTTGATCTTGACTTATTGACCCTAGTCTTTAATGTGGATCATTGATCAAAACTTTTAAATAATAATACACACCATTGATCTTTGATCTAGATAACTTTGACTTATTTTCTTTGGGTGATCACTTTCATTTTATTGATATGATCGAATGAGGTTTTGACAATTTATAGCCCTATGTTTAATATATACCTATGAATAGTAAAATCAAATAATAAGTGCTCAAGATATATAATGATTAGCATAAATATTAGATTAAATGTTTAATAAATTAATAAATTTGATTAAAAGTAAGGCCAAATTTAAATAAGACTAATATGGAATAAACTGACCTATCAAAAATATGAATCCATTTTAATAAGAACTTAGGATAAAGCAATCTAGACTAAGGATTTGAAAATTATTTAAAATTGGATCCAACTAATCAATCAAGGACCAAATGTGAACATAATGAGTCAAATAGGACCATATTATTTAACCAACTAAGGGTAAAATTAACATCGAAGCATAAACCCTTGAACATTTGTTCATTTTAATGAAGATCCATTGATCCTAAAAGATGAAACATATGGGCCAAATGTTAGGAACATTAGATAAGATCAAATGAAACTTATGTGATATCATGTCAATTTTAGCTAAAGTAAAACATGATATTCAATAATGCACTCTAATCAAGTTGAATGCCTAATTCATAGTATAATTTACAAAATTTAAATAAGGGTCTGCATTTTTTAGAAATGGTGGATGTTGACCTCAATAAATGATGAATTTTGAGAGAACATTATAGAATGTTATATTTTAGATACTTTTGGTTCAAAATAATAATGAGACTAATCATTCCATATGATCAAGTATGATTATTAAGATCAGTTCATAATTGAAACAAGTCTTACAAATTTAGAATTAAGGTTAAATATCAAAATTTAGTCATGTTGTGTGTGTGGCTTGATTCATTTATTGATTTCCACTAGGATTCAGATAACAAATTACAGCTTTCATGACCTTAATCATTAACAGATGCTTGTATCATATTTAGATATTCATTATGAATCATGATTTAGAGAAAGGGAAGATTTGGGCATTGCTCTACTATCAGCTAGGTGCTCATATTCCTGATAGAGATACCTTTGGTTCCACTCTAGGCCTTGCTCCACTTCTAGTCAAGCATCCATAACCCTAGTATAGGTTACCATAATCACCTTTGCTTAGAAAACTTTTAGATTTTCAATAAATCTTTTATTTTTGTATTTTTCAACTATATTTAGTTTTTCATCAAAGGTTGGGAACCAAAACTATCTAGGCATTTAGTATTTTTTGTCAAATATTTGATTTTCAATACAATCATCCTTGGTCATAAACTTCATCCCAAGCAATAATGTTCTTTAAGTGTTAACATGAATTTGTTCTAATAATTCAAAATTTCACTCAAACACATTCAATCCTTATTAAAATAAAACTTAGATAAAAATAAGGTTTAATATTTTAAAGGAATAATTAGTCTATATATTAATATTCATTAATTTCATAGAAACATAACATTAAGATAAGAATTTCCAAAATCCATGATCAACCAATGTTTAAGGGTCATATTCACATTCTTGGTTTATGAACTTATTTTGAGCACTTAGATGGATTTAGATCTTGAAGACCTATCCCTGAAAAGACTTATTAGAAGCCAGAGAATAAAGAAGAGAAAGTAAAGACATAACAAGGAAAACAATATTCATAAACACTATTTACAAATAAGGGATATGAATGAAACTAATCTAAACCTACCTACACGATTAATCCATAAAGACTTGAGGTAGAACAACATAGAAGTAATGTTTGAGATACTACCCATTGGTTGGTGAAGTGAACTCTACTCCCTACATGTCTTTGAGCTTAAAGGTATTTTCTCCTAATGACTCAGTAATTTGGTAAGGACCAATCCACAAAAGAGTGAATTTTCCATGTTTCCCTTTTGGCTCATATGCTTTGTCCCATAGAAGAACTATGTCTCCTTATTTAAACACCTTGATATTTTATCATTTATCAAACCATCTTTTGACAGTGGTTTGATGTCTACTAAAATTAGAAAATGCTTATTCTCTATCATCCTCGATTTGGATGATATCAAGCAACCTATAATCAACATATTCTTGATCTTCTTCCATATACTCATGTATAAATTTATAAGTTGGAAATTTGAGAGTAATTATAAATATTGGTTCTTGTCCATATACCAAGGGCAATGGTGATACTTTCAAATATTGTTGCACTCTAGTTCTATCTACTCATAGAGCATACTTTAACAATTTGTGTCATGTTCTTGGTTTTTGAGTTGCAGACTTCTTAATAGCTTTCATTAGATTCTTGTTTATAGAATCTAAAATTCCATTACCCAGAGGGTAATGATTAGATTAAAACTTAAAATATTTTTTATTATCATAGGCCCACTCAGTCGTCTCTATAGATGTAAACACTGATCCATTATCATATAATAATGATACTAACATCCCAAACTTGATGCAAATGTATCATCTAAAAACTTGGTAACATATTTATTCCTACACTATTTTATTACTACTACTTATATCCATGTTGTACAATAATCTATAATAATAATAGCATACTTGTGCCCAATTGAAGAATTAGGGTTGATAACCCCTACAAAGTTCAAACCCCATTGAGAAAATGGTTTGTCAATTAAAACTAACCTCAAGGGCATAGTTGATTTAGGTTCTTTTGTATTGAAGTTTTGGTCCTTGACATGCTTATGAACATCCTTGAAAATCATTAGCCAATAATATCTTGCCCTTAGGATTTTGTGAGCTATTATTTTCTCAGAGGGGTGTTCACTCCCAAGTTTCTCATGAAAGGTACTTAATATTTTAGTTGATACTTCCTTTAAAGCACATCTCAAATACACTCCATAGTTATTCCTTTAAAGTATCCCATTATTGATCAAGAAGTGAGATGATTTGAGCCTTAAAGCTCTTCTCTATTCTCTGCTTAGTTGTATAAGACAAGAACCATTGATTAGGAAATGAATGATTGCATCATACCAATCATTTAGTTTAAACTATTTGTGTTAACTTGCATGATTCTTAATCTAAGATTAATGTTAACAATCAATTAAATTAATCCCTAAAACCTCAATAATTTAGCATTTTTCATTTTAAGCTCATATTCCTAGAGCATGGACATCCATATCCCTCTTCTTTATCCTAATTCACATTAACTCAACAAGATTTTGGTAGAAGGGTCTGGTAATATAGCATGCACTTTATTCCTAAGAATATAATGTTTAATTTTTTTTACTACCTTAATCAAATAAAATGCTTATTTATCAATTAGGGAATAATTTAACTTATAATTTTTTATGGTAGTACTCATAAATGCAATTGGATGATCACATTTATTAATTTTTTGAGTTAATACAACTAATATAGTATGCTTAGAAGCAAAATAATAAAGATAAAAAACATTTTTCAAAGTCAGGACTTATCAGCATAGGTTCCTGTCATATTACTTCCTTGATATAATTGAAGGCTTTCTTCATTTATTCATTCCATTCGACCATTGTATACTTATTTAATATTTCATTGAGTGGTTTCATAATTTCTAAAAAACTAGAAATGAATTTTTTTATAAAATTGATCTTCCTAAAGAAAGACTTTAATTCTTTTCTAATATTTAGGAATTCTATTTTAGATATAACATTGACTCTATTTGTGTCTATATAAATCCCATCTCTAGTTAACACATGTCCTATAAATTTCCCTTTAGTTACACAAAATATGCTTTTCATAGGGTTAGTGAAAATTCCATGTCTTTGACAACATTTAAATACTTATTATAAATGCATTATTTGATCTTTCTTATTCTTGGAAAACATATTCAAATCATCCACATATATAATGATACACTTACCTATGAGACCTTGAAAGGTAAGGACCATATTTTTTTGAAAGGTAGCTCTTACATTAATGAGTCCAAAAGGCATCCTCTTGTAAGCAAAAGCACCCCATTTTGTTGTGAATGTAGTATTCATTCTATCTTATTAAAAAGTACTTGATTGTAACCTAAAAAACCATCTAGGAAAGAAATAATTGTAGAACCACTAATAATTTGAATCACTTGGTCAAGGGATCATAAAGGATAATTATCCTTTCTAGAATATTTTTTCAAGTGCCTAAAATCTATGCATAATCTAATATTTCCATTTTTATTTCTAACTAGTACTAGATTACCTACCCAGGTATAATGTCTAATTGAAAAACTATTTTTGTATCTAATAATTTCTTAGCCTATTTATAAATCAATGGTTCTGAAATAAGATTAACCAATCCTGTGCTTCTACCTAAAGGGTTTATAGTATTCTTTCAAGGGAATGGTATGGGTGACAACTTAAGGATCAAAGATCTTCAAATCTTCATAAGACCATGTAATAACATCTTTGTACTTGGTTAGTATGTCTATAGAATTTATAGACTCTATGTTTGTGCATGTTGTACCAAGGTTTACTAGTTGAGGTTGACCTTGAGTTCCTAGGTTAACTACATTATATTCATTACCATTTGCTTTGGGAACTTTTTAAGTTTTAGGTAGCTTATCTTTATCAAATAGTCTTTCCAAAGAAATCATGCCTTTTGGAATATTGTTATCATTTAGTTGTATTATCTTGTCATCAATTCTATCATCATCAAGAGAGTTCTCATTGACCTCAACAATAATACGAGACTCAAACACTCCTAAGTTGTTCATGAGTTTAATGATTTTATAGTCATTACTAAACACTTTCACATGAATAATATTATCAAGTACAAATGGACATGGGAACAATTCAATGTTAAGCCTTTAGGAATATTGATTTGGCATTAGGTTATCTACAGCTGAATCTAGTTCTTCAATAGATTAGTTTATTTTTCTAGGGATTGAAATAATATTAAAAGCATCAAAATACTCAATCAAGTCCCATAATATAATCTTGTATTTATTTAGATAAGATAATTTGCATTGATACTTGCTTTTGACCTGATTGACTATTACTTTAGAATCACCATATAATATAAATTATTTAGCATTATGTGTAATAGAAAATTGTAATCATAAGATCAATGCTTCATACTCTACCAAATTATTGGTTCAAGGAAACTAAATTTTTTAAGAAGCATTATATTCTTTCCCAATGGGATTGATTAAAACTACTCCTAATCCAGTCTTAGATTTGCATCTAACACTATCAACATATAATTTCCAATGTCTAAACATAGTATAAGATTCCTTACAATTACATACCTAAAGAGTGTCAAGGGTGTAAAACCCTAAATCATAACTAACCATATTGACCATTTCATTGGATACATTATATTCAATGATCATATGTTTCATATTTGGTTCCCTTTCAATCTAAATTTGATTAAGAACTCCCTTTAATGGTAACCACATGTGAGAATAATCAGTTGACATGTATCCATTCAAATCTTTGGTCCAATCTCTACTAATGAACATCCCATAGGCATATGGAATGTCAAAAACTTTAATATCAATAACATTTTTCATTCTTTATTCCAAATCAAGTTGCATATGCACATTTAACAATTTACCAATCATTTTAACTCTAGACTTGTCTAATTAAGTCACTATTGTATTAGACTTAATAGGAGTTAAACCAAGATTTTCATAATTACCTACTAGAATAATATTTGTAGAGGTACCTAAGTCTAATAGATAGTTATGTAAGTTTTTACCAAAAACTCTAATTGTTAGTAAAAAATTGAAACCTCTATTTTATTCTTATACATTACTACATTTATATTTGTAGGTTTCTATGATTTACTAGGTTTTTTAGTTAAAGCTTCTAGAAACGAGTCTATCTATTTAGTTATCTAAGTTAATTCATGTAATGTGATATTAGATTTGATTTCTTCATATCCTCTACTATGTTGTACCCATTCCTAGTAGAATAACTAGATAAATTAGCATTATTTCTAGTGTTACTTCTTTTAGAGGTTCTGGATTATTATCTGCTTTGGGATCATGAGGATTATCAATCTTGTTTGGTCGAGTAGAACTTGTCATTGGTTGATTTTTTAATCTATTTTTCAATGGATAAGTCTTCTTCAGATACTATTGAAAATCATAAATCTCTTCTAGAGTGTCTTCAGGTTCATTCTCATATTGAAATGGAAAATCAAAGGTTTCCACCATAAGAATTGGTTCAAAAGATTTAGATGCCTCCAAATATCCATATATCCCTACAATATTATCTTTGTTAGGCACAACTTCAAATGTAGCCAATTCCTCTAAAAATACTTCAAAATCATTACAAAATTCTATATAGTATAATTTACCATGTTCTGCAATGTTATGAACCCTACAATAATTAGCTAAAGCTACATCACAAATATTTATTTTGGATATGTTCATATTTGTAGATGACTCATTATTATTGTTATTATTTCTATTGTGAAACCTATTTCTAGGTTTTTTAGACCTATGATAAGAATAGTTTATATTAGAATTCTCCCCAGTGTTACCTACCTATTTTTGTAACTAAAGAAACTAGTGCTCATTTTTTTTAACCATTTTCAACATGGCTTCATTTTCATTCTTAAGTGCCTTTGAACTATGGGATTCAATACTATTACTAGATATTGGTGCCATAACTTGTTGATATTTTATATGGGATCCACTTTTAGAGTTATTTACCAATCTTAGGTTATGACCAAGATGAGCATGACTCAAAGGCAATTGGTTTAAAAAATGGAGTTTGATTCAAAATAGGCATGTCTAATTAGCATTTGGGATGATATTCAATATAGAAAAATTAGGATTGATATTAGGAATAACATATGATAATTGAACTTGTGGTTGAATTTGATCACTAATTTTTATAGCTTCAACATAGACCAAAGATAATGTATTTATGGCCTGAATAACTCTTTTTAGAAATACAAACGTCATTAGATCTAAAGCATCATTATAAATCTCTAAAGTTAAAGCTTCATTAAGATTATAAGGAGTTATATTTATACTAAACATATTTTGAAATATATAATTGAAATATCTAATGGTTTCATTTAAATCTCTCTTCACCATAGTAAACTGTTGATTTTTAACATAGGGATTGATGATCTTTCCCAACTAATCAATGAAATAATTGTTGAAATCATTATAGCTGACAACGCAATTTTTAGGAAGATTAAGAAACTAATCATATGCTACATCTCTAAAGTTAAAAAGAGACAACATCCAAGCAATATCTTCATGAACAACATTTAATAATCTTAATGCAACCTTAAAAGACTTGTGTTCTTTAGTAGTAAAAATTCTTGCAAGACTAAATGAAAGTAAATATTTCTCTAGATTTATTGGTAAGTCATATACCTGACCAAGTGCATTGATAGAATATCTAGCTAATAAATCCATACCTTGATGAGGATTAAATACAATATTAAAAATAGGTGAAGTAGGTTGAGATTTAGATACTCTATGTTTGCCTATATCTGCTCTTATTTTCCTATAAAATTTCAAGGAAAGAAGAGATAATCTTGTCTCAGACTTTGACCTAGATCTTATTCATGGCATTTCTAGCTTGTAAAATCCAAATATTGTTCAAAATATGTAGATACCTTATCTTTGAAAACAAAAGTTTAATTCTTAAAAATAAGTAGATTTGTACGTTCAGATTTCTAAGTTCAAGAAAACTTTGAACAAATTCATACAAATATTTTAGAAAATGACTGTCTTTAACTATAATAGCTTAAAGATACATCCAAACTTGTGAATATCAATGATATTTGATCACAATTATTATCACTAACCTCAAACACATTAGATTCACAAATTTTAAGTAGCCTTTGTAATAATTTCACATAAATCTTTAAATAATAACTATCTTTAGCTAAATAAACCTAAAGACTGGTCTAAAACCATGAATATCAATTATCTTTACATATTTTAATCTAAGAAAAAACACAAATATGGAAATGATCAATTGACATTTGAATAAAATTCACTAAAATCATCTCAAGATATTTCAAATTCACAAATATTTGGCTCAATCCCTCCTTATAGTGCTAATTATGTTGCATATTGATGCATGTAAATGTATCATAGGGTTAAAATAGTGTTGAAAACACTTCTCATTTTGAAATTAAAAGAATATTTTTAATGATTTGTTGGTTGTTATATTCTTGAGATATATGGTAGAGTATCGACCAAACTATTTGTCTATTTAATAAAATGATTATGCATGCAGTTGTTGGGAGAAACCTTGGTCCTAAAATTTTGTGAAAGGTGAACATTATTTCATATAAACCTAATGAATAATGATTAGAATCTAAAGTATAAAAATTTAATCTAGCATGAATATTAATAATGAGAAAGAAAATTACATTGATTTTATCAAAAAATGAGAAAATAGGTAGGGTAAGGAAGAAAGAGAGATGTTTCTATCTTTTAGTTTAGACATCTTGACAAATCTCTCATTTCATCAAATATATGCATCTTCCAACTAGCATATGACATGAAATTACCAAATAATACTGATCCTATCATATACTAGGAAAATGTTTAAGGATATTTAGAAACATGAATATTAGATATCAGATTCACTTTAAAGATTTACTTAATAAAGAAAATTACGTTTGCACATATTCAAGAAAAGGAATGATATTGAAATAAATCTAATAAATTTAAGTCAACCTAGAGTAAAGCTCAAATTAATAACTCTGCATTGGTAAATGCACATCTAGAATTTATAAAATTAGTTCAAATCTAAACATCATTATATAAATTTATAGAATTAGTAATGATAAAAAACAAACCAACAAATTGAGATAATCTTCACAAAATTATATTGCTTATATTATTTGCTCCAAAATTTACAAAATAATTTTCTCTCTCAAAACTTCCTCCTTTTTTCAAATGAGAATAGCCCCTTTTATAGGTTAGAAGAAAAACCTATGGGATACTTTGGTTAGTCATTATCAAATGAGAATCAGATAAGTGTCAAGGAAAGATATCATCTTACAAATATTCTCATACCGATGAGACTTTAAAATGTGACTAACATATAAGCCATGTGTGTTACACATTGCATATTCTTTTACAAAATAGTATATTCTTTTTTAAATGATTTACATGGTTTTGTTACAAAACAATATTCTAAGTCAACTTTTTTGAATTTGAGATGCCCCTACAACTATAAATTTTGTTTTTATTTCAAAATCTTAATGGATTTTTCATATTGTTCACCAATCAACCAGAGATTGATGATTGGATCTATGAATAACTCCTCTATTTTTCCTCCTAAATCTTTGAATATTTCATCTGTTATGCCCATGGCTTCCTTGATACTCCTAACATTACCAATATTTTCATTTATTGATAAGATCATGTCCAAGATACATTTTTTATCAGCCCATATGGTGTCCTTACTTCTATTTTTGACCTATTGGATGAATCTAGAAGCTCTATGCTAGAATTATTTATTAGTTATTAGGCCTATTTAAACAGGAATGGTTAGATTCTTAATCAAACATGCCTTCTAGTTTTTTCAAGTCCCCTAAAATACTTTCAAGGCCTTTTGACCAATAATTTATGTCCCTGATTTTCTCCATCAAGATTATCATAGCCATATTTAAGTGTGATGGGCACACCATTTTAAATTTAGGGATCTAATTTTCTATTAAGATCTTGATTAATGCCTTTATCTTCTTATCTGAGCCTTACCACATTGTTTATTTAATAGTAAAACATGATCATTGTCATTTTAGACATATGTATTCATCTCATACCACATGGAAACTTGATCAAATTTTCTTTTTTGATCTCCTTGAGAGTCTTTTGGCCTTGACTTTCAACATTGGCCATTGATATTTGATATGGGATTTCAATATTATGACACTTGGTAGCCCCACATACCTTCAATGTACCCTACTAATAATTTCCATCTAGTTAATTCTCTTATTCCATGTGATGGCCTTGTGTGTAATCTAGGCTCATTAACTTATTTAATTGATTCACAATGTCAATCTCCATCTGCATGATTGACTATGTATCATCAACATTTGATTTGTATGATCAAATGCTTGTTGTTGATCTACTAAACATATGATAAAATGTAGGCCATTGATTTACTACAAATACACTATGATTGTGATACATGTCACCATCACATTAAATCTTAGGATCATTTAAACTCTTGAAATCATTCTCATCATTAGATCTCCATCTACATGATTAAATGCACATCATTGATCTTTTACTTGACTTTGTATACACATAATATTTTCAATCTTTTATCGATTACTAACACTTTTTATCTTGTAGTAACTTGTTGAGTCTTAATCTCTCTGAGTGTATGCCTTAAGGGGTACACTGAAAAAGGGTTGCAAAGACTATTGGTGTTTCATAGGAGTGTTTGCCCTTTTGCCACTTATAATCTACACACTTGTATCCTAAAAACATTATCTCTAATCTTGTTCTTCTCTTTGTACCCATTCCAGGCATTTTCTACATTTCATCCTCTTTTTCCTCACTTAAATCCCTTTTTTTAGTTAGCTATGCTAGGTCAACTTGGTCGACCTTGTACAATTTCATGATATTTTCACTTAAGAGTTAGGTTAGCCTTAAGCCAACCTAGTTTGGGACCTATTGAATTATTGTCCAAAATTATGCTAGGTCGACTAGGTCCACCCTATCATCCAAGATTTTTGGAAGGGCCAAGGGTTAAATCTATATATATATACAAGTTCATTTCCATCATTTATCAAGGAGAAGAAAAAGAAGAATTAAGATTGAATGAACATTTTCTTATAGACCATTCTACTTGAGAATTAAAGCTTAGGGTTCTGTACTTTCTTTAGAGATATGGATCTTGTCTTGTGGAAAAATATTTTTGATGTATTGATAGGTTGTGTATCCTAGAGATGATTTATCTTTGTTGTCCTTACATACCATAAAAACCTCTTACAAAGCACCTTGGCCAAGGCAGATATTGAGGATTGGTGGGTTCATCTTCAAAGGTAAGTGTTCTTAAATTTATTTATCTTTTATAAGAGTAGATAGATATGCATTTGTGCTTCTCTTACATGCATTAGGATTTTATATAAATTGGCATGAGTATATGCCTTCTATACATGATTAGTTTTATTATTTTTTACCCCCACTTTATGCCAAAATATTTGGTGAGCACTAGATTAGATTTACTTTACTTGTTATTAGTATATGTGAAATATTAAAACATAGGACCCCATTAGGGTTATTGCATGATTATGTTAGACTAGAGGATTTTGAACACTCCTTAGCATGTTGTATTCTGATAAGAGATCCCCTAATTAGGTCTAGAGAATACCCATGTTGACCATGCTCTCACTTAAAAAATGCATCCCCAATGGGAAGTGTATGGTATGATATATATTATCTTAACCAAGATTGATTTATAGACATGATGCATTTCTGATTGCATACATTTTGGTGAACCCAACATAAATTTAACCCTTGTAAGTTCTTATTCACTTATTTCATCATTTTATTTTTCATATATTTCTGATGTTGGGTTGACTATATTGACATAGTACTAAATTCTATGTGTAGGTTCAACATAGTCTAATTTGTATGGCTCTATTCTATTTGTATAAGTTTTCTAGACTTCTAGTTAAGAACAATAGGTTGACGCAATAGGCCCTATACATTTTCAAGCATCAAGTTCAACATAATAGGTCGACTTGATCGACCCTATACATTTTAGGAATTTAGAAATAGGTTTCTTCAAATCTTGTTTGACCCAGTTGACACAGTTAGCAGGATTTACAAGCATTTAGCAAAGTTATTCAATAAAAATCTCACTTATTTTCATCCTCCAACCCACTAAGGTTCCTTTTTATCCTTATTTATCATTTATAGTATTTATTATAATTCTATTTTTCATAGTTTATAATCTTTCAAATTGCCCCTATACAGTCAACTAGGTTAACCATGTCAATGTAGTTATGCATTCTATATTCTTTTTGGAAAGCTAGGTTGACTCTATCGAAATAGTTCACTTTCAAACTTTTTGTTTTTTTAATATAGGGGTGAGCCTATCAACCTTGTTCTGTATTCTTTAAATACACTATCAAATAAATCAACATTATACTATGTTTCAAAGTTAAAATTAACCTGTATATGTCAGTAATTATCTCACACTTTCATTTTTTGTTACTTGAATACTTATAATAGATCACATAGTCTAATTAGGTGGTTTTAAATATACCATTTAGTTTCAATATTTTCTCTTTTATGCACACATGACCAAATCACAAAATCTTAAAATACATTTTAACAATTGTCTACCTAAGGCCTACCTATTTGGATTTCATCACCAAGGGGGAAGCTAGCTTGGTTTTATAGCCAAGTGTAAACACATGGTTAATGGTATATTTTGGCTAAGAACTCAATACCCTTATTGTTTTAGTGTGTGAAGTGAGGGGGTAGGCCCTAATACTAACCCTGTACCATTGCCAATATAGACACTTTTTAGCTCAAACATCCTAAAACCATCCTTATATTGCTTTTTGGTTATTTGCTTACATCCAACTTCCTATCACATTTAAAACTATACTCTAATAATTTATTAAAATTGAGGTTGACCACATAGTTAGTTTTACTTTCTAATTTGATTGATTACTCTTTGCTTAATTGTATGTTGTATTGCAAAAACTTCCATTAGCTAACTATTGACTAAATTTGACTTTAGTAAAATTGGGTCAACTCATACATATTGAAACTTTTCACAAGTTCCCATATGTATAATAATGTCTCATGTGTGTCTAAATACCTTACCTATCCCTATTTTAGCCTTGGTCTAAGCCTATCTTCCTTATACTTACCTAGTCAACTAATGTCAACTCTAGTCAAACATGGTCAAAGGTCCAAATTATCTTTAAAATGTCATAATATGGTCATTTATATGTATTAAGGTGTTATTAGGTCATAAATTTATATTTCACCATGTTTCATATGCAAAAAATGCCTTTTGGTAATTTTTTGGGTTCATTAAATGACTTATATGGACTTGTCAAGGGAAAAATTTGTCACCAAACATGATTTAAATGTGGAGTAGGTCATAATATGTTATGAGGCATTTATATTCAATTCAAGAAGTAGTCTCATGTAGAAAGAGGTAGTTTTTCCTTAAAAATAGGCCCTTAATGGCACTTATATGGAATTGGGAAGTCTACCTTCAGCCAAAAATGTGGGAATGTGCCTCTTCATCTCCTTAAGACCTTTACCATGCCTAGCATGTATAGATTTCATCAGATAAATTAGTATATGTTTCCTTTTCTTTTTTCTTGCCTTCACAAGCCAAGAAGGGTCAACTTTACATACTTCGTACAAGACATACAGGTGAATTTGGGAGGAGTGATCTTGGACGTTGAAAGGGATCTGAGTCTACTTCAAATCCATGGAAAGAAGTTTTAGTTTCATTATTCCTCCTTTATGAACCATTTTTAAGAATCAAGGCATCATTTTTTGCACTCACATCCATGAGGGGTCCCTTTTTTAGACTATTTCAAGAATATTTTGTTTGGTACTAACAAGTTTGGTTATTTCCTATGTTTCTCAAGGCCTATCCATATTTTTCTCATTTTTCTCTTGGCTTTTGGATGTCTCAAGAACTTAAGGAGTCTCTTGTAGACTTGTTTTATCTAGCTAACCATGAGAGTACATTGCATATATCAGTATAGGGAAATATCACATTGAGTATGAGTTTTATAAAATGGTTTCAAGAATCCCATGATGTAAATTATCCATTGAAGGATTAATAAAATAGATAGGTCTTATCATGAGGCCTAATTTTACACATTGTCCACATTTTTCTTCTTTGTTTGCTCTTTTGACCTATATTCAGGTGATTTACAATGGAGGAAGGTGTTTGATGTTGATTTAAAAGTTATATTGGTGGATTTCATACATTTTAGGGTTGAAAAATCCATTTGAGGTATTCTAAGGCTTTTACCAAATTTTTCTTACTCAATTACATCATCCCTGTCTACACATAGTCAGATGTATACCTTTAGGTGGCTTGAGCAGAGAATATCAAATTCATTTAGTGACCTTGAAACACTCATGTAACTCTTAATTTACCTTGATATTATGTAATAATATGGTAAAATTTTATATAAGTGTGAATTTCCAAGTTAAGGATGAAAGATATCTTCAAAAATGATAAGACTGAAGCTCAGGACCTTGATCTCTTTTTTGTCAAAATAGAGCCCCTAGCTCTTTTTAAATGATTTTGTAGCATTATCATATTGATATTTGGTCACTTATTTTTTATTATATTTATATTCCTTATCATGTATAATGAGTGTAAAAAATTTTAGTGGATGATTACAAGTGGAGTAAGGTATTCTAGAGGTCTAAAAGTGCTCTCAAACACACTAAAATCCATCAGTGATCTCTATAATTATATGAGCTAACTTGTTCTTTAAAGAAATAAAATTATCTCAATATATAATATAAAATTTATATGATATAGGTAAACTAAAAATAACATAATAATCATATATAACAAGTAGAGGGAGTATTGAAAGTGATTTACACTCTCTAACTGACCTAGCAGTCTGTACAATAAGATAGGGTAACCTACAACATGATAGGTTGAAAATGAACCATAAACATGTGTTTGATAGTTATTTGACACTTTAAAGGTTAATATAAGTAAATATAAAAATATATATAGTTAATATTTTTAAAGCAGATTTTTTAACATCATCAACAAGATATAAATGGGCTAAAGTCACCTACACAGGCAAAAACAAGAGTATCTCCAAGAGGAAGCAAACGATCAACTAAGATAGGTGTCATGAGGAAAGTTTAAGCCATACCTAGTGTGAATGATAGTTTAAATAAATTATATATGACCATATAAATATTAAAATGAGGTTTAAACCATTGTGATTAGGGCTTATTTCATACAAACACCTTCAGGTAGGGGCCTTTTAACAAGAACACAATCAGCAGGCAGTGACCTAAACAAAATGATATATATAGATGCTTCCAAAAAATGGAATGAAGGAAATGAATATAGTAAAGTGTGAGATAGTATATAATATCCATGTATAAGTTTAATTTTTTTTTTCAAGGTTTAAATTAATGAATGACCTACTAGAGTCACCAAACAAGGGTATCTCAGTCTTATGTTAGAGAGCCCAATGTGATCTTCTCAACATGCATATGATGAACAAGGGTGAGGTTAAACTGATGAATGTAATTTTAAACTCATATATCAAGGAAATTTTATTTTTAAAAATATCTATATAGTGGAAACCAAGAAAATTTGAATCCAATTTGGATACACATAGTCCACTTCCACAAACCCTACAAGCAGTTTCCTTGAAAAATCTGCCTAAGAAATTGAGAAAATTAATAGGTCTAAACTCATCAAAAAGAGATAAAATTTGTTATATATCATACCTTTTAATTTTATAATCTCATAAAATATAAAATTTTAATGACCAAATAGGAAAACATTCCTCTATTCTATCTCAGATGTAGGGCACTTTTCCCTTGAATGAACCATGCATGTTTTGGAAATAAGGATGAAATATAGACCAAAATTCTGAGAGACCTTGTAAGATGATTTGATTAGTATAAATAAATATGATAAAATATGGTAAAACTTTATATATTTTCTAAGTTCAATAGGGTACTCTATGCAACAAGGTTTGTAGGCAAGGTATAAACCTAACTCCAAATAAGGGGTAATTTCCAATTATAGAATTTTACAAGCATTATAATGCTTGATATCATATCCACATGAGTATTAATGAATTTTTAAAAATATAATAAGGTAATTGAATCCACTTGAGGTTTAGGTTGAGCCAAAGTTGTAGGTAAGGCTTACTAGACCTAGTTTAGACCTAATACTTAGAAGTAGTCCATCATCATTGTTGGGCTAAATGGGAACTATGACCATGTTAGACAAGTTATTTGGGATATAAAAAAATGTGATTAAACCTTAAATTTTCAAAAAAAATCTTCAATAATCCATTTACTGGCTTGAAGATACTCAGTCCCTATAGAATGTATGAAAGAGGTATGAGTAGCCCATTTTCTTTTATCCATTGAGATGCTTAGAACTTTCATAATAATTTGCATGGTAGAATAAGATGTTTTGAGGTATTAGGGAGGGTCCCTAATATTCTATTAGAGGAATTATTTTAGAGCCTTAGTGTGCCAACTCTATGAATAATGCCTAAGACTTGAAAATACTAGAAACCCTCACAAAACCCTCCTTAAGGACCCAATGGATAAAAGAATGAAAATGGAGCATCCAAATGATTTAAAGTGACCATGAAACCAACTTGGAGCTGTATAAGACTCTCCAAACCCCTATTTAATGTGACTGAGTTGTACTACATCTATATGAAAGAGGTAAAATAAAGCTTTTTTATAGATTTGTGTTTTTTAGGCATGGAGAGATTTCAAAATATGAAACCACCTTTGGGAGAGAGACTAAGACTTATTATAAGTCCTCATGTCCATATATTTTTCTATCCAATATCCCAAGTTTGCCTACCATCCCCTTCATCTTAGCTAGTCATATTAAACAAATAGTGAACACTTATCGAAAATAGTGAACCATCAATTGGGAAGCCTTTTGAGGCTTGAATCATGAACCTAACGACTTAGACACTCTTGATAGATGTAATTCCTCCCTATGAATGGATTAGATTATATAATTATAAACATTTTCTGTGTCAAGTGTGAGATATGCATGAGGAGTTATTTGTGACTATCAGGGATGATTTCTCATCACTAAAATAATGTGTATGATTAGAGACTAATCTAGTGCATGTGGAATCTTGTTAGTAATCCCTCCCATTTAAATAAATCATTAGACATAATCCTTTTTATTGATGAGGTAGTTTTATGAAGTCAAATCATGCGGGAAGTTTCATGTGTAAATAAAAGAGAATTTATGCCACATATGGAGAAGTTTAATGACTTGGGAGAAATTTGTCCATATTTTCCTTGTGAGACCTATCTCATGCCTAACTCTATGAATATTATAACTTCTTATCCTTTCTTGACAAGTTTCTTAGTGACTCTTGAGCTTCACTTTCTCTCTCTCCTCTTATAATTGTTATAAATACTAGCCTTTTTGGCTATTATATGGATCTCGCCACCTGAGTATGGAAAATCCCTACTCAATTTTTACCTTCAACTAATGAAGACTGCTATTTTTACCTCATTCAAGATTTCACTAATTACATGTTATGGTTATTGGTCTTGTGCAAGTGTATTTTGCTTACCTTCACTTGTTACTCTTCCTAGTGCCTTGTGTGATTGAAATATCTCTTTTGCAAGTTAGCAAGAAGTGTCTAATATGGATTTCAGGTATAGTGAGTATCTTATTAATTAGTGTTTATAGAAGACCTATTATCTAATTCCTCCTATCCTAGACTCTCTCTAAGACCCCATGCTTGAAACATTGGTGTAAAAGAGGAGTGTTTAATTGAATAAAGTGAATGTATGGGATTATCTTTAGTTTCAAGTGAATTTTAAGTGGTGTGATTAGAATATATATTTGGTGTATCACATCTCATAGATTATATTTGTTTTTTAGTTATCTCTATCCCTTTTCAAACCCCAAAGCTACTAGTAGATTCAATCCTAAGTGGTACATCAAGGGAACTAGCCTTAATCTAAAGACTCACCACAAATTTGGGTCACCCACAACCCTAAGGTGTGTTCATTGTACCATTAAACAAATAGAGTTGAAACATCTCCTTATTGGGTGCCATTTCAAGTGATAATAATTTTTGACAACCCTAGTTGGACTCAAAAGTCCATTCCTTGAGGAGTTTTAGTGTTCTCCTCAAGATATCAGCATTTATAGGAAATTTCACTAAGCACCAATGGTGTCTCCAAGCATAAATCTACTGGTTAATTAGTGTAGGTACTCTATTAGAGGTTTTTTTTATTATTTTATACACTTTTCATGAGTGATTCATGGGTTACTTTGATGTTGAGTTTGTCCTACTAGAAGTTGTGGAGACATATCCATCTCTGCCTAGTCCCTTTCAATATGAACAAGTCCTTGGCCAATCTTGTCATAATCCCTATTAATCCTATATTGCCTATAATCAGCCCTATCAAGCTTATGCTTCACCCAATCCACCTATTTCTTCTCTAAGTTAGTCCATTACAAGTTTCAATAAGACTCTCATTGGCTACAAAGACTATATGTTAGACCTTTATACTAGAAAGGGTTGTGGTTAAGTCATCCCTAATGATTATATCAAGAGTGTGAGGGATGCTTTGGAGAAAGTCAAGAAAGAATGGATGCATATAGAGAGAGCTAAATGGTAAGGTCTTATGGTTGAAATTATTGATGTTTGTGGTTTAATTTTCCACATAGAGGAGAGGTTGAAAGCTCATGAACCAACCCAATCTTGGCAGCCCCAATAAGCCCCACATAAGCATTGAAGTATGTCAACTATACATTTTTAAAATGCCAATCCAATAATGTTTCAAAACTCCCCAAGTCCTTCATGTATTCCCTAAATTTTTCCTTCTTCGAGTTCCATCCAAGAGATCAACCAAAGGAAGATGGTTACCACTGTTAGAGAAGATTTTGAGAGAAGAAGGTTGATGTTGGAGGATCATCTTGACAAGGAGATTGAGTTAGAAAACCAACATCTAAAACAATCCATCATGGTAGCAAAAAAGGTCTCTTAGTCTAGTATTCCCTCATTTACATATCATCATCATGAAGAATCTTCTAAGTCTAATTTCTCAAGATGGAAGGTAGTAGTGGTAGCTTGTGGAGAGAAAGAAAAAGGATGTCTAAGTGGAAAAGTTAGAAGTAAAGAAAAGACTAAACCTATTCAACTCCCTCTCACTCCTTATAAATAAGCCTTATACCCTTCATCCCAAATTTATTTTACTCCCCTCCCTAATGAAGATCTTATTTCCCCTCAAAAAAATCTACTTTAAGATATCTTTACTAGACAAATTAAGGAGTTAGAACTCAAAATGTATAATCTCTCACCTATGCAAGGAAAGCTTGAAGAAAATGAGGTCATTGAACCTAATTTGGATTAGTTTATTGAAGAGAGATCAAATTATAATGGTGAGGAATGCATTACTCCTTGGAAGCCTTCTTGGGCTGAAGTTCCTAGTTCGAAGATGCCTAGCATTGGCATCACTAAGATGGAGAAGGAGAAAGAGATTATATGTTGGATTGATGATGAGAAAGAGTTTATTATTTGTGAAGAAACATCATATTGTGATGATGGGAAAGAGGACCTTACTTGTGGTAAAAAAGGAGCTTTGGAAGAGGTTATTTTGGATTCCAAAGAGGAAGAAGTTTCTCTTATTTTTCACCTTCATGATGCTGACCTAAAAGAGGATGATGACTTATGGCAGATATTTGAGGACATTTTCAATGAATTTGAAATACCCAAGGAGCCTACAATCTCTTTGGAGTTGACTACAAGACATGGTAATCAAGATGGCTTATTTCAAGAAGAAGATATGGGGCAGAACTATATGCAAATGTTCAAAGAATATGAAGATAGTGACAAGGCAAGAATCCTAAGAACACAAACCCAAGATGTTGAGAAGTAAAAATGCGTTGAAAGGTATCACCATCAAGAAATTTCAAACCATGATGGAGCAATCTATGATGAGTATGAATATTTTGAAGATGACTTAAAGATTAATCCTAAAACCACATGTGAAGCTACTCCTACAAGCACCAAGAGGGAGTTTGAACAATAGATACTCCTAGAATGCCATGACATAAGACTTCTTGAAGGATTTGAAGAGGTTGTAACAAATGTGAAGAGGAATGGGATCCTTCAAGAAGACATAAAATTCCCATAATATATCCCATTTATAGAAATCTAAATTTTCCATAATGATACAAAGGGATAGCAGTATGAAGCATACTTCCAAAGTCAATAAGAATTCATATACTATGGATACTTGTTTGAGATGATTCCATCAAAGGAAATGCAAAGCCAAGGAATGAAAAATAAGCATGGGTCATATAGTATTACATCCAAAATGAAGAATGCTTGGTACCCTTATTTACATAGTGAGGAAGGAGATTCAAGGTACTTTCCTTTTAACCCAAGAAAGGAGGTATGTTTGGTTAGATGTACATAATTATTTTGCTTGTTATTGTGTCTTATTTTCCTTAAGGCCTTTGCTTTGTGTGTTTTCTTGGTCTTGATGTGTGTTATCTTTCCTTTGTTTGTCTTGATTTCAATAAATTGTCTTTTTAGTGAATTATTGTTTTGATATTTCTATTTTAGAGTGCATTTGACTCCCTTTTCTTAATAGATGGGATACGGCTACTAGTCCTTAACATACACAAGCATGTTACCTCTAAGAATTGCCAAAAGTGTTGACCAAATTTGAATTTTAGTCAATTGTGTCAAATCATACATATTTAAAATTTTCAGAAGTTCCCATATGACTAATAGGGTCTCATGTGTGTCTAAATACCTTACCTATCCTTACTCTAGCCTTGGTCTAAGCCTATCTTCCTTATACTTTCCTAATAAACCAAAGTTAACTTTGGTCAGACATTATCAAAGGTCCAAATTATCTTTAAAATGTCCTAATATGGTCATTTATATGTCCTAAGGTGTTCTCAGGTCATAAATTTGTCCTTCACCATGTTTCAAATGCAAAAAATGCCTTCTGGTCATTTTTGGGTTCATCAAATGACTTGTATGGACTTGTCAAGGGATAAATTTATCACCAAACTTGATTTCAATGTGTAGGAGGTCAAAATATGTTAGGAGGAATTCATATTTAGTTTAAGATGTAGTTTCATATAGAAAGAGGTAGTTCTTCCTTAAAAATAGGCCCTTAATGGTAATTATATGGACTTGGAAAGTCCACTTTCAGCTAAAAACATGGGAATGTGACTCTTCATCTCCCTAATACCTTTACCATACCTGGTGTGTATATATTTGATCAGATAAATAAATTTGTCCTTCCTTTTCTTCTTTCTTGCCTTCACAAGATAATAAGGGTCAACTTTGTATGCTTG
This sequence comes from Torreya grandis, assembly GCA_037957365.1. Taxonomy (NCBI): domain Eukaryota; kingdom Viridiplantae; phylum Streptophyta; class Pinopsida; order Cupressales; family Taxaceae; genus Torreya; species Torreya grandis. The sequence goes on along the minus strand of JARHVA010004871.1, from coordinate 409,013 downwards.
GTACAAGCTATACAAGTGAAGTCAAGAGGTGTGATCTTGAGGGTTGAAAGGGGTATAATTATAATTCAAATCCATGGTAAGAAGTTTTAGTTTCATGGTTCCTCCTTTATGAACCATTAATAAGAAGCCAGGTAACTTTCTATGCACTCACATATATGAGGGGTCCCTTTTTGAACCTATTTAAAAATGTTTTGTTTGGTTTTGACAAGTTTATTTTTTCATATGTTAATAATTACCTATATAGAGGTTTCCCATTGTTCTCTTGGATTTTGGAGGTCTCAAGAACTCAAGGAGTCTCTTTAGACTTATTTTAGCTAGGCAACCATGATAGTACATTGCAAATATCAGTATAGGGAAATATCACATTGATCATGAGTTTTATAAAATGGTTTCAAGATTCCCATGATGGTAATCATCCCTCTAAGGACTGATAAAAGAGATGGGTCTACCCATGAGGCCTAATTTTACACATTGTCCACATTTTCCTTCTTTGTTTTCTCTTTTGACCTACAAGTAGGTGACTTCCACATGGAGGAGGGTGTTTCAAGTTTATTTAAAAGTGATCTAGTTGGATTTAATCAATTTTAGGGTTTAAAAATTCTTTTGGATTATTCTAAGGCTTTTAACAAACTTTTCTTGCTTAATTCCATCCTCCATGTCTACACATAGTTAGATGCATACCTTCAGATGGCCTGAGCAGAGAATATGGAAGTCATTTAGTGACCTTGAGACACTTAAGTAACTATTATTTTTCCCTGATATTATGGAATAATATGGTAAACTTGTTTTCCAAGTGAATGATGAAGGATATCTTCAAAAATGATAAGATTGAAGCTCAGGGCCCTGATCTCTTTTTTGTCAAAATAGAGCACCTAGCTCTTTTAGAATGATTTTGTAGCATTGTCATATTGACCTTTGTAACTTATTTTTTAGTATCATTATATTAATTTTCATGGAAAATTAGTGTAAAAAGTTATAATGGATGGTTTCAAGTGGATAAAGGTATTCTAGAGGTCTAAAAGTGCTTTAAAACACACTAAAATCCATCAGTGACCTCTACAGTTGTATGAACTAACTGGTTCTTTATAGAAATAAAATGGTCTAAATATATACTAAAAAAGTGAGATTATGTAGTTAAATTAAATATAACATAATCATAATATGAAACAAGTAGAGGGATAATTGAAAGTGATTTGCACTCTCTAATTGACCTATTAGTCTATACATTAAGATAGGGTAACCTACAATAGGGTAGGTTTAAAAAGAGCCATAAACATGTATTTGATAGTGATTTGACACTTTCAAAGTGAATATAAGGAAGGATAACTACCTTATATAGTTTAAAGATTTAAATTGGAGTGTTTAACATTAGTATCAATATATAAATGGGCTAAAGTCACCTATAGGGGCCAAAGCAAGAGTATCTCCAAGAGGAAGCAAATAGTCAACTGAGATAAGTGTCATGAGGATGGTTTAATCTATACCTAAGGTGACTGATAGCTTCAATAAATGATATGTGACCATATAAATCTTAAAATTAATTTTTAAACCATTGTGATGAGGGCATATTTAATATAAATACCTTCAAGTAAGGGCCTTTTAACAAGAACAAAGTTAACAGGTAGGGGCCTAAAGGATAGGATATATATAGATGCTTCCAAAACATGGAATGAAAGAAATGGATCTAAGAAAGTGTGATATATTATGGATGATCAATGGAGAGGTTTCAAAAATTTTATATATAATTTATAAATTAACTAATGACCTATAGGAGTCACCAAACATGGGTATCTCAATATTGTGTTAGAGAGCCCAATGTGATGCTCTCAACATACATATGATGAACAAAGGTGGGGTTAAAGTGATGAATGGAATTTTAAACTTATATATAATGTAAATGGTATTATTTAAAATCTCTATATAGTGGAAATAAATCAAATTTTAATCTAATTTGGACATACACAGTCCACTTCCATAAACCCTACAAGCAGTTTCCTTGAAAAGTATGTCTAAGTAATTGAGCAAGTTAAGGGGTGTAAACTCATCAGAAAGATCTCAAATTTGGTAAATATCATCCTTATGAGTTTTATAATATGATAAAATATATAAATTTAATTAATAAATATGACAACATTCCTCTATTATATCCCATAGGTGGGGCACGTTTCCCTTGCATGGACCCTACAAGTTTTGGAAATAAGGATTAAACATAGAATAGAAGTCTGGGAGACCTTGAAAGATGATTGGATGAGTTTAAATACATATAATAAAACATGTTAAACCTCTTAAATATTATAAAACATGTTAAACCTTTATATAAGGTTTAAGGTCAAACAGGGTGCTTTATGCAATAAGGTTTGCAGGCAAGGTAGTTAGGAAAGGTCCAAGCCTAACTCCAAATAAGGGGTTATTTCCAATTCTATAATTTGAAAAACATTTTAATTATTTATATAATTTAAATGGGAGTATTAATTAAGTTTTAAAACAATAAAAAATTAGGGGAATCCACCTGAGTGTCAATTTGAGCCAAAGTTGTAGGTAAGGCTTACTAGAAGTAGTCCATCATCATTTTTAGACTAAATCGGAATTGTGACCATGTGAGACATGTTTCTTGGGATATTAAAATTTTTATTTAACCTTCACTTTATATAAAATTTCATCAAGAAGCCATTCCTTAGCTTTCAGATACTTAGACCCTACATAATGCATCGAAGAGGCACAAGTGACCATCTTGAGATGCTTAGAACTTTACTAATACTTTACATGGTGGATTAAGATGATTTTAGGTGTTAGGGAGGGTACCTAAGATGATATCAGAGGAAATATTTTAGATCATTAATGTGATAACTCTATGACCAATGCCTAATACTTTAAAAGACTAGAAACACTCAAAAAGCCCTCCTTAAGGACCTGATGGAGAAAAGAAGGCAAATGGAGCATCTAAATGGCATAAAATGACCATGAAACCAACTTGGATCTATAAATTACTCTCTATATCCTTGTTTCACGTGACTAATTTTTACTACATCTGTACAAAAGAGGTACAATAGAGATTTTTTTAATATATTTGTGTGTTTTATAGGCATGTAGAGATTTCAAAAGTTGAAACCACATTTGGGAGAGAGATTAGGACTTATTATAAGTCCTAATGTCCATATATTGAGCTATACAATCTCCCAAGTTTGTCTACCATCTCCTTCATCTCAACCAATCATAGTGAACAAGCAATGAAGACTTAGTGAAAATGGTGAAACTCTAATTGGGAAGCCTTTTGAGGCTTTATTAATGAACTTGATTACTTGGAAACTCTTGACAGGTATCATTCCTCATGATTTGATAATATTTTAGAATTGGAAACATTTTTTATGCCAAGTGTGAGAGGTGCATGAGAAGGATTTATTTTGTGACTATTAAGGATGATTTCTCATGGCCAAAAGAATGTGGATGATTAGAGACTAATAAAATTCATGTGGAGGATTGTTAGAAACCCCTCCCTTTTAGATCAATCACTAGACCTGACCCTTTTAAGTGATGAGGTAGTTTTGTGAAGGCAAATCATGAGGGCAATTTCATGTGATAATAAAAGAGAATCTATGCCACATATGGAGAAATTTGATGACTTGGGAGACATTTGTCCATATTTTCCTTGCAAGAACTATCTCATGCCTGACTCTATGACTATTATAACTCCTCCTCACTTGACAAGTGTCTTAGTGACTCTTGAGCTTCACTTTCTCTCTCTCCTCTCATAATTGCTATATATACTAGCATTTTTGGTTGTTTTACAGATATCTCCACCTAAGTATGGTGAATCTCTGCTCAATTTTTGCCTTGAACTAATGAATAATGCTGTTTTTAACTCATTGAAGATTTCACTAAGTTCATGTTATAGTTGTTGGTCTTGTTCATGTGTATTTTGCTTACCTTCACATGTTACTCTTCCTAGTGCCTTATGTGATTTTAGATATCTCTTTTGTAGGTTAGTAAGAAGTGTTTGATATGGATTGTAGGTATATTGAGTAGTTTATTAATTAGTGCTTATAGAAGACCTATTTTCTAATTCCTCTTATCCTAGACTCTTTCTAAGACCCCATGCTTGAAACATTGATATAAAAGAGGAGTGTTTAACTGAATGAAGTGTATGTGTGGGATTCTCTTTAGTTTCAATTGAATTATAAGTGGTGTGAGTAGAATATCTATTTGGTGTATCACCTTCGCTAGATTATGTTTGTTTTTCATTTATCTCTATCCCTTTTCTCCTCCCAAATTTATTATTAGATTCAATCCTAAGTGGTATATCAAGGGAACTATCCCTAATCTAAAGACTCACCTCAAATTTGGGTAACCCATAGCCCTGAGGTGTTTCCATTGTGCCACTTGAATAAGGGGAGTTGAAACATCTCCTTATTTGGTGCAAGTTCAAGTGACAACACTAACATTAATGCAAGGTTTTGTGTTGTATGCCTCAATTGGATCTACCTAATTGATTTAATTGATTTTGTGTTTCCTATCAATTATTTATTTATAAAATACTTTTAAAATTATTCTTGTTTTAGTACATAGTCATTTATTTTAACACAGTCTCTTACAAACTATCTATTTTACCTTCATTATTATGTTAGGTCAACCCTGTTATCCCTATACATTTTTTCAGCCTTTGTCTACTATGGTAGGTCAACCTAGTTGACCCTATAAAATTTTTAGGCCCTATTTCTTGTGTTAGATCAACCCAATAAAATCTATATAGCTTATGTCACTTCCTATTTCCTTGTTTTCTCTTATATTTTTCTTGGTTTAGTCTTTTTCCTTCATCATGAATTTTTAGTTTGAAGACAACATTGAATTGAATTCAACAAACATTATGGCTTTTACCATCCCTCATAGTGTCTCCCATATGTAGAGTATGGATCCTCTCTTGCATGAGTATAAATTTCACATATTCACTCTCATAATGAACTATGGGACCCATCCTCATACCTCTTCATAACGTAATCCTCTCTTCTCCCTACAAGATCAACCCAAATTATTGTATATCCCTGAAATGGTTTTCTTTATTTCTAAATTTCCTCAACATTGAGGAAAAGATCCCTCTATCATTTACCATCTCAGATTAGTGGTAAATTCAAAGATCCTCATTCACCTACTCCCACATTTTGAATGGATTTTGGGGTACTTATTTCTTTGATTCTAAGCCTCTTCCCTTGATTATGACCCCTTCTCATACCATGACCTATTCTTCTTTAACTTCTTCTACCTCTATGCCTAGTATCTCCACTAATATGGTAGGGTCTACATCTATTGGGCTTCTCATAAGATCCACTATCATTAATACTTGTAATAGTGCATCATTTTTTACCCAAGGTAATCATTTTTCTATTGCTTCCTCTTCTTATCTTTTCACTAGTCCATATTTTGACACATAAGAAAATTGCCACTAATGCCTCACATTCTCATAGTTACTCTCAAGCTCTTATCAACACCAATAGTGGTACCCAAACAACTAATACCAGCTCTAATGCTTCAAATAATTCTAACAATGCCAATTAAAACCATCAACTCTTATTAGAAACACTTAATGAAATGATTATGTTTCAATATCATAATACAAATCAAATGATGAGAATGCAAAATCACCTTCTCCATCTTAAAATTCATACTCAACCAATGTCTTGGGGCATACTTAATGAAAATGTTACCCTACCTCCTCTTCGATATTCCAATGGAAATCTCATCCCTCAACCTCTTTTGGTCAACAATAAGCATCTTCAAAATAAATATCTTACCACTCAAATTGATAATATTGATATAGGAGGTATCAACCCTACCATTTCTTATAATGGATCAACTGATCCTACCCTTCATCTTAAAACTTTTGGAAATATTTATAAGGATTGGATAAAGTTGAATACCTTTTCCACTACAAAGCTCTTAGCCAAAATTCTTATGGGTGATGCCTTAGATTACTACAACAAACTTCAAACCCATTCTAATACTAGTTTGGAATATTTAGTGAATGTTTTAGTTTAATATTTCCAAACTAGTGATCTTTTTGAAAACACTTTGGCCCACTTCATAAATTATAAACAACTTGAAAATGAAATTTCACAAACTTTTGTTAAAAGGTGGAAAATTTATCCAACAAATGTGAACATAACATGGTTGATGATAACCTTTTTCATCTCTTTACTAATTATCTTTTTCCCAAGAGACAATATTAGGTCTACACTCTCTCTCCATGTACATTGGATGAGGCTATTGACCAAGATAAATTTCAATATTTCCTTATGCATCAATTTGAGCCATCCCAACCTTTTACAGGTCCTCACATATTACTCAAGAATACAAATTATAATGCTACCGATAATGGTGTAATGGAATCTTATGATACCATTCACACTATTCAAATTGTTTTTCCTAATTAATCCTTAGAACTAACTCCCCCTTCCCAATAATATATCAATCTTCATTTTTCTCCACCTAATAACATCAAAATTCACAAACCTTAATCCTTAGCTAAATTACTAAAATATCTACCTAGGCCTCTACCATGAGAGCTTGATCCCACTCATCTTATGAAATATATATATGATCCCAACAAGTTTTGTTGGTTTCATGATACTTAGGGTCATTCTCATGATAAATGTAGGTAGATTCATAATTTATCTATGGATTTACTTCATGGTCCTAATTTGATTAGGATTCTATCATTTGGAAATTTCAACAATCCTATGACATTGATTTTAAAGCTGATGAACCACATACTAAATTTCAAGCCTTGAATTAAGCTAATGCTCATTTGTCTATTTATAAAGATCCGCTTCCTTATCACCAACCTAATCAAGATACCCAAGACAATCCCATCCCTTCCACCAATAATGTAGAAAGTCTTGTTGACCCAACTCTTGAAGAGAATTTTCTTAATATGACTAATATGAGAATGGTGGTTTCTTTTATTGACTCTAAACCTATATGCACCCCTCCATTATCTTGAATATTTCATGTTATCCAATATTATTCACCAACTCACCTAAATGAGTTGGGGTAAGATGACATTATAACATTTGATGAACCAATTCCCATTCTTCCTTTTGATAACACTTCCCATTATATTTTTACCATCCCTCCATCTTCTTTACCTAACACTAATAATCAATCTTCTATCAACACTTCCTTTACCAACTCTCAACCTACACTTGAACCAATTGCTTCATATTCATAACATAAGTGATAACCTTTTTCCAAACCTTTTTCTTCCTATCAACACAAATTAAAATGTACTTTAGCTCCTCCTTATAAGGACCTCATTAAACACTATGCACCTATTTCTAATAATATCATCATTGGTTATGATGAGTGGGATCCTAGAATGGAACTCACTAATATCCCATCCTAAATTACATTTCTTGAGCTTATGAGGACCTCTCCTCATCATATAAAATGTCTTATGTAACTTTGTTTTGAAATGTACATCCCTCATCCTCCCCTAGTAGGATGTGAAACAACCTTATCTAGATCTCAAGATATCATATTACAATAATATGAAGAGATTTCCATCCATGTTGACAAAATAATATGAACATCTCTTTCTTTAAAATTTCCTATCACTTCTATGATTCCTGATGAGATTATACTTCATTTAGATGATCCTACTTTATTCATTAGTGTCCAAATTGGTGATAGCCAAGTCAAGCATGCCTTGATTGATAAGGGTTAAGGCACTTATGTTACCAGTCTTGATTTTATTAAAACCCTTGGATATTATGAATGAAATATCAATTCTAAATGTAGCATATGTCAAGGATATGATAGAAGGAAATTTCCTCCTTTAGGTTGTGTGTTGATTCCCATTACTATTCATGTGAAGGTGATGATCTTTAACTTTCCTCTATCTTATAACATCTTTCTTCATAGGCCATGGACTCACTGTATGAGAGTAGTTGCTTCTTCCACCTACCAATGCATTAAAATACCTCATAATGTAGCCATATATAGGATTCAAAGTGACACTAACCCTTGGAATTTAGAATAATTCCAAGAACATGGTGTCTTCAAGATTCCTACTCTTGAACCTTTGCTTAGTGTTCCATTTTATGAGTCTCAACAATTCAAATTTCCTATCATCTCAACTCAAGGTTATTATAGTCATCCTAAACTCATTGGTAATATTCCTCCTAACCTCTTATATTTTAATTATGATGATCCTAATGAGAATAGCCTAAATATTACAACTTTTTATCTCTCACCACACCTCATCTCTCAACTTCCTACTTCTTTGTAGCCTCATTCTCACAAACCTCCTTGTGATGATATTCCTATTATCTTGGCTAAGACTCAACATTCCATTCATCACACTTCATCAAATGACAAGGTCATCCCTAATTGCATCATTGATATTCACACCCCTTACTATGATTATGGTTACACCTTAGATGATCCATTCTTAAGCAATATTATTAAAACATGTGATGTTGAGATTATCTGTTATCATTCTTCTTTGATTCAGTATCTTAGTAATTATTCATGTGTTCCATCATTTATAATTCCTAATTTTATTATTTTTCCTCTTTATTTTCGGGTATATATGATGCTAGCACCTCCAATTTCCAAGGAACCTCATATGGGTATGTTCATGGATAGTGCTATTACTAGGCCTTACCACTTTGTTAGGTACCCTGACCCTTATATCCTACTTATCCTTGAGATGTATATGACCATTTTTAAACCTTATGCAGACACCACCCCTCCTTCATTAGATCACATATCAGAGCCCATTCCTATTCCTACTATAGTTGAGCCTGTCCTTGCTCCTATTATTATTGAGCCCATGCCTATTTCTATTGTTACTTAGTATATCCTTGCTTTTAATCCCATTGTTCCTTCCATTAAGCCTAGTTTCATTATTTATCTACCATCACCTTCCCTTGGTGATGGTTTGATTCCTTTACCTTAGTTGGCTCTATTTCCCACCAAATGAGTTGATAATCCTTCCCAATATCCTCCCATTCCTATTACACCTCTTCTAATGAGTATTTATACTAAGCCTACTCACATGCATATATGTTGCTTCTATGGCATAGATAACCATTCTTCCATTCATTATCACAAACAATGATAATATATTGATACCTTGCATCCTTCTACCTCTCAATATTAAAACAAGGCTATACCTCCACCAAAGGTACCAATTGATTATATTCTTAAGTATGGAGAGGTGTATTGTCTTTATTACCAATGTGGCATCCATCATACTGATCATTTGCACATCCTTCAGCAACATCTTAAGGATCAATTTATAGTTATTCCTAGACCTTCTAACTTTCCTCCCATAGGTCATTCCCATAAGAAGGCTCTCCCTTATTATCCCATGGTTATACCTCTAGTGGTTTTATCCTCTCCTTTTGTCTCTTCATCGCCTTCTATTCCTTCACCCATGGCTCCTTCACCCATGAACATTCCCTCACTTGTGGATCCTTCTCCACCTATGAATTCCTCACCTATGGATCCTTCCCCATAAATTATTCCTACATCTCCCATAGAGTCCACTCCCATTCATTATTTTGAGTATCCCTTTCCTGATATCCATCCTCAACATGATCCATATAGCATTCCTATTTTTTTTATTGAGGAGATTAGATGAGAAGTATGTTCCTAGTTTCCACTAAAGATTAATGAGACATTAGTAGTAGTTAGTGTCCAGTTTCATAGAAATCTATCTAATGTTATAAATAATGTGTCTAGATAGATTTATAAGTATTTATGAACACATTCATAGTCCTTTTACATTTATATTTTGATTTAACATGTGCACTAATCTTATCTTTATCTATTTTTTATATCATTTAACATTGTGTCAAATTCTTATTTATATTACATGGTGACTTTACTTTTGCACTATATATTACTTATACTATCATTTATGTTTGCTTATGAATCTCTTATTTATCATTTATTTCTCTTTATTTCTTGAGTTTCCTTCTTAAAAACTCCCTTATTTTCTCTTCATGATTTATTTTCTTTCTTATCTCTATTTTTCATTGATAATTGTCATTTTGACTTGGTTATACAAACCTATTTCTCTTTAGTCATTCCCTATTTATTATGTGATCAATTAGAAAACAATTAATCTCATTATATTCTCCTTTCACTAGTTCAATTTGGATCTCTTTTTACAAACTAAGCATATACATGGTTGAGACTTGAGATAACATGTTGGTTCATTGGTAAGCCTAAGTGTTTTAATCTGTATTATCTTTAGTTACTTAGCTTATTTTAGCCTAAGCCTATATATCATTCATGTGTCTCACTCTATCTCTCATGTTTGGTCATTCTAAGTCTGTATGGAAGAAGAATCTTAAAAATCCTTAAAAACATTCAAAATCCAAATCATTTAAGAAAAAGCAATGATACAAAAGGCAAAAAAATTTGAAATTCTTAAAAGTCAAAATAACATTAAAAGACATTATTCAAAGCACATCTCATTTTACTAGTTGAATCTAAAACTCCATAGTTGGCCTCATAGTAGAGATAAGGTCCATTGGGGTGTGGTAGGCTAGTAGATTAGAAAATGAAAATAAAAAATCTTTTAGTGCTACCTACTTTCTCACACAAGTACCCAATATTTGTAGTAGAATGATGGATTTATAAGGGGTCATGAGGAATGGGGAACACATCATGGGAAGGTAGGTCCATTTAAATTTATTTTACCAATATACCTACATGAGTTGATCTTAGTAGCATGCTTATTTGCCTACACAACTTTGTGTCTATAGCGAATAGGTTTCCTATGTATATTGATGTTCACTAGTCACTTAGTGTCTTCTCATGTTCTTAGTATGCCTCTTATCTCCTAATATATTCTCATAAGATGCCTAAGTTATGATTTTTTACATTATTTTTTTCACTACCTTTATTTATTATATTTCTTCTTAAGAAATATTATTTTGTTGACTGATCACTCCCCTTGGGATTCCATTTGTGAGTTACATTATAAGACCAAGGAAAGGACCTAGCCTTCCTCATAAATTACCACAATTTCATATTCCTATTACCAACATCATTTGTTATAATATTTTCACATTAAAATTCCACGTCATTGGTGTTCCTTTTGTGAGTTACAATGTAAGACCATAGATAGGACATGGCCTTCCTCACAAAATTTTCCAATAAATTAAGTCAACATCAAAATTACATGTGTCAAATATGAGATAAGAATGTGATTGATTATAAAGTTACACATCATTGACATGATTTTTAGCTTGATTTAGTATGTTTTATTCTTCATTTTTATTTCACTTTTATCCTTCTTATTTTTTGATTGCATGTAAGAATCTAACCATTTCTTGAATTGTTCATACTTCCCAACTTGAATTAGTGTGATAAATTTAAGGCCATTTTTTACCAATTTTGATTTTATATTATAAGTACCAATGTGATTTAGTATGATTGATTAAATTAATTGATTTTTTTATATCATTTGTTCTTTCATGTACTTTCCATTTTATTACATTATTTTTATACTTCCCAATGTGATTTAGTGTGGTCTTGTTTTAATTTGGTGACAATCTTTCATTTGGTTAAAAAAAACATTTTTTCATCTTGTTTACCACATTTTTTATTCTTTATACTTATTCATTATCTTGTTATTACACATTTCCCAACTTTAAATAGTGTGTAGTACAATTTTTTTGATTGATTATATTATACCAATTATTTTTGCTTATTTATTTTTAAATATGCATATATCCTACATAATGATGAAAAATAAACCATAATTCATATATTTCCCATAACATACACAACAAATATCCAAATACAATCAACATCCAACTACCAAAATATGACACACACACACACACACACACACATATATATATATATATCATGAGTTATTATATAAAATTAGAACCATATACAATTCTCCAACTCTATGCTTGTGCCCCATCCATCTTATATCATGGGCTATCCATGCTTCTTGTAGATGCTTTAGTTTGACCCCTCTAAACATAATACTATAAAGAGATTACTCAAGATCTCAATCCTAACACCTACCCCTATAGATAATTGATCCTTCAACTATGCCAACTAGGCAAGGGTCACTAGATGTGTTTCTCTCTCCTACTCCTATACCTATGTCATATGGGTTAGGGTCACTACATGTGTCACTCTCTCCTAGGCATGTGCCTATATTATATATGTCACTTTATCCAAATGTACATATATTTCCTTAACTAGAGCCTATCATGCCCATGTCTCTCCTACACCCACCTCTACTAGTGGTTTCATCTCCTCTTTATGTGTTCACATCTACCTCATGGCCTCTCCAACTATTTTAAATCATCTCACCTAAGTTAGGGTAGATGGTATGCTAATATCCTCTAATTAAGTAGGGTCATATGACATAAATGCTTCATTTAGGAAATTATGGAGTGAACCCCTCACTAGGGATCCTCATATGATCTCCTCATCTTTGTCATACCTTTAAAAACTAAAATAGATAGATATTATATTACTACTATATCTTAAAATCTATTTATCTCTAATCAATTTTAAGTAAACTTAAGCAAAATTTAATCACATTTTGTTAGTTGTCTTTGTGTCAACCACTATTGTCTTACCATCTACATGACTTCTAAGCATAGTATCCCCATCTACATAAACTTTAAGAACCTCCTCTATTAGTCACCTCCTAAAAACAAATCCTATAGTCATCACTCATGCCCATCTCAAGCTACACCTAGATGGTCTTTCTATCATACAACTATGATCTAGCCCACCTATTGGGTCATCTAAGATGGTGGTAACCTCTACTATATCGTACTCTTACTACCTTTATTGATACCATGTCCATGGTGGTCACTTCTCCTCTTATTATTGAGTTGGTGGTTGTACCTCTATTGTTCTTACCTCTACACCCATCTCCTCTCACTCTATTGCCTATCATGCTCAACTAGTCCATGGTCTTTCATGATGTGGACTAAGCATTAACATCACCATTGATGGACCTAGCCCTCATATCCCTCTTAGATCTCTCATATTTTGGGCCCAAAATGTGAAAACCAATATCAACTCTATTAGGTGAGGCAAGCCCATATGTCTTGGTAATCATGCCACTAAATGTGGCTCCATCCACTAGGTATAGTGCCCTATCACCTTTATCCCTACTAAATCTGGTGCCATTATGTCCTAACTAGGCTATATCCTATCAATGTGCCCATATGGATTCCATACTATTTACACTCATCTCGCTATCTATAAAAATACCACATGGGGCATGGCCTATGCTACCTGGTCTTGTCCTCATATCTAAACTCAAGGTAACCTACAATCAATCACATGGGGAAACCTAGCTAGTCAATACATGAGAAACTTATCTTATATCCATTCCATCAATAATATGATCTTATATCCATTCCAGATGATAGATGCCAAGTCATATAACACCCTCTTTTCTAATATCATCTGGCTCAAGGCTATCATAAAGAATGGTGCCGTATCATTTGACTTATGGAACAACACTTTTTCTATCACAAGTCTTATCATAGCCTTTCAAATATCTATAATCTATGATGTATGTATATCAAACATATTCAACCTCAATCTAGGGTGTATCATATCTAAGCCCATCACCCATATGGCTAAGTCTCTCCTTTCCTCCTTGCTATCAGGTACTCCTATGACTATGGGTAATCTTAATGTGGCATGCACATCCTCTAAGGTGATACCCACCTATATAGTAGCCCCCCCCCCACCTCCCACCTAAAGGTGTTATTTAATCATTTCAAACATCTTAGTAACATGTCTAACATATCTAAGCTAAGGAGTATCTTACACATATTTGTTATACCACTTAGGCCTAGAGAAATTAATCTAGTTCTATCCTCTATCCATAGGCATTGTAATAAGTTTGGGAGCCATGATGCATCCACCAAATGCCAAAATCTTAGATGACCTTGTAATCAAGAAATAATAAAATATGTATTTGATCCTCCATGTCATGTATAATCAGAATACATTTTTTTCAATTTTAATAAAAAACAATCCTAAATTTATTCAATTTATTCATTTTTAATCAATTAAACCTATTTTTATCCTACTCAACCCTTTTATCCCTCACTCAATAATTCTAGTCCCTTTTAATACTCATTTATACACTTGCATGCATTTTCATACTATTATGGTCCTTTGGTAAACACTAATTTGACTGAAATTTCCATATTTTGACCTGGTTGACTTCAAAAATATAAGTCAACCCTCTTATTTCCCCCTTAGAATTATGTTTTCATATTAGACTTTTTTGATCAATCAACAATAATGTACCATATTGGTAGTCTAAAAAACCAACTACATTAGCATAGACCTACTAGGTTAGTAGTATATATTTTGTCACTTTTCAACCTACTAGGTCGATTAGGTCAACCTAGTTGTTTTTCCTCGCTGACCCCTTACATTTTATGAAAGAAGTGCCTTATATAAGTTATTTCCTTGAACCCTTAAAACCCATTTCCCTAATTAGTTTTTATTACCCTTAGCACTTAATTTACTTTCATTTTGATGTCTATAAATGCTTAAAAATACAAATTACTAAAAATACACTTAAATCATTCAAATATTTAAAAATTAGCTTGAGATCCTCAGTTGCTTACCTATCCTACACCCACTACCACCTTTGGGGGTCCCTATCACCTAGCCTATCATCTCCTTTCCATCATAGCTCATTTGGTCTCTCATAGCTCTTTTTATCTCCTTCATAAGTCAAAAATACCAAATGAATTTCATTTTAACCTATTTAAAATCACTTTTCAAAAATCTTAATCTTTAAAATCTTTTCTATCAAATTCCTTATTTTACCTATATCTTTGTTTTTACTCATCCATTTTTTTAACCATAAAATGTTTTGGAATCATGATGATGTAAAAAATATTTTCCATTGCTATATGCCTATCTTTTAAAATTTTCAATTTTTGGCTATTTTTTGCACTAACTTCTATAGGTTCACCTAATGTTCTTCACATTAGACACCTTCAATTCTCTTACAGTCTACTTATTTATCTATAAAATTAAGGTAAATAAAGGTATGTGTTTTCAATTTTAACTTTTCATTTATATTATTTATTTCTTACTAAATCTTAATTAACATCACCATTATGTGTTATCATGTTCTATTTATTGAAGCACCATCTCATGTTGTACTCATGTGACATGTGATGAGCTTTGAGTGGGGCATATGTATACACATAATATTTTCAAAATTTAATTTATTATTTACACTTTGTTTCTTGTAGGAATCCATCGAGTCTTAATCTCTCCAAGTGTATGCCTTAAGGTGTGCAGTAGAAAAGGGGTGGGCAAACCATTGTTGCTTCACATGATTATTTTCCCTCTTTCCATTTATTATATACATACTTGTCTCCTAAAAAAATTATCCCTAAGCTTGTTCTTCTCTATTATACCCATTATGTGCATTTAATACATTTTATCATCCTTTTCCTCAACTATATCCCTTTTTATTAGTTGGCTATGCTAGGTTGACTAGGTCAACCCTATAGAGTTTCATGATATTTTCACTTAGGAATTAGGTTAGCCTTTGGCTGACCTAGCTCGAGACCTAGTGAATTATTATCTTAAATTATGCTAAGTATACTGAGTCAACCCTATCGATTGATATTTTTGGAAGGGTCAAGGGTCAAAGCCACTTATATATACAAGTTCATTTACATTATTTATCAAGGAGAAGAAAAAGAATAAATAAGAATGAATGAACATCTGCTTATTGACCATTATACTTGAGAAGTAAAGCTTAATTTTCTATACTTTCTTTGGAGATATGGATCTTATCTTGTGAATAAATCTTTTTGATGCATTGATAGGTTGCTTAGCCTAGAGCTAATTTTTCTTTATTATCCTTACATACCACACCAACCTCTTGTGAAGCACCTTGGCCATGTGAGATATTGAGGCTTGATGGGTTTGTATTCAAAGGTGAGTATTCCTGACTTTATTTTTCCCTTTTAAGAGTAGATAGATATGAATTTGTTCTTCTCTTCCAATCATTATTATTATGTATACATTTACATGTGTATATATCTTAAATGCATGTTTAGTTTTATTTTTTTAACCCCCACTTTATGCCAAAAGATTTGGTGAGCACTAGATTAGATTTAATTTACTTCTTATTAGTATAGGTGAAATATCAAAAAATAGGAAACCCTTAGGGTTATTTCATGATTGTGTTACACTATAGGCTTTGAAACCCTCCTTAGCATGGTGTATTATGGTAAGAGATCCCCTTATCAGGTCTAATGGATCCCCATATTGGTCATGTTCCCACTTAACAAAATGTGTCCCCAATTGTAAGTGTATAGTATGATATATCTTCTTTGATCTTGAATTAATTTATAAACATGATGCATTTCTCACTCTATACAGACTTATTGACCCTAGTCTTCAATGTATATCATTGATTATAATTTGTATATAATAATACACACCATCAATATTTGATTTGGGGAACTTTGAATTATAGACTTTGGGTGATCACCTATGTGTCATTAATCCTTGAACCATTTGAGTGAAGTTTTTATAGTTGGCATCCTTATGTTGAATATGTACCTACAAATAGTAAAATCAAATAATAATTTCTTGGGATATATAATGACTTAGCATAAATCTTAGATTAATGTTTTAATGAATTAATAAATTTGATCAAAACTTAAGCTAAAATTAAACTAAGAATAATATGGAATAGAGTAACCCATTGAAAATATGAATCCATTGTGATAATAACTTAGGGTAAAGTAATTTAGACTAAGGTTTTGAACATTATTTAATCTTGGATTCAACTAATCAAATAACGACCGAATGTGAACATAATGACTTGAATGGGACCATATTATTTAACCAAGGGTCAAATTAACATTGAATCATAAACCTATGAACATTTGTTCATTATAATGAAGATCCATCGATCTTTCAAGATGAAACACATGGGCCAAATGTTAGGAACATTAGATAAGATCAAATGAAGCTTATGTGTTAGCATGTCAATGTAATCTAAATCAAAACATGATAATCAACAATGCACTTTGATCAAGTTGAATGCCTAATTCATAGTATAATTTATAAAATTTTAACAAGGGTCCTCATTTTTAAAAAATGGGGTATGTTGACCTCAACACCATACCCAAGGCATAATTTACATATGAGTTCATACACTAGTATTTGCATAATCAAATAACTAAGTAGTTTCTCAATCACTTTACTAATTTTTTATAGGTATAGTCAAAAACATGATTATATTTACAATTCATGAGTCAAATTATAAATAATGTTAAATAAAAACTCAAGATGTTATATCATTTAAAGAAAGTTCTAAAAATACTTATTCCAATTAAGTGTTTCGCTACCAACATAATATAAAGAACTCATAACTATATTCCTCTATCATAGTATTCATGAAGTAATATCAATTCATATCTAATTATTAATGCCATATTATTCAAATATTCAAATGATCAGCTATAATTATTTCATGAATAAAATCTACATGTGAATATTACATCACTTGAATAAATACAACTATGATGTATAACATGAAATTTAGCTATAAGAATTAATGAAAATTTTAATTCATTTTCATACAAATACTATAAATTAAATAAAGAATAAAATAATCCAACCATTCCATGTAATCCAATGAAGCTAATCCCACCTCACCAATCCCAATGAGCCCAACCATAAGTGGCCCTAGACTAACCCATCCATTAAATGGATATGGATCGGCATAATAGATAATTAATGGAGAAAGGATTAAAAAAAACCAAGCTTAAAAACATTCAAAAAATGACTATTAGAAATAAAATAGAACACGTAAACCATCCCAACAAGATCTATTAACTTGGTACCTAATTATAAATGCAAATATTTTCCTAAGCTTCTCGATTTATGGGCCATATTTTATTTTAGAATATAGTATGTCTCATATATCTCTTAATCTACTTGATAGTCATCTTCACGTACTAATTTAATAGATTTTCATGAGTTAAAATAAAACTCATAAAAATAAGATAACCAACTCAGTCAATAAAGAATTAATAAAATAAGACTTATTTAAAGTAACACATTCCATTATTAATCAGAATTGACTTTTAAAAACATAATAATAACTTAAAATTTCACTTGTAATGATTTACAAAATTAGAATAATTAAAATAATCCATAGATTAGTTACCTCAAAATAACTCAACGTAATCATGAATTGATAATATTTTTAATTCTTATTTTCATCATTAATATAATAATTCAACATAATTTCATAAACTTGGGTCAACTAATAATGACCGAATAATTCCACAAAAGTCAACAATCTTACATATAGAATCAAATAATGATAATAGTTTATATTATAATCAACTTATAATTATTTCAAACCCCTATGGGGACTCCTTATGGTCCTTGACCCCATTTTGGTCATGGCTCAAAATAACTGATAGGATTTTTCTTTTAATTTATCACTAAATTTATTTCATAACCTTGAATGTTCCTAGTTAGGGTTTTAAAAATAATAAACCAAATCAAATTCTTGGTTGATAGATAACACTACTAATCCATATGGATTTAAAAATAAACTATAGGTCAAATAATATAACCCAAATGTGTCTTATATATAAATGAATAATCATAATAAGGTCATAATAGTTTTCAAAAATAATCAACACAACATAGCCAAACTATTTCAACAAAATATAGTTACCTATTTAAGGCTAAAATGGATTCTTAAAAGTATCAACAATGCAATCAATCTTTGGACTTAACAAAGGTCATGCACAGTTAGTAAAAACCCTCAACTATGGGATTCATGAAATATGACATAAATAAACACATACATTCTATTGAATCAGGTTGTATCCTAAAATGTATCTTTAATATATTCAAATAAAACATAACACATTGACTTACATAGTCATTTAAACCCAAATAAATCTACAATAATAATAATAATAATATAAGTTTTTTATTTAAATAAATATCATTCTTCACAAAACAAATACATATTGACTATATAGTCAAAAAAGCATATTAGCCAATAAAACATTGTATAATACTAACCATTCCATGGTCGAGTCATTCATGGCCACCATGTGCCAAAAACAACACAACAAAAAACCAACTTTATGGCCCTAGTTAGGGTTTTACCCATAAAATCTTAGCAAACTAATTGAAATATTTATGGCTAAATTCCTAATATTTTTTCCATTGAACTAAATTTATAGAAAAACACATAATTTTAAATACATCACTTACTTGGTTGATGGAATTAAACCATAATATTTTTATCTACTCTTCCAACCTTCAATCTCAATATCCCATATGCATTCACACAAACTAGTCAAATAATAAATATGCAAATAAACCCCAAATATATCTCCACAACTCTTATATGGACATCAATATTAATGCATCCAATTTTATTTCTATTCCATGAAAATACTCATGCATAATTGCCTCATATTTCAGTTGGCCACCATGTTAAAAAAAATTAGTAGATTTTCCCCAAAGTTCTAAACCCTCCAAGACTAAGTTCCAAAATAAATGTAGCAAAACCTAAAAACTAAGCAAAGCATCTCAACATTGTTTCATGGTAATTAGAGTCAATGCCAGAACCCCTAAGTCATTAAATTCAAAAAAACACACCCAACTAATTACCATGACCCCCATGTTGGTTGACCAACCTAACCAAAATTCCCCTAAGCCAACCATGGCTTAAGCAAACAAGTAAATCAAACAAGCAAAGTAAGGTAATTTGAGTAATGTTTAAATTGTGGTACTCAAGATTTAAAAAAATCACAATTTAAGATGCATTAAATAAAGTCTATAACTATATAATATATTTTTTTAAATAATAAGTTAGTATCCTTAAATACAAATGAGAATGGAATAAGATGAATATCAAAATAACTATTAACATGATCAGTTTAGTGACTGAATAGACTATTGACGTCAATAAACAAGTAGTCCATGATAACATACAACACAAGAATGATGGAAAATAATAAAATCAATTAGAAGACAATAATTTCCACATCAATATGACTTCAATAGTGAAGATCATGCAAATAATAACATTTATTAAATTGATGTTTGCATAAATGTAAAAACTAACTCAAATCAAATATTAAGGAAAATTATCATAAAATAATAACACATGATAGTTAATTAATAAAAAATAATTACTAAATCATTAATATTGACAAGCTCAAATTTACGTTTAAAATTTCATTTTTTTGTTTGTCCATTTATGTATTCATGTTTCCTTGTTGTTCAAGTCCAAACACAACCTATCTCAAATACCTATCATTATAGTCAACAAATAGACTATTAACAACATCTAAAAATCTAAGTATAATAAATTCAATAAAAAACTTTGAATAATACATTAAATTAGATAATGAAATAATACACATTAAATAATAATATCAAATGTTATAATGAAATGTAATCCATAATTATCTCATCAATTATAATTGAAATGTATCAATTTAGATCACTAAACAAACAATAAAACATGTTTCAAATAGTTTATAACTAGAATATATCAACACAAATGAATTAAATTCAAGTCTCTTAGGGTCATGACATCCTTCCCCACTTGAAAAAGAGCCATCCCGATGATCAAAATAGACAAGGATAATGCTACCTTAAAAGAGTCTCATCTTCCCAAATAACACTTCTTTATACTAGACTATCCCATTGAACCAACACTTTAGAAATCTCAAGATTCCTTATTTCAATTTTGTAATGGTCTATGATATTCACTTAATCCAACTACATCTTTTCCTTTTCCAAAACCTGAAGATGAGTCTAATCCAAAACATGAGATGGATTAGAAATATGCTTTCTCAACAAAGAAACATGAAACACATTGTGAATCCAAGACAAGGAAGGTAGAAGGGATAAATGGTAGGACATAGAACTAATTTTCTCCAAAATTTCAAAGGGTCCTATAGATTGAGAGGCTAGTTTAAAATACCTCCCAAATTTTATTAAACTTTTATGTGATATAACACATCTAAAAGCTTTATCTCCCACTTGGAATTCACGTTATGTCCTTTTAAAATCAGTATAAATATTTTTCCTATCTAAGGTAGCCTTTAAATTTTTCTTTATATTTTCCATTTTCTTATGAAAATCTTATAAAACATTAGTACCATAAATAGTCTTATTTTCTAAACTTTCATATCCAAGTGGAATTCTACACTTGCATCCATATAAAACTTTGAAATGAGACATTTTAACCACTGAATGATATATATTATTATAATAAAATTAAACTAGGTGTAAATAATCTTCCCATTTACATTATTGATCAATAACATACATTCTTATCATGTCTTCCATGAACTAATTTAATATTTTCATCTTACCATCCATTTTTGGGTGATAAGATGAACTAAAATTAACCTTTGTACCAAGAGTAGCAGTTAGAGTTTTACAAAACCTTGACATAAATTGTTTATCTTGATCATAAATAATAACTTTAGGCATACCATTCAACCATATTATCTCTTTCACAAAATGTGAATCAAACACAAATGCATCATCAGTCAAATGTCTAGTAATGAAATGACCAACTTTTGTAAATTTATCTATTCAACCAAAATAGTATCATGTTTGATTTTATATTTTGTAAAAATAGATATAAAATACAAAGAAATCATAGACCACTTATCTAATGATACACAATGAGGGTACAATAATCAAATTGGATGGTAATGTTTATCTTTCACATGTTGGCATTCCAAACATCTAGATGCAAGTCATCAACTTCATGTTTCATTCTAGGCCAATAATACAACTTTTTTAATTCATGGGTCATCTTCAGGACACATAGATGAGCTAAATGAGGTGTTAAATGCACTTATTTTATCAAAATATTAAAAATTCACTAGAATTATGTACATATATTCTGTTTTCATGTTTGATTAAACATCAAAATCAACTAAAATATTAGAAAAATTCTTTTCAAGAGGCTCATCAGTGAAATTTACACTTACATCTTGGAAACATTTATGAGAATAATTTTTTCCAATAATTTAGTTCTAAAATTATTATATAGAATAAATAAGGAATAAATATAGTGTGTTAACTAAGTGCATCAATAATATGATTCTCCTTACCTTTCATCTTTAAAATATTCATATCAAAATTACTTAAAAATTCCACCCATATATGCTTGTGCACACTTAGATCATCTTGGGAAAATAAATATTTGAGGGTGCAATGATCATATTTTACCTAGAAATGCTTACACAATAAAAAGTGTTTCCATTGCTTCAAAGCATGGACAATGGTAACAAGCTTAAGGTCATTAGTGGTGTAATTATTCTCTTGGTCCTTCAATTTTTTTGACTTGCAAACCACAATTGAACCATCATGAGTTAATATGCCACCCAAGCCTTATTTAGATGCATCATCCCATATTTCAAAATCTTCATTTGTATCTGGTATAATTTTAGGTGAGGATGTCAATAAATATTTAAGCTTCAATAAATATTGTTCACATTAAACATTCCATAAAAATTTATTAACCTTG
This sequence comes from Torreya grandis, assembly GCA_037957365.1. Classification (NCBI taxonomy): domain Eukaryota; kingdom Viridiplantae; phylum Streptophyta; class Pinopsida; order Cupressales; family Taxaceae; genus Torreya; species Torreya grandis. Next base: position 386,425 of record JARHVA010004871.1, on the reverse strand, counting down.
TGTGTAAGGACATTATTGGATTATCTAAATTTAATAACTTTCAAAAAAATCTTCTATAATAACCAGTTAGTCCCATAAAACTATGTACTTCATGTACATTTTAAAGATCAAACCACTCTTGAATAACTTTAATCTTTGTTAGACCAACATAAATAACAACCTTGGATATAATATGACCTAAATAGTGGATCTTAGATTGAAATAAATAACATTTAGATAACTTACTAAATAGTTTGTGTTTCCTTATCCTTTTCATCACCAAGACAAATGTTATTCATGCCCAGTTGTATTCTTAGAATAAATCAACATATCTTCAATGAATACTAGAAAAATTTGACTATAAAAACCCTAAATCTAATATTTATTACATTCATAAATGTAGTATGTGCATAAGTCAAACCAAAAGGAATTATAGTAAATTCATAATGTCCATACCTTATTCTAAAAGTCATCTTATGAATATATTATCCCTTGATCATCAATTGGTGATAGCCTGATCTCAAGTATATCTTCACAAAAATAGCTACATCATTTATTTGATCAAACATATCATCTATCCTTGGAAAATAATAATGGTTATTAATGGTAACCTTGGTTAACATGTGATAATCAACACACAATCATAAGGATCTATCCTTATTTTCATAAATACCACTGGTGCACCCCTAAGTTGACACATTTGGCCTAATACTTACAATTTCTAATAGTTCTTAAAATTGATCTTCCATCTCTTACAAATCTATTATATTCATGTAATAAGGTGTTTTATATGTAGGGACTACCCCTAGAGTAACATCAATATAAAAATAAATTTCACATTTAGGAGACAAACTAGGTAATCTATCTGTAAAAACATCATAAAATTCTTATAAATATAGATATCTTTCAAATGCCATTAGTTTTTGGGGTATAGTTTCCTACATTAAAAAATCATATAACTTATAACTTTACGTACAAATTTCTTCAATTTTAAGGTTGAGATTAGATTACCTACTTTTATTTTCATTAAACCTTGAACTTATACATGTTTTCCCAAATAATTAACACTTTTCTACAATAATCCAAATTGGATTTATGTTATTTCAATCAATACATCCTAAGATAATATCAAAAGATCCATATATAAATTTACATGGGTTTGAAAAACACCTAAGTCTAGTCTTACTCCCTCAATACACTTAGTAATTGGTACTCTTTACCTAGTCCAAACTCAACATCCTAACCATCTTTCAAAGTCATAGTATTCAACTTACAAAATGTTTCTAACTTAGAATCCATAAAACTATTAGTTGTTCCTGAATCAAACAAAAATTAAAAAGAAAAATTATTTATTTTTACCTCTACTTTCAATAGGATTAGTGTTTCTATTGTGAATAACTACATTTACTCTATTATTATCTAATTAGCTAGATATTATTTTAGGAAAATCTTTATGGTAATGATTATCTCTACATTTCCAACATACTATGGTTCTTTATGGTGTCACATGAATAGTTTGGCTTCAATATCATGCACATTTTGACTACCTTGAGTCAAATTCCTTTTAAAATTAGTAGTATTAGAATAATTTGAATTCTTGAAATTATTATTATGCCCTTCAAAATTATTGAAACCACTTGTACTCCTTATAAATATGAGGTTAGAATTAGATTTATTAATATTCTTAGGAGAAGGGATAAATTTTTACTCTTATATTGCTATATATTCTAGTTAAAATCTTATCTTGCCTTTTTTTAGCCTTCGCCTTTTATTCTACCTTATGATTAGATTTCATATCCATAATTAAGTTATTAGTATTAGACATATTTACATCATGCATTAATATTTATTTCAATCCTAGATTAAACTTAGTGACTTTAGTCTCTTCATCATGCAAGTAGTTAACATGAAACAACAAATTCAAAATTTATTTTCATATTTAGTCACAATCATATTCTCTTATTTTAATAGCTAAAAATCAATGGTTTTTTGTTCCTTGAAGTTATAACTAAGATACCTCTTTTCAAATTTCCTTTCAAAGGTAGTATAAGTAATATTAATTAGCTAGTAACCCTCTAAAACACATAAATGATTCCAATAAAGAGCTATATCTCCTACTAACTGATAGGATACTATTATTACCTTCACAATAAAGGAGATGTTATGTAGATTAGAATAATTCTACATGTGTACTAACCATGTATCAGATGCATCACTTGATTCCTCACATAAAAAGGTTGGTGGATGCAACTTTCTTAGCTCCTTAATAATATGATCAACTATATTACCATGGTTATTCTAAATTTTTGTTTATCCACTTATCTTTCAAATCTAATTATAAGTTCATCAATTGAAATACATTTTATATTATTTAGCCTTCTCTCTTGGGTGTCTAATTCACTTTGAAGGGAATTTAACATAGCTAAAATTCCAATTAAAACTACTTCTTGGTTAACATTAGGATTGTTTTCCTCACAATTAAGGCCCTTATCATCATTATCAACATTATTAAGAGGTGGTTCCTCTCTCTCAATAATTTTGGCCCTACGACCTCTTCCTCTACCTAGGTTAACATTTTTTGAGTTATTATCTAGTATTTTAGATCTTGTACTCACCATCTAGTGGTGAAATAAACAAAAACTCAACATAAATAAAAAAGAAACAATTTCCAAAGTTCCATAGAGTATTAAATTATGCTCTGATACCAATATGTCACATCCATAATTTTTTTTAAATACATAATTTGAAAAAATAACGAACCAATTTTCACCTATAATTTATCACAAAAATATGTAATGAGATCCATAACTATGTTACGACTAACATAGGAACTAGACTAAGTGTGTAACCCATCAATGACTTCTTTAAGAAGTAATTCTAACCATCCAGTATTTAGCTATAAGTTAATTAGTGTGGTCATTCCCACTCTCCTCTATCCATGTAATGTTCCACATCCTTTCTAATGAAGTTGTTACTAACTTATGCCCTTACTTGAGTACCTATATAGGCTTAAAATAACTAGTACCTCAAAGGGTAATTTTAGTAAAGATCAACAAATAGGGGTAGAGTAAGATCATATTCAATAAAATAATCATCATACTAATCTTGGTTAAGTATGATTTACCAAATCATAAATAATAGATAAAGATTAAATTAAAATAGATATTTCAAAAATCAATTTAAATCATTTGAACACCTTTTCATTACATAGGCAAACTGATGTATGAGGTTTTACACAACTGCTACAATAAGTATGCAATCTTTGAGGGATGTTTCAATAACCATGCCTAATTTATGTTTAGAAACACCTTACCATTCACAAATGCACAAGTTCATGACAAGTTTGCCTAATGATCTTTAGTGATAGATTAGATTTATATTTCCCCTTAACTTAGTCCATGATGTTAGTCCAAGCATAATTTTTTATATTGTTTACTTGAATATTAAGGTTTACTTATGTAGTCATATAGAATGTGAAATTTGGTAGCTTGCATGTGGCTTGTTACACCCAACCTATAATTCCATCTTATATGCTCTCATGAACCTTCTAGACACATTTTTGCTTATTCCTAGTCATCTGTAGACTTTTAAGACTTGATTCTAGCTTAGTCAGGTTGAATTTCCTATGATAATTCTATCCCCATAGGTCTGACACAAATACATTTTACACTAGACCTTAGGATGTTCATTTTTGGCACTCTTGTCCAATTGAATTTTTAGCTCCAATAATCACTTATTCTGGTTCATATCCTTCTTATTATTAGCCTAACACAAATACATTTTACCCATGACCAATATATCTCTATAAAATCCAATCCAAAGTTAACTTATAATGGGTTGGTAAATATGACAAAAGAAAGAAAGAATATAAGCAAGACCATTGAGGCAAACTTCCATATTCTCTAAATATATCCATCTAATACAAATACAAGCACATCCAAATACTCACACCAATCCCTAGCCACATCAAGCACACCATGTTTAGCATTTTTGTATCTTCATAACAATATTTCACCAAGCACATCAAGTGGGAGAACTACATATGGCTTGATCCCCCTTCAAAGTATTGGTATGTAGGTAGTGTGGCCACACAAGGGGTGTGGATACATGTTTAGTTCATATTAAACAACTAGCCCCCCTTCTTTCTCAAGATTGATCAAAGAATAATTAAGTCTAGGGTTTGAAGACTAAATCAGCTCTACACAGAGTTCCATAGACCTTCAATAGTTGAAATTTCACAAGTAGGCTCACACAAGGATAGTGAATAAAACATAGAAAACTTAGGTCTTTAGGATAATAGTGGTATAAGAGGACTATAACACTAAAAATTAGGTTTCCTACTTTGGTAATCTTATCCTTTCATAAAATTAAATCCAAATCCTAATTTGTGACTCTCCCAATCTAGCATAGCAAATTCCAAACCCTATCTCAGCTATTTCATCCAGTTTTTAACTAAATCTTATTTTCTTCATATTTATTGATATTTATAAAAAGGTTAAAAATATAGATAAATTATAAAAATTATTAGGTAAATTATTTTAATATTATTTAATTATTTATTCAACTCAAACCTTTAACTAAATTAGGAATAAGACTCCAATATTCCTAAAAATGTTAAATTATTTGGTGAACTTGACTTACTTCATTTGCACATAAAAACATTAGAAACCCTAGGGTAAATTACTTGTTTATTTTTCCAATATATTTTTAATTTTATACATACAATTTTAAATAAAAAATTCACTATAATTTTTAAAATTCCATAGTAAATTTTAAAAAGTCAATTTTCTTCCAAACCCTAGTTGCATATACTAGGTCCCTTTAAATCAAGAATTTTTCCAATAATTTTTTCATTTTTTATCTTAATATTTAAATTAGTAATTAGTAATAAATTTTAAAACTCTTTATTAATTTTTAAAATAATTATTTTTCAAAACCCTAGTTGCATATACTAGGTCCCATTGCTTCTGAGGTATCACCTTACATGCTTGTGGGATTTATATCCTTTTTTATGCATTTTTTAGTTTGTTATTTTTAAGACTTTACATTTCCTATATTTATTGCTTTCCTTCCATAACACTTTTATTATTACAAATTATTACAAAAAATCAATCAATTTTTAATTTTTTCTCCTACTTTAACAATGGCCCGATACACGAATTTTGATGAAACTAATAAAAGGAAACTTCAAGAAATCTTAACTAAATACCATGAAATGTAAGATTTTATTATTAAAATAATATAGGAAGATAAATAAAAAAGTGAAAAATGGTCAATATTCTCAAACCATAGAGTAACTAGTTACACATGACACTATGGGGGTAACTATGTATTAAAAAACCCCTATAACAATCCAACCTTCATCTATACCACCAACTACGACTAGTACATCTTCATCTCCTAATGTGGAAAACCTTGTGAAAGAGATAAAATCTCTTCAATCCAAGGTGATACACCTTGATCAAGGTGATTATAGACCAACACAGGCCTTAGATTCTTTCTCTACTTCATACACTATTGGCATGTGATACTGCTTCAACACCCTTGCCACAATGTGTTGTTCAACCCAAGCTCACTCTATATGATGGCAAGGGTGATCTAGAGACAAATTGAGATATTTTAACATAACATGATTAGACTATGTGGTAAATTATTGGCTACTAACCAAGATATCTCCATAGAGTCTAAAGGATTATACTTTACAATGGTTCTATAGTCTATCGAATCAGTCGATCAACACATTCAATCCTTTAGTTGACATATTACTAGATCATTTTAGCATTAACATTGGTGATAAGGTTTCTTATTCCAAAGTTTCACAATAGAAACAAAGGCCAAATGAGCATGTCATAGATTATGTTCTTCAATATAATACTATCTTGGCTAAGATGACTAACCCAATGGCTGATCAAGAGTTACAAGATCTCTTCAAACAAAGTCTTCTACCAACCTTGGATGAATTATTAATATTCAAAATATTTTCTTCCTTTATTGAGTTATGTCATACACTAAAGGAAAGGGAAGTCAAACTAATTTTAATGGGAAAACTCAAGTACACAAACATATCGAAAACAAAAAACAAGAGTAATAGCAAAGTCCCATATAAAATAAAGATCAATGATACCAAAAGTCAAAATTAACCTACAATTAATATGGCTTCAAATCCCCCTTAGTGAGTGGTTTTATCAACATATCCTTAGTGAACTTTTACCAATCTATCAATATCTCCAACCAAAGTTTTATAATAGTTATTGGAATGTAATATCATATCTCTCCCTCCTATTTGGGAAGTTGATTAAATAAATCCTCTTCCATGGGGATGTGATTAGAATCTATTTTGAAAAATTTATAGGGTACCAGGACACATAATAAATAGATGCATCAATTTGAAACATAAGATACATGACTTGATAAATGCTAATCTTATTGATCTTACACTCTAGTTGAGACTCCATAGACAAGGCTCTAAAAAAGTTATCATATCTTTTTCCAAAACATTATAAATATAAAACAAGGGACACATTAGGTGTTAACCATGCATATCATACACATCTACCATCAGACACATATAAGGCACCTTCAGTTGAGTCACATCCTTTAAGTATCATGATTGGTGTGTATAATTCCAAAGTTCTAGCTAGACCTTTGTTCTCTTTCTCAGATCAAGAGATAGTTGATGTGATTTAGATTATCATGTACTCTTTATGAGATCTTACATTAATAATCATCCTATTCATAGTTTTCTCATAGACAATGGATCTAATGTGAACATGTGCACTATGACATTATTATAGTATTTGGATATTTAGAGTAGCATATTACCTCAATGGACATAGTTATTAATTGATTTAGTGGGCACATATAGAGTTCATTGGGTGATATTATACTTCTTCTATAGGTTGGTCCAACACACATGACCACACCATTTAATATAGTTCCTAGTTCATGAGTTTTTGATATGTTACTTGGTCGCCCATAGATCCAAAAAATTCATGGAATACCTTCTATAGTTCATAGATGTGTGAAATTCATTCATGATAATTAGGTTGTTATAGTTGGTGGAGTTCCATATGAGTTACCACTCCCCACATCATATCCACATCTACTTTACATTCACCAGTTTCAATTTCTCCACCATTTTTAGTTCTTTCTCTAGTTTAGATTTAGACATAGTTGAGGCATCCATCACCAACATAGAGAGTTCATACACTTCCACATGGGTATCTTTTAGAGAAAACATATTTTTAAAATTATATATAGCTACTAGCTATAGTGTTCACACCCAAGGTAGTATCATTGAGGTCTCATGCTTCTACATATAGAACACATGTTTAGATAGATTCTCTTACCACCAAATAGGTCCTTAAGAACCCTACAATTTCATATACTTCTTATAATTATAGGGGGACTCCATAGTTGGTCTCCACTATAGATATTTTAGATAATTTACAACATACATATATTTTAGAGCCATAGTCTCAGCCCTTCCATCATGCTTCATGATCATGCATGATCCCTCTCATTGATACATGACACCATGATAGGGAGTATCACATGAGACTCATTAGTTAGTATCATATATTCTTAGTATTAATTGTACATAGTCTCCTTTATGGTTGATTGTACATAGCTTATTCTAAAAATACAAAAAATCATTCAAATATTCCAAAATACAAAAAACATTCAAATAATTCAAAAATACAAAAACATTTCAATTGTTTACATTATCCATGCTTTACATTTCTAGTACTATGCTAGAATTACATTTTGCTAATATATTTTATTGTTTGTTGATCTATCTACATTACCATGATTCACTTGATATTATTTGAGTGTGTGCAGTGACATATAGATCCTTAACTACTTCACTATACCCATTGAGGAGCCATCCAACTTCTACATTAAAGACATACATCAATATATTTACCCATAAGGGCATCTTCTATATGATTACACCATCCAAGTTACGTCATTCCTATACCACACACTCTAGTTATCATGCTAATGTACATTACTTACTAGCTTACACATATTACTTTATCGACACTCGCTAGTATATATCACTTGTGTATTACTTTGTATATACCTAATCTTGTACTACATGTCTTTCATACTTTCACTTCTTGATTTGATTAGTTAGATACGATTATATTTCTAGAATTTACATGATTTCCTTTCTTGCTTTACATAGCTAGATGTGATTGCATTTTTTAGTTCCTATTCTATCTTATGTGTGCCTTAGGACATTTTCCAATGTCCTTTGCCTATATTCTTCTATGTGATTATGTCTTTCACACCAACCTTGCTGGTTTATAATTATATGTGTATGTGGAATTTGAACATGTGTTTTATGCTCTCTTTCCAATTTGAGTGATATATGTTCATGCTCCTTGTTTTCTTGGCCCCTTGGCCACTCTTATATATTTATTTCTTCTTGCCTTGCATACTTGTTTGCTTCTCAATTATTTTCAATGCCATGATCCACATCATTCATTATCTTGATTTCTTAGATGCCATGATGGACATCATGCTCCATCCCTCCTTGACAACTAAAAACTAAAGTCTCTCAATTCAATTTAGTATATTACACATGCTATTTACATTATTATATATATCTAGTCATACCCTTGTTGATCTAACAATCTCTCTTACAAATTATGCTACATCTTGAGACATCATTTCAATTATCATTGTTATATCATGTTTTATTATAATATAACACACTTATAGGTCTCTTTCTTTTGAAGATAGTCATTATAGGGTTTTCATTCTTACCTTTATAAGAGGTGGAACAAATAGGAGTTTTATCATAGAGATCAGAGCTCCTAACGGTTGAAAAATTAGCTTTTAGAAAACCTAAAACAACTACACTTCAAACTAGGTTGAACAAACTAGACATATAGTGATAATTACAAAATAGTCATCAAAATCTACACAGGATAAGAGTGCCAAGTTTGGACTATAGTAACAGATAATAGGGTTTCCTATTTTGGCACTCCTACCTAAACAAAAATATATATTTTCCAAAAATAAATATAAAGGTAAGTATAGTTATAGTTTTGTCATCAACCGTTCAGTTCAGAATCAATAGTTTTATTATAGTTTTTCTCAAAGAATCCATATATAGGGGAAATCATGCTTGACATGATGTCTCTCAGTTCAAATTTTAGATTAGGTGGTTGGTATAATTTTTAGATCAAAATCCATGTTTCAAACACTAGTTATTAGGGGCAATGTGTGCAACACAATTGACTTCTTTTATTTTTAAGTTCAATACATTACCTAGGTATTCGAAATATTTGCATTCATTATTCCATTTTTAGGTGGTTGGAATCATTTTTGAGTGGATTCCACATAAGCCTATTGCCTAGTTTTAGAGCGGATTTCATACAATCCTTATCTCCACCTTTTTTTAGTGGCCAAGAGTGGCCTAGTTTTTTACACACATTTACTTATCCACATAACATTGTTAGATTATAGAACATTTATGGGATTTAGGATCCATCTCACTGATACACATTCATACCAGTATCATTTCATAGCTTCACTTTGGGGAAATGATGGAGCCAAAGGACTAGCTAGAATTTGTATTCTTGATCCACCTAATCAAAGGGATTGGACACATAGTCCAAACATTTATTAACACATGAATGATCACATAGCTTCACTTAGTTGGAGATAATGGAACCAAAGGGATAGCCTTTGCATTCTTGAGCCACTCTTAGGGAATTTATAACTCATCTCCATTCATGATATTACTCTTGGTAAAATATCATTCAACACATACTCAACATCACAATAAGTTTTATATTGATTCATGTACCCGATGAGGTATATTCATTCCTTCCTCTTCCTCTCTCTCTCTCTCTCTTACCTAGATTTTTACATTCTTATATTAGATATAACATATCTAGTAAGAATTGATCTACTCTTTATTTTCTCTCATATATTTACACTTCACAACATGCTATCTCTATGCACACCCAACATCATAGAACTTCATGGGCTTCACCTTTGTAGGTAATTTTAGGTAAGCTTTCTATTTTTCCTTTATCCTAGTATTTTTATTTTTTTCATCACTAGAATAAAGTGGGGTAAAATGTAGTCATATAAAATGTGAAATTGGTAGATTGAGTGTGGATTTTTATACCCAACCCATTAGTTCCTTTTACATGCTCTCATGACCCTTCTAGACACCATTTTATTTATTCCTAGTCATCCATAGACTTTCAAGACCTAATTCCAACTCAACCAAGCTACATTTCCTATGACAATTCCATCCCATTAGTTCTCACACCTATAAGATAATAGAACCCGAATTGGACTATAACACCCCACCCTAGGATGTTCATTTTTGGTGCTCCTATCTGATTACATTTTTAGTTCTAATGGTCACTTCCTTCTAGTTCCTATCCTTCTTCTTGTCATCCTAACAAAAATACATTTGACCCATGACCAAAAGATCTCTATAAAATCCCATTAAAAGTTCATTTATAAGGGGTTGTAAAATATTAAAAAATTATGCAAGAATATAAGTAAAACCATTAAGGAAAACTTCCCTATTCTTTACATACAACAATCCAATATAGCTATAAACACATCCAAATCCTCACACTAGTCCCTAGCCACCTCAAGCACACCTAGTTTAGCTTTTTTTCAACTTCATAACATTATTTCACAAAGAACATCAAGTGGGAGAACTACATATGGATTGATCCCTCTTTGAAGTATTGGTATGTAGGCAATATGCCCACAAAAGGGGTGTGGATACATGTTTAGTACATCTTACACACACTAACCCTCCTTATTTCTCAATATTTATCAAATCATAATGAATTATAGTGTTTGAAGACTAAATCAACTCTATAATGAGTTCTATAGAATTCAGTAGTAAAGATTTCATAGGCAATCTCACACAAGGACAGTGAATAAAACATAGAAAACTTAGGTCTCTAAGACAATAGTGGCAGAAGAGGACTATAACACTAGACCCCATGGTGTCCTATTTTTGTGTTTTTATCCTTTCACAAAAAATAATCTAGATCTTGATTTGTGAGACTATCTTAGTCTTGTACAATAAATTCTAGAACTTGTCTCTATTGTTTCATCCAATTTTTAGCTAAGTATTATTTTCTTCATAATTATTCTTATTTATAAAAAGGTTAAAAATATAGTTCAATTATAAAAATTAGTAGATAAATTATTGTAATATCATTTACTGATTTAGTCAACTTAGACCCTTAACTAATTAGGAATAAGACTATAATATTCCCAAAATAGTTAAATCAATTTAATATTTTTATTTCAATACATATTTATATTATAAAAATATAATCTCACCACTTATTTTATCTTTTTAAGTATAAGAACCTATTAATAGAATATTTAATGATCTATTTCAAGAATAGATCATTCATTCCTCAATCAAAAGATTATTAGCTAAGAATATCTATGTGCCTTAGAACTTACAAATGAAGCACATTGTTGCTAATATAACTTCAAAATTACATAAGACTAGATTAATCTTAATCAAAATTAATTAAATTAAATTAATTTAGGAGATTCTCATACAGTCCATGGTAGGTATTAGTGCTTAATAATTAACATGAAAGACTAACTTCTAGGAGATAAGTAGATATTAAATTAAATAATTAATTATTCCAATTTAGTCTTTATCACAAATTTCATTAAGTTATTACAACTTTTCACATTAATAGTGAACTGAATTCAATCTATTAATTTAACAATTAACCTATAAGTATTTCATTTAACTAACCACATAGTTATAGTCCAAACTTTAATGAAGTATCAATACTTTCATTAGTCAACCCATTTAAAAAATTGGATTTATAGTATGTATATGAATTTAAAAAGTTATTTTAAATATAAATTTCAACTTTAACAAAATTCCCAGAGGATGATAGATATCAAAATTAAACATACCTAAGGAATAATATCACCTAGATTATACAAGCTTATAATTTTAAAGAATCATATAAAGTATATTAATATTAAGTTTCATCTTCATATACTCTAGTAAGAAAATAATGAAGCCATACCCAAGACACAATTTACATCAGAGTTCATACACTAGTATTTACATAATCAAATAACTAAGTAGTCTTTCAATCACTTTACCAATTTTTTATAAGTATAGTCAAAGACATGATTACATTTACTAGTCATGATTCAACTTATAAACAATGTTATATAACAACCATAAGATGCTACAACATTTAAGGCAAATTATCAAACTACTTATTCCAATTAAGTGTTTAGCTACTAACACAAGATAAAGAACTCATAACTATATTCCTATATAAAAGTATTCATGAACTAATATTAATTCATATCTAGTTAGTATTGTCATAATATTTAAATAATCAAATGATCAACTATAATTATTTCATTAATCAAATCTACATGTCAATATTACATCACTTGTATAAACACAACTATAATGAATAACATTAAATTTAGATATAAGAATTACATAAAAACTTAAATTAATTTTCGATCAAATTCCATAATTTGAAGTAAGAAGAAAATAATGCAATCATTGCACGTAATTAATGAATTTAATCATCACTCACCAGTCCCAATGAGTCCAACCATAAGTGGCCCTAGACCACCCCAATCATCAGTTGGATATAGATTAGGGTAGTAGAGAACCAATGGAGAAAAGATGATGAAACAAATCAAGCTTGAAAAAATTAAAACAACCAAAAAAAAAAATGAAATATCTAAACCAACCCACCAAGATATATTAACTTGGTACCTGATTACAACTGTAACTATTTTCTTAAGGCTCTCAAATTTTTAGGACATACTCTATTTAGTTATATGATATACCTAATAAATATCTTAATATACATGAAAATCATATTCATGTAATGATTTATTAGACATTTAGGAGTTAAAATAAAACTTGAAAAAATAAGATAACTCAACCAATAAATAATTAATAAAATAAGACTTACCTAAAGTTACATGGCCCATTATTGACCAAAAATGACTTTATTAAACATAATAATAACTTAAATGTTAAATTTTAATGATTTACATAATTAGAATAATAAAAATAATCAATAGATTAGTTACCCAAAAAAATTTAAGTCAACGTAATCATGATTAGATAATAATAATAATTATCATTTCTAGAATTAATCTTAGAATTCCACCTAGTTTCATAAACTCGAGTCAACTAATAATGATATAATAATTACATATAAGTTAACAATCATATAGGAATAATTAAATAATATTAATAATTTATTTTCAAACAAACCCTACAATTATTTTGGACCCCTATGGGGACTCCTTATGGTCCTTGCCCCGACTTAGGCAACAGTTCAAAATAGCTAACATGATTTTTCCTTTTTTTCTAATTTCATTTATTAACCTTGATTGTACCTCATTAGGGTTTCAAAAATAACAAACCAAATCAAAAACCTATTTCATAGATAACACAAGTGATCTATATGTATTTAAAAAAAATATACAACTTAAACAATATAACTTAGTCATGCATTATACATAAATCAACAATCATAATAAGGTCCTAATGGCTTTTAAAAATAATCAACATAACATAATTGAAATATTTCAACAAAATGCAACTACCTATTCAAGTCCAAAATGACTTTTTAAAAGTAACAACAACCTAGTTGATATTTCTACTTAACAAAGGTCATGTATAGATAGTAAAACCCCCCAACTATGGGTTTAAAAAAGTACAACACAAATAAATATAGTCCATTGAACTAAGCCATAGCCTAAAATGGATTCTCAATGGCTTCAAACAAAACATAACATAATGACTTACATATTCATTTAAACCTAAATGAATCCTGAAGAATAATACAAGTTTGTTATATAAACAAAACTCATTCTTCACAATAAAAATGCGTAGTGACTATACAACTAAAATTAATGTATTAATAGATATTGATTTTAATCAGAGATCAAGTATAAAGATGATGACCAAACATATAAATTTAATCAAATAATATATTTTCTTTATTCAAAAACTTCTAAACACCATTACAAATATATAGGATATATGTATCTTATAATTTGTTATATTTATGTCCCTACAAAACCTCACTAATAAACCTCCAAGCAATAATATAAAGCTATATACATAATATATTTTTAAGATAATAAAATATAAATTTAACTAATTATCATTAACAAACTCATCTTATTGCTAAGAAATCTACAAGTAAATATAATTTACCTCATGATAAATATCATGTAAATATTAGTAAATTCTAACATTCACCCCCTAATGTGAACATGGTAAAACATAACCTATTCTATAAACTTTGACATACCTCTTGCCTCATAACCTTTATATAAAAGAAAGGCATTCTTCTAAAACCTTTCCATGGTTTTAAACATTCTTAGCACAAACCTAGATACTCATTTCCATGGTGGTTTTTGGATCTCCACAAACCATTTCAAGATCTATGAGTGTTATGGTACATGTGGAGTAACATTCTACATTGCTTACTCTAAAGGGTTTACATAGGAAATTTAATCATATATTTCACATTTTAAAAAAATATACCAATAAAATATAAAAAGGAAATATGCATAACTAAAATAAAATGTGCCACCAAAGCATATCTATGGCCTCATCATTGGTGAGTTGACAAGAGGATGTTGAATGTCCTACATCATTCATTGCCTCCATCCTCTAGTAGGCTCACTACTTACTTTATTTGTAAGTTATTTATGTGTTCATGTGTAGTCAAGCATTCACATTTTTTAGGTTGATCTTGCTTAGGTTTAGTGTCTGCATCATTCCTTTCTTTGAGATTTTTATGAATTATATTGACTTCACACTTGACATATTAGATTTTTGTTTCAATTGAGAAGGCATCCTTTATAATAACAAATTTTTACATGAACGATTCTATTTTTTTCATTATTAATCAATATTTGACTATGGATCCATAATGACTTTTACTCTTAGACTATTTTGACAATTTTTAATATAAAAACTACAATACACTTTAGTTTTTTTTTAACATGGAGAGTTTTGACACATAAAATCTAAATTCAATGACTTGAATTTTACTAAAATTTGATAATTTTTAAAATTTAAACTAATCAAAAGACTCATTGAAAAATTAATTTATCTATAAAAAAGAATATACTATACAAAATTACATGACTCTTAAACATATAGACTATAAAATATGACTAAAAAGCTACATATAATTCTAATATCTTGATCAATAAGTATAATAATAACATAAATTTCATGCTAAGTATGTTTTAAAGTTGGTGAAAATGATAAGGATGCATTCAAAGATAATATGCCATAGCATTGTTGATGTGCAAAGAAGGTTTTAAGACTTTGAGATATGAGACAAGCATACCATAGGCTTTAAATGATGGAATGGTAGGAATCTCCAAATCATACCATAGACTGCACAGGTGCCAAACAATTCTATTCTCTAAAACATAGATTGCATGGTAGTTTGGTGAAGGACCTTGATGTGGAGGTAGTGTTATGTGAATTATTTTAATGTGAAGGTAGTGAATGGCATGATGCAATGGAAAACTTGATCCAGGACTAAGTAAACAAAGCATTTAAAAATTATGGGAGCATATGGTGTTGCTAAGTTCTTGGATGAGACTATGATATGATAAAAGATAATAAAATTAACTATATGGTGGAAATTTTAATTGTGAACAAGGACAATATACAATGGTTCAAAAACTAATATCAAAACCCTCAATACAAATTAATAGATGAATCCACAAAATAACTCCTATTAGGTTGAAAAATAATAGTACATGATGGATGAAATTAGGCAGTCATCTAGATCTTAAAGTTTAACTTACTCATAGGCTAAGACATAATTAAATTACTACCAAGACTCTCATGTAATTTAACTAATAGTTAATCTATATCTGATACCAGATATTGATTTTAGTCAGATATCAAACATAAAAATGAATACCAAACACAAAAATTTAATCAAATAATATAATTTTATCTATTAATTTTTTTAACATGAACTTAAATATATAAGATATGTATATCTTATAATTTGTGATATTCATATCCCAACAAAATATCACATATAAACCTCCAAAAAATATAAAGCTATATACATAATATGTTAAGTTAATAATATATGTGTTTAACTAATAACTATTAACAAAATAATCTTACTAGTAAGAAACCTACCAATAAATATAATTTAAATCATGGTAAACACCATGTGAATATCAATAATTTTTAACATTAACCAACAAAACAAACACTATAAAAGCTTAACCAAGCCATGGATGAGTCGTGCATAGATGCCATGTGGAAAAAACAACACAACATAAAATCAACCTCATAGTTAGGATTTTACCAATAAAATCTTAACAAACTAATGCAAATATTTACATCTAAAGTCCTAACATTTTTTCCATTAAACTACATTTCTATAACAACATAGATTTTAAATACATCACTTACTTAGTTGATGAAAGTCAACCACTATAGGTTTATTTACTCTTCTAGCCTATAAGCACAAAATCCTATATGTATTTTCATAAAATAGTCTAATAATAAATATGAAAAAAAACCCTAGATAACTATCCACAACTCCTACATGGTCATCAGTATGAATGCATCCAATGGCATTTCCAATCCTCAAAAATCCTCATGTAGAACTAACTCACATTCTCATTGGTCACCATGCCATAAATTTTGGTAGAGTTTCCCCAAGGTCCTAAACTCTCCAATACTAAGTTCCAAAATGAACATAATAAATCCTTATAACTAATTGAAGCATCTCGACCCTCCTTCATGGTGATTCAAGCTAATTCCACAACCCCTAAGTTGTTGGATTTAAACAAACACACCCAACTATTTATCATGACCATATTGTGGGTCTAGAAACCTAACCAAAATTCCCCTAATCCAACCATGACTTAAATAAACAATAAAATCCAACAAGCAAAGTAATGTCCTTTGATCAACATTTAAATTGTGGTGCTCAAGATCAAAACAAGCATAGTTTAAGACACCTTAAATATAGTCTAAAACCATATAATGTTGTTTTAAAATAATAAGTAAACATCATTAATTAATAATTAGAATGAAGTAAGATGAGGATTGATAAAATTATTAATAGGATAAATTAAGTTACTGAGTAGACGGTCAAAGTTGAAAAGCAAGGATTTCATGATAACACAACACCAAAATGATGGAAAATGATAAAATCAATAAGAAGACAATAGTTTCTAAATCATTACAAATCCAATAATGAATATCATTAAAATGATAACATAAATTAAAATTATGTTTTCAGAAACATAAAAAAATGACTCAAATCAACCATTAATAAAAATGATCGTAAAATGATAACACACAATAGTCAATCAACAAAACCATAATGACTAAATCATGAATACTAATAATCTCAACTTTATATTTAAAAATTCACTATTTTGTTTGTCCATTTATTTCTCCATGTTTTCTTATTTCTCAGGTCCAAACACAACCTAGCTCAAGTACCTATCTATGCAGTCAATAAATAGACTATCATCAACATATGGACATCTAAGTATAAAAAATGTAATCATATCATTGAAATAATAGATCAAACTGAATAATTAACTAGTAAAAATTAAGTAATAATATCAAATTATATAATGAAATGTAATCCATGATTATCTCAATAATTATAATGGAAATGTATCAATGTAAATCACTAAACTATAATACCACAACAAAATATGTCTCAAATAATTCATAGTTAGACTATATCAGCACAAATAAATTAAATACAATTCACTTAGGGTCATGACATTTTTATCTACATTACTTAAATTGATTCATGAATTATTTTCTTATTACTTGGAATATGTACACTCATAATTAAACATCTAAGTGTTGTGCTTAAATTTAAAACATGGATACATTTATTTGCATATTTGAACATGTTCATTTACTTTTATTATAAATATGAATTAATGAATCTCTTTAAAGTTCATATTACCATTCAATACTACTAGTCTTCTTATCTAAGGTCAATGGCATTTAGTTTAATTAGATAATTTAAATATTAATTGGTTACTTTTGAATATAGTTTTAAGATTCATTTGTGAGATACTATGTGAGAATTGTTTTTGTTAAAATGTAAAATAAATTACAAAGTGGTTATTTGTATGTATAAGGTATTTTGATATACTTACTATATAAATTAAGTTATTTTCTAATCACAAGTATTTGTGACATGTTAACCTTAATTCTATATAAAGAATCTAAATTTACCTTAAACTCTAAAGAGTTGTAATTGATAATAGACTCTTTGTTAAGGATTAAATTAAAGGAACATAAAAAGTGATTACGGTTCAATATATTCCTAGGATTATTAAAAGGTAGTCACTTCTATTGGAACTAGTAATCTCTCTATTTGAAGTGATAGGACTATTTTGGCAGCATTATATAATCACTTAGAAATTAATATACAAATAATTATATTCAAATCTTATACAAGTCTTAAAGATAAATAAGCTAAAGTAACAACACATGTAATTAAGATAATTTAATTAAGGGTTCTATTTCTAATGGTTATTATTATTGAGGCTTGATGTGTTTAGAGATCATCTTCCCTTACTTGGAATTAAATTCTGGAATAATAATTCAAGTTTTTCTACTTCATTACAATGACAAGAAACTATTTTAAGCTAATGATTTGAGTTTTACTCATTAGATTGGAATTGATCATTATTATTTGGAGTTAAGAAAGAGATGTTTTTTAAGTCTTAAGGAACTAAACAATTATGAAGTATTTAGTCTAAAGTTCATTGATCTAAGTTTAATAATAATTCATTTAAGAAATGTTTTTTTATGGTAAACTCACTATAAGTACATCAAGTAACTTGAAATAATGAGGTAATTAAAATAGTGATGTTTTATGTATGTTTGCATAACCTAAGAGGGTTGACTAAACTTTAAAATATTAGTAAACATGCACATGTTGACTTGTACCTTGAGACTAACCATATCTTATAAAAATGTAATATGGTCTAAAGTAGAAATTAAGCATGGTTATTGAATCATATCAAGAAAATTAATTATTACTTATATACCTTTATTATAACCTCTTTAAGCTACCTACCAACAGGATGTCAATATCATCCCTTTCTTGTTTGTGAACTTTTTAAAGTTTTACAAAGTTTTGTATTGATTTTAGAAATAGCCATTTCTTATGATCACTACCTACTTATTATGAATTTGATATATATTTATTATGTAATCTTAGTATGATGATTCTTCTATTGAATCTATCTTACTTCTTATAGTTGTTTTCTAAATTTTTCTAATTTACACATTGAGGTACCAGTATGTTATAACCTATGTAAGTAATCATGAAATGTATAATTTAGTGATATATTTAATAGGAATGACATATTAAATTAATTTAATAGGCATGCATGAGTGTTTCTACACTGACCCACATATATCCAAACACTAAGTGATTAAAATGATTCCTAATTAAGTCATTGATAATTTATGGACTTGGTCTAGTTCCTATGTTGGCTATGACATAGTTACGGATCTCACTTCATCTTTCTATGATAAAATATGATTAAGTATTTTTACTATAGTTTTTTATCTTGTTATTAAAAAATAAAATTTTTGGTTATTACATGGTGTTGCATATCTTGAGTCATATTTACCATACTAAAGTTGTTGTCTTACATAATTCACAATGCTAAGATAAATTTTGTGAATATTTGGGGTATTAGATAATTTTAGTCAGGTTTATAATACAAATGTCATTGTGTGGAATAATTCACAACACTCATAAAAAATTATAAATATTTCATGTGTTGTATATTTTTATTTGTGTTTCTTGTAGCAATGTCGTTGCATGATGTAATTCCCAAAATTGGGACAAATTTTAGAAATATTTGGGGTGTTACATATTTTGAGACAATTTTCTTATACCAATGTCATTACATAGTGTAATTCATAACATTGGGACAAATTTTGTAATATTTATGGTGTTTCATATTTTAATTCAAGGTTCCCATACCAATGTCACTACACATATTCATAACAATTGGACACATTTTTGAAATATTTAGAGTGTTTCATATTTTGAGTTGGGTTTCTTGTAACAATGTTGTTACATGTTATAATTTTTAACACTGGGACAATTTAATAAATTTGGGTTGTTGCATATTTTTAGTTGAGTTTGTTATACCAATGTTGTTGTGTGTCATAATTGACAAAATTGGGACCGATTTTATCAATATTTTGGATGTATATTTTGTGTCATGTTTCACATACTAATGTTGTTACATTGTGTAATTTTCAACACTTGGATATATTTAAAAAATATTTTGGTTGTTACATATTTTGAGTTAGGTTTCCCATACCAATGTCATTACATGGTGTAATTAACAACACTAGGAAAAAATTAAGAAATATTTGGGGTGTTACATATTTTGAGTCAGTTTTTTATATCAATGTCATTGTGCGGCATAATTCATAACACTAGACAAATTTAATAATTTTTTTGGGTTTTTCATATTTTGAGTTAGGTTTTCCATACCAATGTCATTACATATCAAAATTCATAATAATGGGACAATTTTTAAAAATATTTAGGGTGTTGAATAGTTTGAGTCAGGTTTCTTGTACCACTATCATTTCATAGAATAATTCATGAAACTATGAAAATTTTCAAAAATATTTGGTTTGTTGCATATTTTGTTTTGGGTTTCTTATTATAATGTTGTTGTGTGGCACAATTTGCAATAATGGGATAAATTTATTAAATATTTAGGGTGTTACATATTTTGAGTCAGGTTTCTCATAGCAATGTTATTGTGTGGTTTAATTTAAAATAGTAAGAAAAATTTAATAAATATTTTGGATGTCATATATTTTTACTTACATGTTACATATTTTGAGTCAAGTTCCACTTTCTGATGTCATTGCACATCATAAATCTCAATATAGTGAATTGTTTTTGAAATATTTGGGGTGTATAATATTTTGAGTTGGTTTTACCATACAAATCTATTTACACATCATAATTTTAATCACTATGACAATTTAATAAATATTTGGGATGTTGCATATTTTCAATGAGGTTTCCTATATCAATGTTGTTTCACATCCCAACTTGTAACACTAGGACAAATTTCATAATTTTTTGAGGTGTTACATATTTTGAGTAGGGTTTCCCATACCAATGTCATTTCATGGTGTAATTGGAAACATTTAGAAAAAAATTTAGAATTTTTTGGGTGTTTTATATTTTAAATTAGGTTTCCCATACCAATGTTGTGTGTCATAATTCAATACACTAGGACAATTTTTGGGAATATTTGAGGTGTTACATATTTTGAGTCAATTTTATCATACCAATGTCATTGATGGCACAATTTGTAACATTGAGATAATTTTTTAAAATATTTGTATTGTCATATCTTGTAAGTCAAGTTTACTATACCAATGTCGTTGTGCAATGAAATTTTCAATACTAGGACAAATTACATAAATATTTGGTGTGTTTCATATATTAAGTTAGGTTTCATGTACCAATGTCATTACATAACACAATTAAAAACACTAGAACAAATTTTACAAATATCTAGGGTGTTGTATATTTTGAGTTAGGTTTACCATAGCAATATCATTACATAGAGTAATTCACAACACTAGACAAATTTAAATAATATTTTGAGTAAGGTTTTCCATACCAATTTCATTACACTATATGGTTTAGAACATTAGGAAAACAAATTTAAAAAATGTGGGGTGTTGTATATTTTGAGTCTAATTTCCCATACCAATGTGGCATAATTTGTGACACTAGGACAAATTTTGTAAATATTTGGGTTGGTTCATTTTTTGAGTTAGGTTTTCCATACCAATCTCATTTCATAAATAAATTTTTAACATTGAAATGAAATTTGGAAAATTTGGGGTGTTACATATTTTGAGTTAGGTTTCACCTACCAATGTCATTACATGGTACAATTCACAACACTAGGACAAATTTTATAAATAATTTGGGTATTACATATTTTGAGTGGGGTTTCCCTTAGGAATATCATTTCAACTCAAACAATTTTTTGAAATATTTTAGGTGTGCATATTTTAAATTAGGTTCACAGTACCAATGTCATTACATAGCACAATTCACAACATTGTGATAAATTTTATAAATATTTAGGTTTTCACATATTTTGAGTGAGGTTTCCTATATCAATGTCGTTATGTGGAAAAAATTGTAACACTGGGAAAAATGGAAAAAAATGGGCAAGGTTTCCCATACTAATGTCATTGTGTGGTATGGTTCACAACATTGTGAAAATTTTCAAAAATATTTGGGGTATTGCATATTATGAGTCATGTTTCCCATACCAGTGACATTATGTGTTTCCATTTGGAACACTTCGACAAATTTGGTTTCTAGTAGCAATGTTGTTACATGATGCAATTGAAAACACTAGGAAAAATTTTATAAATATTTGGGGTGCTGGATATTTGAGTCACGTATACCATACTAATTTCATTGCATGACACAATTCACAACACTAAGATAGTTTTCAAAAATATTTGGTGTGTTACATTATTTAAGTTAGGTTTCTTATACCAATGATGTTATGTGTTGTGGTTTCTAAAAATAGGACAAATTTAAGAAATATTTTGGGTGTTACATATTTTGAATTTTGTTTCCCATAACATTGTAATTACATGACATAATTCATAACACTAGAAAAAAATAGAAATATTTGGGGAGTTACATATTTTTAGTTGGGTTTTTCATAAAATATGTTGTTACACAATGAATATCTTAACACTAAGACAAATTTAACAAATATTTGGGATGTTTCATAGTTTGAGTCAAGTTTCTCACACTAAATATGTTATGTGGTGTGGTTTTCAACACTAGGAATTTTTTTTGAAATATTTTTGGTGTTGCATATTTTTTGTTCAGGTTTTTGGTACCAATGTTATTGTTTTACACAATCCATAACACTCAAACAAATTTTAAAAATATTTCAAGTGTTTAATATTTTTAGTTGGGTTTCTCATTTAATTCTCATAGCACTATTGTTACATGAAATTATTTTCAACATTGGGTTAAATTTTATAAATATTGTAGGTGTTGCATATTTTGAGTTAAGTTTCCTATACCAATGTCAATGCATACCATTATTCACAACATTACAATAAATTTTAGAAATATTTAAGGTGTTTCATATTTTTATATGGGGTTTATGTATGAATGTCATTTTATGGTGCAATATGACACTAAGACAAAGTTTGAAAAATTTATGTCATTGCATATTTTGAGTCAAGTTTCTCAGACCAATGTCATTGCACAACACAATTCAGAACATTAGGATGAATTTTATAAATATTTGGGGTGTTACATATTTTGAGTCATGTTTCCCTTAAAAATTTCATTAAATGACATAATTAAAAACACTAGGAATTTTTTAAAAATATTTGGGGTGTTGTACATTTTGAGTAGAGTTTCTAGTAGCAATGCCATTGTGTAACATAATTTACAACATGAAAAAATTTCAAAAATATTTTTGGTGTTGCATATTTTTAGTTAGGTTTCCCATGAAAATGTCATGGCATGGAATAATTCATATCATTGGGAAAATTTAAAAAATATTTTGGATGTTGCAAAATTTGAGTTGAGTTTCTCATACTAATGTCATTGTGTGATGTAATTCATAACATGGAGACAAATTTTATAAATATTTGGGTGTTGCATAATTTGAGTTAGGTTTATCATAAAAATGTTATTATGTAGAGTGGTTTTAAAAATTGGGATAAATTTAAAAAAATATTATGGGTGTTTCATTTTTTATGTAGGTTTCCCATACCAATGTCATTAGGGGGCACAATTTGCAGCACTGACAAAAAATTCAAAAATATTATGGGTGTTGCTTATATTGAGTTGGATTTTCCATAGAAATATCATTTCACTACATAATTTACAACACTAGGATAAATTTCAAATTTATTTTAAGTGTTTCATATTAAGAGTTAGGTTTAATTTAATAACATCATTACACAATGTAGTTCACAACACTATGAAACTTTTTGGGTGTTTTATATTTTTAGCCAAGTTTATCATGTTGATGTGGTGCAATTCATTACACTAGGAAATTTTATTTATTTATTTGGGTTTTTTCATATTTTTAATTAGGTTTTCCATACCAATGTTAATATGTTAATCAATTCACAACATTGGGACAAATTTTTAAAATATTTGGGGTGTTACCTATTTCGAGTCATATTTCTTCTACTAGTGTCATTGTGTAGTGTAATTCACAACACTAGGATAAATTTAAGAAATATTTGGTATGTTACATATTTTTATTCAGGTTATCCATAAAAATTTCATGTGCCATAATTCATAACACTTAAAAAAAACTTATAAATATTTTGGGAGTTGCATATTTTGAGTCATGTTTCTAATACCAATGTCATTGGGTGGTGCAATTTACCACATTGTTATAAATTTTAGATATATTTGGGTTGTTACATATTTTTATTCAAGTTTCTCATACTAATGTCAATGTGTGGCAAAAATTTTAACATTGGGACAGCTTTTTTAAGTATTTTTGGTGTTACATATTTTGATTTAGGTTTCCCATACCAATGTCATTATACATGGCATGGTTTACAACACTAGAAAAAATAAAGGAAATATTTGATGTCTTGCATATTATGAGTCAATTTCCCTACATAAATATCATTGAGTGGTGAAATTTACAACACTCAGACAAATTTTAGAATTATTATGGGTGTTGCATATTTTGAGTTGTGTTTCCCATAGCAATGACATTGCACGACATAATTTAAAACACTAGGACAAATTTTAGAGTATTTTGGAGTGTTACTTATTTTGAGTCACATTTGTCATACCAATATCATTATGTGAGATAATTTGAAATAAGGGGAAAATTTATATAGATATTTGGGGTGTTGTATATTTTTAGTTAGGTTTTCGATACCAATGTTGTTATATACTGCAACTCGTAACACTAGGACAAATTTTAGAAATTTTTGCTATGTTGCATATTTTGTGTCAAGGTTCCCATACTAATTTCATTACATGATGTAATTCACAACACTCTAAAAAATATTATAAATATTTTGGGTGATGAATATTTTGAGTTGGGTTTCACATACCAATTTTTTTTATGTGATGTAACTTGTAACATGGAACAAATTTTTAAATATTTGGGGTGTTTCATTATTTTAGTCAAGTTTCTCATACCAATGATGTTATTTAGTGTGGTCCACAACATTGGGACAATTTTCAAAAATATTTTAGGTGTTTCATATTTTGAGTTAGGTTTCTCATATCAATGCTTTTAAGTTATGCATTTCATAACACTGGGACAAATTTAAAAAATATTTAGGGTGTTTAATATTTTTAATTATGTTTCCATTACCAATGTCATTATGTAATGAAATTCATAACATAGGGACAAATTTCAAAAATATTTGGGGTGTTGCATAATTTGACTCAATTTTTTCATACCAATGATGTTACATGGCATTATTCATAACACTAGGAAAAATTTCTAAAATATTTGTGGTGTTTCATATTTTGAGTAAACTTTCTCATACCAATATTGTTATGTGGATAAATTTGTAATACTTAATAATTTTTTTTAAATATTTTAGGTTTTGAATATTTTTTATTGGGTTTCCTTTAGTAATTTCATTTTGTGACATAATTCCTAACATTGAGGAAAATTTTATAAATATTTAGGGTGTTGCATATTTTGAGTTGTATATATTCTACCAATGTCATTGTGCAGTAAAATTCTCAACATTAGGATAAATTTTGGAAATATTTTGGGTGCTACATATTTTGAGTCAGGTTTCTCATACCAATATCATTACATGGCATGGTTTGTAACATTAGGAAAAAATAATAAATTTTTGGGGTGTTACTTATTATGAGTTATGTTTCCATATCAATGGCATTGTGTAGCACACTTTAAAACAATCAAATAAATTTTAGAAATATTTTAGGTGTTGCATATTTTGAGTTGGGTTTTTTTTAGCAATGTCATTACATGACACAATTCACAACACTAGAAAAAATTTCAGAAATATTTGTGGTGTTTCATATTTTAAGTTAGGTTTCCTTTACCAATGTCATTATGCAATGCAATTCTCAACATTGAGATAAATTTTAGAAATATTTGGGGTGTTGTATTATTTGAGTTAGGTTTTTAATACCAATGATGTTACATGTTATTATTCACAACACTAGGATACATTTTAGAAATATTTTGGGTGTTTCATATTTTGAGTTGAATTTCCCATAATAATGTCATTACACAACCTAATTCACAATGGTGGGAATTTTTTTGTAATTATTTGGGGTGTTATATATTTTGAGTTGGGTTTCCAATACCTATTCCATTGCATGGTGTAATTCATAACACTAGGAAAATTTTCTAAAATATTTTAGGTGTTGCATAATTGGAGTTATGTTTCCCATATAAATGATGTTATGCAATATGGTTCACAACACTTAGAATTTTTTTGGAAAAAATTGGGTTATTATAAGTTTTGAGTCAATTTTCCCATAAAAATGTCATTTTGTGTCATAATTCATAACACTAAGATAAATTTTATAAATATTTGGGGTGTTATATATTTAGAGTTAGGTTTCCCATACTAATGTTGTTATTCATCATAATTCATAATATTGGGACAAATTTTTAAAATATTTAGGGTGTTGCATTCTTTGAGTTGTGTTTGATGTACTAATGTCATTTTGAATTGTAGTTCAAAAATTTGAAATAATTTAATATATATTTGGGTTGTAATTTTTTATGAGTTAGGTTTCTTATGCCAATGTCATTGTGTGTCTTAATTTACAACACTAGGACAGATTTTAGAAATGTTTAGGGTGTTGCATATTTTGACTCAAGTTTCTCAAACCAATGTTATTTCATGGCATAATTCACAACACTTATATAGATTTCAAAAATATTTTGTGTGTTTCATATTTTGAGTTGGGTTTGTGTATGCACCCAAATTTTATAGTGTGTCATTCTTGATACAAATCTGATGATGATGTAATGACCTCTTATTTTTTGCTCCATAAAGAACTATCTAAATATTTGTTCTCTTTATAATTCCATATTCCCATTTGACCATTTTAGTCCCATTTTCTTTGACTTATGTATCCCCAATCAACTTGTCTTAAAAACATCCCATATAGGATGAAACCTCAAATCTAGGTGATAAACTTATTACCCTCCTTTACATAAATGTCCCTTAAATAAAATAATTGTCATGGTTGTTTCATAATAAAGGTGATGGTTTTGATTAAAAGTGTGGTTTCATATTAAAATACGTGAGGTTTTTTAAATTTAAGCAGTGGTTTTATCACCCAAAGCAACATTTTGTAAATTTCCCCTGTAAAAAATGGCATTTATCTCTGCTTTATTCATCTTCAATCATTAGCTCATGAGAATAATTCTGACATATTTTACATTATTTTTTTACTATTTATTTATATCTCTATATTAATTTCATTGTCAATCAATCTTATCTCACTCCCTCTTCTATTCTCAATCATTTTGAGTTCCTCCCAAGTTCAACTCCTAGTTGAACTAAGTTAATCTCCTTCATGCAAGCTCCCAAATCTTTCTAAAAAAAGGCCATTTTGGCCTGATTTTAGATCTAAAAATTACCATTATAATTTTTTATTTTTAATATTTTATAGCCACATCCTATCTAAATTTACTTTAAGGTCCGAGATCTAAATTTTTCATGTTGACTATATTGCCATAGGTGAATAAATTTTATTAATCTTGTAATTCAGTCTTTATAAAATCAAAACATTGGTCAAATTAAATTTAAATAATCTCCATTTATGGTTTAATATCTTCTCTTTCACCATTTTTTTAATAACTTAGTCTTCCTCTAATTATATATTTCCTATAATTAACACAAGGATAAAAAGGAACTAAAACACTGAGGATTTTTTCATCAACATGATACATGCACTCCAGCTATTATATGCCTTGTTCAGATAGGAGTCTATTTTGATTTTAGTATTGTCTATTTATTAGATTATATTAGTGGAGTTATTATTTAATTATGTTAATTTCATCATTCATAAAAGATCAAACCTGATAGAGAAATAAGTTTATTTCTTTTCATTGTCTTTGCTACCAAAAAGAAAAATTAGTTAGTTTTAATTCTATATGCATTCCCATAGATTTATTTTCTCTCCATTAAAAAAAAACTTCATGTAAATTTTATAGGAATATCTCAGTAAACTTTAAAATCATTTCCATCCAACACATCATTCCTTTTTCAAATTCAAGGCCAGTTTTCTTGCATGCCAAACAATCAACTTCTCAACCATATTGCCCTAAAAATATTAGGTGCAAGTAAATCAAATATATTTCTTATTTTTATTTTTTTGATTAGTTAAAAGTGTTATTATTTCCTCCTAAAAATATAAAAATTAGATCTTGTATTTATTTTTTATATTTTATTAAATCATTAGGAAAAGCTTTTTTAATAATAAACTAGGAGAGTTGAAAGGCTAGTTATCTCATTTGTAAACAAATAAAGACAAAAAAGTGGTGTGATATTGTTTTAGATTATGGTAAAAATAGGTTTTGAAGGGGCCCTAAAACCCTGAAACAAAGGAAGAAGGATATAACAATAATGCCCTCAGGTGAGACAAACCTAACACCTACTGCTGAGCAGTATCAAAAACAGGTTTAACCAGAACCTGAAACCACAAGTCAAGAACATCAAAAGACAAACCCCAGGTTTTACAAAGACCTAGAAACTCAAGTATGTAAAGAAAAGAAAGAACTAGTAAATGGAACTAGTAATAACATCCAACTAACAGGACCAGAATAGTAAGAACAAAAAGATCCTATTCTTTTAATTCTAGGATCATCTTCACTGATTCCTTTCCAATCGCAACAGTGTCTTGTATGGGTTTTGCAGCCGACATAGCAACCTCTTGCATAGCTTTCTTGCTTGAGCTCTATCTGGTCCTCTTACTAGGCCCCTCCAAAGATTTTATTTCCTCATTAGGTCATTTTCCAATGTTTGCAGTAGCTGCACATATGCTAGAAGTAACCTCTTCCATCTTCATTTTGCTTTCCTTAATGAGCCTTCTTAGGTTATTTTCATAGTCTTTTAGTTTGATAGGAATATCCCTCATTTGCATTTCTATATTATTTATTTTATTTAGATCAACTTCCTGATTATGTTCCATCATTTCCATTTTATTCTTGAGGCCCATTATTTCCTTATACATCCATGAGTCTACTTGAAGGATAGCATCTGCTTTGCTTTTGGCTGAATTCATAAAGGGATGCCCCCTGTCATTCTACCAAAAATCACTAAAATCTTGAGTGTTCTCTTTTGGATTGAATTCATCCTTTTCTATTTGATCCTCCCTTTCCATTCTTTTCTTTTCTTTACTTTCAATAGGACTTTCGTTGTGAACAAGATCATCCTTTACTTGTTCTCTAGTTTCCATTGCATGATAGGCATCATGAACTAAATTTTCTTTCTTTATTTTCAAAGCAGGATCCTCAAATAAAACATCCATTTCTTTTTCACTTTCCCATAACACTTGTTGATTATCCTCAAGATCATAGTTTTTCTATTCTGTTCTTTCCTCTATAGTGTCCCCTTCTTTTTCATTCTCACTTTTATCTTTTCCTTCCTCATTAGAACTGGATGCCCCACTATCCGTTCCTTCCTCTTCCTCCATACTCTCCTCCTTAGAACTTTTAGTGCTTTCCCACTTCGTTTCCTCATCAACAATCTATTTTTTAAAGCTGGAGGATTTGGGTTTAACTTTTTCTTTCCCCTTCACTGTTTCATTCATCTTACTCTGTGAGTCCTTATTTTTGTCTGAATAAGGATTAGGGACAATGGCCTTATTTTTGTAGAAACCTTCTATTATTAGGATCAATCCCTCATGCAATATAGGATGAGAATCCTTTTTTCTATGAGCAAATAGACTTTGAAGCAGCGAGAAGCACAAATAGAAAGGGAAGGAGATTCTTACTTTGTGTCTAAAATGATTAAGAAAGACAAAATGAAATTTATAGACTCTTTTGCTTCTACCATCAAGTATAAAATAATCATGGATGCAACATAAGATGTCTCTCTATATTCCTTTTATCTGCTCTAGGTCAAAAAAATCTCCACTCTTTTCCAATTGTTGCTACTCAGCATCCGTCTTTGAGAATTTGCTATAAGCCTCATTAGATATACTAGTCTACTTAGAGAATTTTATACCCTCCATTGGAAGCCCCATGACCTCCACAATGAATTCCTTAGTGAGACTCACCATGATGCCATGGAGGGCTACCTTGTCATCAACCCAATTTTTGAAAAATGGCGTTGTTATATGGGATTTTGAACCATGCAGCCGCTCCAAGTAGCTCACTACCTTTCCTCTCTAAAGGATCTTCCAAACATATTATTTTGCCTTCCAATCTTCACAACTTTTAGGTTCCTACTTCCTTGGTTCACCTTTCATTTTGTAAGCCATACCATTTTCTAGCAACACCCAAACATTAATTACTGAGCAATGAAACTGGCTGTTATCAGCTTGTTTGGAACTCGCCTATTTTTTGGCACATGCAATACCCACTCTACGTTCTCATGAATATATCTATTCAATGAATATAATCCTTCCACCATGAAGCCACTCCACCAAATCATTAAATTTATATTCCAAGCAAATCTTTCCCTCCTTTGAATGAATATCATCATAATTAATAAGAGCTTTGAGATTAACATCCCTATTTAATGCATCCTGCCATCTCACCTTTTGCCCTATTTGAATAGCATGATTAGCTATCTAGTCAGCAACCCCATTGGCTTCACGGTAAGTATGGGTTATGGTTACTTTTTCAAAATTTTGAATTAAGGCTTTCATTTCCATCACCATTGCCTCTATAGACCATGAAATTGAATTTTTGTTATTTAAGATATTAATGATATTCAGGGAGTCACCTTCCAGCCATAATTTAGAGAATCCCGATTCAACAACTAATTTAATGGTTTGAAGGGCTGCAATAGATTCAACTATATGAATATTTAACTTACCTATAGGGATAGTAATAGCATCAATTACATTTCCCTCATGATCTCTCAAGACTCCTCTGCATCCTACTTTTCCTGGGTTCCCTTTAGCAACTCCATCAAAGTTTCCTTTGATCCATCCACAAGGGGGGACATTCCATTTTACACCTAATCTTGGATTTTCAGTTTTCACATTAGGCCTTTCAGATCTTAAGGGATTTCAATTTGAAAGGTTGGATTAGGATCCCTCTGTGATAAATAATTATCCTTTATTGCTCTAATAATATTCTGACCCAACACCCATCCTGAAAGTTCTTTGCTTCTAAATATTCTATTATTTCTTTCTTTCTATATGCCCCACCAAATATGGGGAAGAGTTAATTTCCAGAAAAAAAGAACATCAAGATTCTTAGAGGGATAGTATCGGCTTTTAAAAGATAGTTCCACACTTTTTTGATGGAACCATACTATTCCCCAGAGATTGAGGATCTCATTCCACACTTGTTGCGTATAAGAATAGTTCACAAACAAATGATCTCTATCTTCAAAACCATTTTTACATAGAATACACCTGTTCACCACATATATTCCTCTTTTTTGTAAGTTATCAAGAGTCAGGATTTTGTTTTGAAGTAGAGTCCAATAGAAAAAATTTATTTTAGGGATAAGCCCCTTGATCTAGGCATATGACCACAAAGGTTGATAACCATTTACATTAGAAATAAAAATGGTAGAAACTTTAAATTATCCACTAGGATCATCATGCTAGATAATCTTATCCTCAAGATAAGGAAAAAGAGAGATAGCATTGAGGGACAATTGTATATTATTGAAATCTTGATCAAGATCAGTTATATTCACCCAGGAATTGTTCTGCCAGTACTGATTTACAAATATACCATATCTTTGCTTACATCAATCTATAACCTCTTTATCTTGAAAATCTTCTATCAAAGGGTAATCTTTTAACCAAGCATCCTCCCAAAATTTCACCTTAATTCCATTACCAACTTTCCAGGAGCATCCTTCTAGAATTTGTGGTGTGATATTGTTGTTTTAGATTGTATTTAGTTTTTCATTGATTAAAAATCTAGAATATATAAATTGAATTATTAATCCTTTCCACATAAATGAAACAAAAACATCACCACCTAGATTGCATTTAAACAAAGAAAAAATTAGAATTTTGCATAATAGTATAGGTTTATTAATATCTCCTTTGGATGCATCATGAATTATTAGAAAAGGATAAAAAGAAGTTTTGATTTAATTTACATCCATTTATTTTATTTTTTTCAGCATTTCAGTTTAATCAAAAAAGCATTTTACTTCCATAAGCTCAAAAAAACTAATAAACAATCCACAAATAATAAAAACAATCCAAACACAATAAAAATCACAAAAATGTTATCAAGAATCATTTCCAACACATTAAAGAATACATATTTCATTATAATAATTTACAACATGTACAAGCATCCACATTTCATCCAAGCCTTGCATACTCATGCAATCATCTCACACAAATCCTTGATTCAACATCACAACAAGCATACATGACAATACATTGTCTAACAAGCTCATACATTTCTAACTTGAATTTTTCCTAACATCCTTTTGATGACCTTTCTTGAGACATATATCTTGTCTACCAAGGTTTATTACCTAGGGTTAGATAATTAGATTCGTATACATATATGTCATAACCATAAATTATTTTCCTTTATACACATAAACCAAAGAAAATAATGGAACAAAGTTCACCTAGACTTTATCATAGAAACACATAATGACATCCATAAATTTTTGACATCCAACATAGTAACTAGACTAAATTCATAACCCATCAATGACTTATTTAAGAATTAATTTAACTACCTAGTATTTTGATAGAAGTGGGTTATTTTGGTCTTACCCACTCACCTCTATCTATGTATTATGTTACATCCTTCCTAATAGATTTTTTATTGACATATTCCCTTACCCAAGTGCCTATATAGGATATAAGATATCTAGTACCTCAAGGGTAGTATCAATAAAGGTCAACAAACATTGGTAGGGTAGGATCAGATTCAATAGAATAATCATCATACTAAGTTTGGTTAAGTGTGATTTACCAAATCACAAACAATAAAAATAGATAAAAGGAAAAGGACTATTTACAAAATTAATGTAAAGAATTTGGACACCTTTTCATTACATAATTAAATTGACATAAGAGTTTTGACACAACTGTTATAGGAAGTATGAAAATTTTGATAGATGTTTCAACAACCATGCTTAAGTTATATTTAGGAATAACTTACCATTTATAAGTAGGGTACAAGTTCATGACCAACTTGCCTAGATATTATTTAATGACTTAGGTTAGATTTAACTTTCCTTTATTATTGACATAAAATCCTCATGAGTTATCCAACCTGATATATTTTAAAAGACTCATGGACTATATGTACTAATGTTAAGTCTAACTTTAAATATTATTCTTAAAAAATTATCCCTTAACTTAAATCCATGATCTTAGTCTAATAATTTATTATATTTCTTAACTGAATATTAAATTTTATTAATATATTTATTTCAAGATAAATTTCTTTTATAACAATATAAGTTCATAACTTCTTTTATCATTCTAAGGATAATAACTTGTTAATAAAATATTCAATGGTCTATTCCAAACATAAAGTATTTATTTACTAAGTCACAATATGCTTATCTAGGAATAGCCATGTTCCTTTTACAACTAATTAATGAAGTACATTTTTTACAATATATTTTCAACATTACATAAGACTAACTTAATCTTAATGATAATTAATTATAATGAATTAGTTTAATAACTGCCTATATAGTCCATGGCATGTATCAGTGCTTAATGATTAACATGAAAATATTATCTTCGAGGAGATAAGTAAATATTAAATTACTTAAATAATTATTCTCATTTACTCTTTTTCACACATTTAATTAATTTATTATAACTTTTCTTATAAGTATTGAATTGAATTCAATCCATTAATAATTATTATTAATTATAAGGATTTCATTTAACTAACTGCATAGCTATAGTTGAAGCTTTAATTAAATATCAATACATTCATTAGTTAATCCATGTAACAATTAAGATCCATAATATGTATATTGATTTGAAAATTCCATTTAAATATAACTTTAATCTTCACCCAAATTACAATGGTATAATAGATATCAAAAGTAAACATATCCAGTGAATACTTTCACCTAGCTTATATAAGCTTATGATTATAAATAATCATACAAGTAACTTAACATATTAATATTATGTTTCAAATTCATATACTCTAAGTAAAAAAAGAATC
Source organism: Torreya grandis (assembly GCA_037957365.1). NCBI lineage: Eukaryota > Viridiplantae > Streptophyta > Pinopsida > Cupressales > Taxaceae > Torreya > Torreya grandis. The sequence continues at coordinate 351,991 of JARHVA010004871.1, read as the reverse complement.
AATCCATACTCAAGTTATATTATACATCTGATTTTAAACTCTGTGTATTCAAATAACTAGGTAGTTTCTCAATCACATAGTAGTGATTTACAAGTACAGTCAGATACATGCTTCCATAACAACTCAAAATGATACAACATTCAATTCAAGTTGTAAAAAAATTATTCAAAATAAATTTATAAATTCTAGTACAATATAAAGAACTCATAATTATATTACTCTATCAAAGTATTCATGAAAACATATATATTCATATCAAGTTAGTAATGCTATATTATTCAAATAATCAAATGATCAACTATAAATATTTCATGCATCAAATATACATTTATATATTACATCACTTTTTATTAAATAAAATTATGAATAATAACATGAATTACAACCAAGATAGGCAAGTAGTAGGTATCTTCCATAAAATGGCTCCTATGCGCGTGCGCCCTCAAATTTTGAAATCGGTTGTCGTGAATCCAGAGGAAGTGGCTGCCACAATGGATGGGGCTTCTTTTGATTATGGGTAGAGGGTTTTGAGTACCCCTAAAGTGATTTCTTCAATGGGGGGAGGAGCTACAACGGCCTTGCATCTTGCTAATGGACCCCATGCTTCTGGTTCAAGCTATGGATCTGGGGGAAGAAATTTCATGGATGTGGCAACCTTTGAAGCGGGTCTACATGATGCTCAACCTCATCCACCATTTGGGCCTTCCTGTATTTTGCCTGTAAGTGCTTTAAAACCTATTAGGGTAACTCTAAACCCTAATTCAGTGGAAGAAATCATCCAGAGGGAAGAACGATTTTCCTCTTGTGCTGTTATTTTTCATTTTCATGGCTTTTGGCCCTCTTACGTAGATATAAAGAGCTGGACCTCCAAGATTTGGATGCCACTTATTAAAAATGATGCCCAAATCCTCCCTTGCGCTAGGGGTTATTTTATAGTTTTGTTCCACTGCTCTGAAGATAGGAAGATTATATTGTGCCATAATAATTTTTCTTGGCAGGGCAGATACCCTCTAATGGCCAAACCTTGGCATAAGGATTTTAATCCTCTCTCAGATTCCTTTAACAAGCTCCCTATATGGTTGTGGCTCCCTTATCTTCTGATACATTTGTGGCATGAGTCAGTTCTTAAAACCATTGGAAATGCTACATGGGATTTTTTATTTGTGAAAGAAGGTCTTATGGATTTTCACCACTCGACTTGTGCTCACTTTCTGGTAGATTTGGATGTTTCTAAGGGCCTTCCTGAGGTGATTAGTCTAGAATCCCCAAGGGGTACCTGGACACAAATTTTGGATTATGAGGGGATCCCTTTTCAGTGTAGGAAGTGCCACTTGATGGGTCATATTACTACTCATTGTGTAGCTGGGAAATCCAATTCCAGACATCCACCTTCTTGGTGGCCTGAGGTTTCCTCTAAACATAACATTGACAAACAATCAATGGAAGCTCTGACTGAATCTGAGTCTGAGACTGAGGAAAGTATTCAATCTGATTCGGAGGCTGAAGAGGAAACTTTGGTGAAAAATTCTATGAAGCCCATACAGAGGCAGTGGTTAGTGATCTTACTGAGCCAGTGGTGGAGGCAGCGGTATCTTCCCCTATTTCAGAGGATCCCTCTAAGAGCCAGACTGTGTCTAGTTCTCACAAGGATTTTGTTGTGGCTTTAGTGCCCACTGGGCTCTAAGGATCATTGTCTTCTGAGGCATGGGTTGATGAGGTAGAAAAGGTAGAGGACGGATGGACAGTAGTTAAGAGAAAGAATTCTAATTTTTTGGTCCCCCCTCTAGATATGAATCTTCAGTCGTGTAAAAAAAAATCTTAATTAAAAAGGTAAATCTAATGATCCCTTTTGCTGACAGGTTTTTTGGGGTCAGTAAACTGGTTGCTATTCTGGTTTACTGGTTACTGGTCTGGGAGGTTGTTCAGGTTGCTATTCCTATCGGTTTACTTTCAGACCAGAGTTTTGAAAGCTATTTTATCTGATCATTTTTGTTGGTAATAGGTCCCTGTAAAACCTAGTTTTGGTACTTTTCTGTTAATAGGTTTTCTTCTAAACCTGGTCGTGCTTTAAGGTTTATCTTTCTCGTTATTGTATAGGGTTTCGAGGTCCCTTCAAAACCTATTTTTACCTTAATCTAAAACATGAATTATAACCAAAAGTATTACATAACAACTTTAATTCATTTTCAGACAACTATCATAACTCAAAGTAAGAAGAAAGAAATCCAATAATTGCACACAATACAATGAAGCTAATTCCATCTTGATAATCCCAATGATCATAACCATAAGTGGCCATAAACCACCCTAACCATTATTTAGATATGAATTAGGGTAGTAGAGAACCAATGGAGAAAGTATTACAAAAAAAAAAGAGCTTAACCACATTAAAATAAGTAACCAATATTAATAAAATGAAACTTGTAAACCAACCGACCAAGATCCATTAACTTGGTACTTACTTTTGACTACAGCTCTCCTTCCAAGATTCATAGATTTATGGGCATTTTCTATTATAGGATACAATATGACTCATAAATCTCTTAACCTATGTGGAAATCATCTTCATGTACTAATTTAATATACATTCATGAGTTAAAAGAAAATTCATAAAAATAAGATAACAATCTCAACCAATTAATAATTAATAAAATAAAACTTACATAAAATTATAAGTCATATTACTATCCAAAATTGAATTTAATAAACATAATAATAACTTAAAGGTCAACTAAAATGATTTACAAAATCAGAATAAATAAAGCAATCAACAAATCAATGACCCCAGAATAAGTCAACATAATCATCAATAGATAATGATTCCAATTATCATTTCCAAAATTAATCTAATTATTTCCAACATGGTTTCATAAACCTAGGTCAACTAATAATGACTAAATAATTCCACGAAAGTCAAACAATCATTCAATAAAATAAAAATAGTAATAATAATAATAATAATAATAATAATAATAATAATAATAATAATAATAATAATAATAATAATAATAATAATAATAATAATAATATATTATTATTATTATTATTATTATTATTATTCCCCAAAAACCCTTGCAATCATTTTATACCCCTATGGAGACTCATTATGGTCCTTGCCCCCATTTTGGTCATGGTTCAAAATAACCATCAGGGTTTTTCTTTTATTTCTTAACCTTGATTGTATAAGGTTAAGGTTTCCATAATAACAAACAAAATCAAAACCTTGGCTCACATATAACATAGCCAAGCCGTATGGCTTCCAAAATATAACTAATATCTTAACAAAATTAAGTAAAAACCATATAAACAAAAAAAATAGTCAACATAAATATGCAATGGATTTTATAATACCAAAATCAACTTAGTCTAGAGTTTCAACTAAAACAAAACATACAAATTTAGTAAAAACCCCAACTATGGGTTTATAAATATAACACAAATAAACACACACATTCCACTGAACTAATCCATAGCCTAAAATGGATCTTTAGTTACTTCATCATAAACATAATGCAATGACTTTGCATACTCACTTAAATAAAACAATATCCATTTAAAATATTGACCTCACATTAGAGTAACACTTAGTCCTCCACTATATACATAATGATAAATAACCACCATATTCATTTCAAATGAAATAAAAAATATAAGAAAAAATATATTCTAAGTTCTTAACCAAGCCATGGTCGAGTTGTTCATGGGTGTTATATGCCAAAACAACATAATATAAAACTAAATTAATGGCCTTAGTTATGGTTTTACCCTAAAAAATAACTTAAAAACCTAATACAAATATTTATGGGTAAAGCTATAACATTTTTCCATTCAATTATATTTATAGAACAACACACAATTTCAAATGCATCACTTATTTGGTTAATGGAAGTATACCACAATAGGTTTCTCTAATATTCCATCTTCCAAGCTCAAAACATCATATTCATTCACATAAATTAGTCAAATAATAAATACAAAAATAAATCCTAGATAACTCTCCACAACTCCTACATGGATTTCAAGATGAATGCATCCAACTATAGTTCTAGTCCATAAAAATCCTCATTTAAAACTACCTCATATTCCCCTTGGCCACCATGCCAAAAATTTCATTAGAGTTTCCCAAGGTTATAATCTATCATGATTGATTCCTAAAATGAATGCAAAAAAACCTAAAAACTAAATGAATCATCTCGACCTTCCACATGGTAATTCTATCCAATGCCATGACCCCTAAGTCATTGGTTTAAATCGAACACAAAAAACTAATTACCATGACCCACATGTGGGCTGATAAACCTAACAAAATGCCCCCAAGAAAAACGATGGATTAACAATATGCCAATTGAACATGCAAAGTAAGGTATATTCACAACTCAAACCCATAGTCTACAAGTTTAAAACAAAGCACAACTTAAGATGAAATAAATACAAATCTGAAACCGAACAAGTTTGATTTGAAACTTAATTAAAATAACCTTTAGACAACCAATAAATTAATAAAGATGGTGAAGATCAAAACAACTATTAACACAATCCATTACATGATTGACTAAAATATCAAAGTCAATAAACAAGGATTCCATGAAACCATCAAACACTAAAATGACAAAAAAAAGATAAAATAAATAAGAAAACAAAAGTCATCAAATACTTATGACTTAAATGATGATGATCAAATAGACTATCTCACAAATAGTAACATCGAATAAAAATATGTTTGTATGAACATAAAAAATGACTCAAATCAATAATTAGTGAAATGGATCATAAAATGATAACACATAATAGTTAACCAATAAAAACATAATGATTAAATCATTAATATCGATAAGCTCAACTTTATATTTAAATTCCCTATTTCATTTATCCATTCATTTCTCCATGTTTCCCTATTTCTTGGGTACAAACACAACCTAGCTCAAGTACATGTCCATGTAGCCAACAAATAGACAATTAGCACCTTTAGGACATCTAAGTATAATAAATACAATAATAACATTTTATTAATATATTAAATTAAGTAATGAATCAATACACATTAAGCAATAATATCAAATGCTATAATAAAAATGTAATCCATAATTGTATAAACAATTGTAATGAAAATGTATTAATGTAGATCACTAAAGTGTAATACCACAACAAATCAATGAAATATGTCTCAAATAGTTCACATCTAGACTATATCAACACAAATTAATTACATTCAAGTCACATAGGGTCCTGATAATATATTAAAATCATATCGATATAAGATGTGAGGTTTTTCATTCCACCATGATTTTTTATCTTATCTTTTAATCCTTGACTACTTTGGATGAATAAGAACACATAAAATATCTAGTTGTTTTCACCCATCCTTGACATAAAGTTTACCCAATCAACAGTTACCATTTTTAGACCCATATCCATTCCCCTGTTTATCCTCCTTGAGTCTAACCTCATCTTATATCATTCAAATTTATGTATGACTTTGACTAGGCATATCCAAACTATAAGAGTTGATATTTTACCATGAGTCATTCATCTTGATCTCCACCATTTCCCTAGTCCTATCATCAACTAGGATCTTCATCTTCTTATGGTCTAATAAATCAAAGGGCCTTGGATCTCTATTTCTATATAACTTAACACTCTTAATGATCATTGTGATGCTACTAAGGACTTTTGGTTCCATCATGGGAACCCATTACGACCACCCATTTATAATCTCATCCTACCTACAAATAAACCAAATTCATATCCCATCCATTATGTTGGATTCCTTATCCTATTCTCGAGGATTCAAGTGCATAGTTGTAATGCAACTCATGAGATATCAAGTGATTTTATTTGATAATGAACAAATAATTTCCATATAATAATAAGACATATTCTAGTGGGATGATAGGGAGATTACCTATGGATAAATGATGGATATGGGATCATTAATACTCTTATTTTAATTTAGACTATAATGTTATTCGTAGTCCATTAACACATGATATGGGTATGGTTAATGTGACTATGATAAATTTATGGTTATAGTCCTTTGGTAGTGTTTATGGAAAAGGTGAGTGGATTATGTAAATGATAAGTGTTGGTTTAATAATGCTTAAATTATTACCTTAGGATGTAATTCAAACTATACATGTAGTAGGTGTTATATTGACCTCACTTCATGACCTTGTGAAATTTTGGTAAATTTATAACATTAATTAAATAAAATTATATAACATGATTATGGTTTCAATATTTATCCATTAGAATAGATTAATTTTATAGGTACAATAAGTGTGTAGGAATAGGTTATTACCAACAAAGGAAAAGGAACTATGCCAAACATTATCACATCATGTGTGATCCTTTCTCTGACCCATATCTTGTCTTAAGACTTTACTCGATCCAATTTGGTTTCCTTGTAATAAATTCATTCTTTTCATTAAATTATTGGTGTGTCTTAAGGGATTTTAATCACTATTGGGTTGGCTGGACCACCTTTGGCTAGTCGTATTCAATGCATGAAGATGAAATAGACCAATATCTACAATGCCTAGTGGCATAATTAGATACTTGTCCATTAGTTACCTTTTCCTTGATACTAGTGTATGGAGGTGGGTTGTATTATAATAAATGACATGATTCTTCTAGATCTATAATGTGCCATTATGAACTACCAAAAAGAACATCTAACTATGAAGTCATGGTCTAGTAATTAGGAGTGGTTGGTTGATCTAGTGAAATAATAGACACAAGTGTCACATTTTGATTAAGTTGTGAGCATGAGAAAATACCTATTTAAGGAAGGTGGATCTCTTTAAAAATATTTTTTTTCCATTTTAGTAAAGGGGAAAGGGGAAAAAATATCCTATAGAAGGATAGACTCACCTATAATAAAGTTTATTAAAAATATCCGAAGAAGGATCAGGATCAATTGGTATGCTTCTGTTTTGACTTAATTAGTCTATTGTTTTACTACATAAGGTTTATGTAACTCTTGACTAAATTA